>OV050033.1:56863279-57463279 GCA_920105625.2 Clusia tigrina | reverse complement strand
GATTATAATGCTACAATGATATAAAATTTTGCAATTCCTGAAATACATCATTGATAGCGGCGCACAATATAATATTAAGAGTGAGAAGTAAGTTAATTAAAACACTAACTCGATGAAGCAAGTTTATATAGCGTTCCTTTTAAATACAAAGAAAATTGCCCTTTGTTATTGAGTCTTCAATATTCGGGAGCCAAAAGATCTGACAGCTAGTGCTCCTTATTTTTCGTATTTACAAAAATTTATTAATAAATAATATAAAATAAATAAATATTCGGTCCATAAAAAGGAGGGCATAGCTATAAGAACTCAACCAGCCACACCTCAGTGGTCACGCCACAATATTTTGGCTATTGATTGTGTTTATCTGGGATTCGAATTCTGAGCCTCTCCTGTGCCACCACCAAGTTATCGAAGACTTTACTACTAACATCAAATCTAATATAAAAGCAATTTAGATCCTTGGGTTAAGTTTGGCTTAGTCCACCTACCAGTCAGCTGCACTGCTACAGAGTCCTTCCAAGCAAGCAATAGCCTCGAAGGTCAACTTCGACTCGTTACGTTGGACTTAATAGACCACAATAGGAACTACAAAACTCAAACTTATGGCATTGGGCATAAATAGGTAGTGATAGTATCCGATAGTTATAACTGTTTCAATTCCCAGAAACCTATTAAATGGTTCATTTTGGCTTGATAGAGTCGTAACATATATACTGCTTTTAAATCATTGTATATACTTCTAGTTATACTTCATTTTGTAACGTATTTCCTATTTACGCCGACCTCGAAATTGTACTTCGTAGTAATTTCTTTACTTTTTAGTATTTATTCTGTTTATTTATTTAATTTTCTTATTTGAAATTCCATGGAAAGCTAATTTTTAAATAATTCTACTTGTGATCTATTGACCCTCACATCCTCGGTTGCTGATAACCCACTCAAGTGATTGCAGCCACCACTTCTAAAACCCAAGCATTCAGTTCTACAAATGCGCGAGTATATTGAAAACAGAAATGCCCAATTTTTTCTATAATTCAAGTAGATTGCAATTTGGAATTCGTGGAATTGGAATTGTGTTTTAAATGCAATTGCTTGTGAGATTCATTGCAATTTATCGCTTGTCTTATCTAGAGACCTTCTCAACGGCAAATATTGCAAATGAGTATTGAAGAAACATTTTAAAAGCTTTTCGATAAAAGGCAGAATACAAATTCATGTGAGTATTTAGAAATATTAATTAGACAGTCTGAATCCCTGGTCAGATAATTCCGGAATGGCGGAAGAAATCACGATAGTAGGAAGATAAGTGCCCTCAGTTCCGATGTTCTTCCTAGTACTTTTAATACATTTTAATCATAATACAATTAATAAATAAATCAAATAAATAAGGGAATTTATGTTGATTGGTTTGAAGTATTAAGAAAACATATTTAATAAATATGTGGAGATAGCTCAAATTGGAACCCATTTCAACTTTGCAAAAACCACAGTCAATTTCCACACCGCTCGTTTCTTATATAGGATCACTCTTTTAACTAGAGATCCCACCGGAGTGTCCCACCATTGCTATCGGAACACAGTAATTGCATTCTGGTTTTGGCATATTTTTATTACTAATAAGAATATTGCCAGACTTGTTTATTTTGTTTATTTATTCTTTTCCGTATTATTACTTTCGTACTTCAGCAGCTGAGCACAGAACTGATTTGTAGAGTAACTTGACAATTCTCATACTTTAAGATCATACTCCACCTTAGGAAAGTTTCGATACAAGATACTTATTAACCTACGCTCATTTATACATATATTTTATATTTTATATAGAAGAAGGCTTCGTGATTTATACATGCTTCTTTAATTGAGCAAACCAATTCCATTTCTGTGGGCTTATCTGATCAAAGATTTATTACAAGATTCAATCAGCTTAGAGACGAAAATATTACCATAGTAGAGAAAACTCAATTTATTTCGCAACACAGTTACTTTGCCTTTCCACTCTCTAAACTCTGTTCAACGATTCTCCAATTTGTTGATGCCCTTCAAATAATATAATGTGTCAAAGCTTGTAACACAGGCATCCGTCTCGCCAATTACCTTTTTATTCGACTCTATCCACTGAGTCATATATACAAGTTTGTAAGCAGATAATAGTCACAGGGCACTAAATCTGGAGAATATGGTGGATGAGGAACCAATTTGTAGTGGTATTCTATATAGTCTTGCCATGACGATTGTGGCCTTGGAGTCAGTGCATTGGCTTGGTGGAAAAATTGTATTTATATAATTCAAAACAAGTTGTTCCTTCGCAAACGCCACTCAAACATGCAATGACGCAGCGCACAGAAAATTTCAAAACAATAATATGAAGGATAATATTCACAATAGACACCATTGATTCTATAGTGGTAGCTCCATATATTCCTAGGTCGATTAGTTTTCAGTCTATAATCGTACTATTATTATAATTTAATTAATGCTTTCAATCAGGGTTTGGGAAAATCAATAATATAATTTCAGCTTTTGATTTAAAGAGAACATAGATTTAGGAAGTATTCTTTCGAGATCAAGTCATACAGGATTAGAACCCGCAATCCTACAATTCTGCTACTAGTATGCTTACCTCTAAAACACCACATGTCGAGATTATTGATAATATTCTGCACACTAACATAAATTGTTGGAATTGCTGAAGGGGTGTTATTGTTCAGTTCTGGACGCTAAAATACTGTTGAATATACTTTCAGTAGCCTTGATGTGAAAAAATTATCACCACTGCAATTAGTATATGAACGTTTAGCAACGAAACTTTTATCCTATTGGCGTCCTTTAGTTCTCCGGTTTATTGCTGTATTGACTCTGCTCAATATGATGCTTCAGTATCTCAAAGGACATTTTTTACTGTTATTTTGAAATCTAGACAGTTTTGTCAGTATACTATGAGTGAAATAAGAATGCTAATCCCTGCTTTACCATAATTTAATATTATTTAGATTTTACAATATTCAAGTGTAAATACTTTAATCGTCAGAACCCCAATCGTGTTATATAGTTTATAGATTAATAGATAAATTTCTTTTGTACCTGGATTTTAATAAAGCTGGGAACAAAATATGATTGGAAGATACTTACTGGTTCTCATATCTTGATCTGACTCTATGAGGTTATTATTCAGTCATGTTTAAGATCCATCAGAGGCATGAAAAGGAATCGGTAATTTTTAGTGAAATTACCAAAGATAAAGTATTATGGAACAAAATGATAATCTTTTTGTTTATTATCAAAGATATCTATACAAGGAGATTTTAATTCATTTCAGCAGAATTTTCAATCTTGTCTTGTGCCTAGACTATAATTTTCTGAATATTTATATATTTATATTTGGGGGGATCCTTCATGTAGTTTCTTGTATTTGTTCATCGTAGGCCGATATTGACTAAGGCCATACCAGCAGAAAAACAGACACTTTATGATTACCACAATGACCTTATTCTTAACAAAATATATTTTTTCGAAGTACACATTCCTTTGTAAGCTGGAGTATACCGTGATTTGCAGGGGTGCCAAGACCTCTTCGAATAGAAATCTAGAAAATCATTATCAAGGAAACACAGAGTAAATTGTTCATATTAAGTTTCATTGGCATCGTTTTACTCCCCTACCAACTTCAAATCTAAGGTAGGAGATTGATACATTATGTTGAGGTGTTGAGGGTATCTCGTATACGATGTACCCATTTACATTCAGTTTGACTAGTTTGAATTCGGCTCTTAGGTTCAAATTCCACAAAAATTGGACTTTGAAAATTAATTAAACATTTTTCACACACTTCCAAGCCCAGCTCTATTAATATTCCAATGATTTGTTTCTTTCTTCCAGCACCTCCTCTCTAGTGCACGACCCAAGCGTGGTGCCCATTAGCAATGGCACCACACCGAACATGAGCAATATCCAAGTCTGCTGTGAAGGTTACGAACGCAACGCCCACGTGTATGCGCGCTGCGATCCGATCTGCAAGGATGACTGCCCGAATGGTATTTGCACGGCCCCGAACACCTGCGTCTGCATACCCGGCCATGTTCGCAACCATGAGGACAACTGCATTTCCATCTGCCCTATCGGCTGCGGCAATGGGATCTGCGATGCCCAGGGAGAGTGTCAATGCAAGCCTGGCTACACGCTGGAACCGGTAACCAGGAAGTATTGCGTGCCCCACTGTGAGAACGGTTGCCAGAATGGCAAGTGTATGTCGCCGAATCACTGTGAATGTTTCAATGGTTTCCGCATTACGGCGACAGGTGTCTGCGAGGCGAGATGCGACAATTGCGAGAATGGCAAATGCACAACGCCGGGCTATTGCAGCTGCAATACTGGATATCTGAGAGTGGGAGGCGTGTGTGAGCCTGTGTGTGCTTTGTAAGTGGTAATTAAATCTGTGCTGATAACGATTTTAATATGTCTTCTGTTGCAGAGGTTGCACTAAAGGCCGCTGCATAGCACCCGATACTTGCGAGTGTTCCAGAGGCTTCGAGCTGGATCGTACTGGAGCCAATTGTGTGCCGCACTGCGATCAGCCCTGCATGAATGGCATTTGTGATGGTGACAACACCTGCACCTGCAATCCCGGCTACATTCAGGATGAGTATCGGAAGAACCTGTGCAAACCGCACTGCGCGCAAGGCTGTCCGAATGGTTATTGCACTTCACCCAATTTCTGCGTCTGCCGTCCGGGCTACATCAAGAGCGGCATTAAGGGCCGTCAAACTTGTGTACCAGTTTAGGCGTTAGAACTTTAAAACTTTTGCATTTGTACGAGTCACAAATTTCTAATAAATCAATACCAATTTTTTACTACTCAAGCCCAGTTTTATGATTTTGTATAAAAAGTTTATTGGTGATTTTCTCTTAACCCGAGAAATAAAACATTCTGCCAATGAGAGCCTCAAACTCCTCCTGGACATGCTGATTGTAGTAATCGCGCTGATCATAAGTTCCCACCAAGTTCTCCAAATCCTGCGGCGGCACACATTTATCCACAAAGTGCGTCAAACCAACCCCACAGATGCACTTGCCGTCCGCATTGCAGTGGCCGTGAAGGCAATGCTGATGAGCCACTCCACAACCGCATGTATTGGGCTCAATGCATTTGCCGTAGAAGCCGCAACCGCTGGGAAGGGAAAGTTATAATTAAAGCAAAATTACAGAAATGTTTGGCTACACGAAAGAAGGTCCACAGAAAGTTGGGCAGGTAATAAAAATAGGAATTGTCAGAGACTTTTAATGAAAATTGTTTGTATCTATGAAAGTTAAAAACTGAGACAACCTGGGGAAGAAAGGCTCCCTAGTAATTTTCTCTCCTCTCTCTTGACAGAATGCATAGGAAAGGGAAAAATTTCAGTAATCTAAGACTATGAAAATAAGGTTCAGCAAAAATGTGCCGAAGAAAACCTTCCAAATAAGTTTATCTCCTCACCCACAAAAAAGAACCATAGGAAACAAATAAATTTGTATGAAGCTAGGAAAGATAAAAATGTGCAATATGGGGAAGAAAAACCTCAGTGGAATTCTGTCTCCTAACCCCATAAAAAAGAATAGAAAAGGAAAAGAATGTTTGGAATCTAAGAAAGTTAAATGTATGCAATATGCGGAAGAAAAGCTTCCGAGTAATTGATCTCCTGATCCATAAAAAAGAGAAAATGTTATGGGAGTTTATATTCAATATAATAAGTATAATTTGCCGACGTTATAACACGGTATATTACCAGCCATGATTGCCAGGAATGTGCCTTATAATGAAAAGGAAACACAAATTTTATATAGGAAGTGATTCTAAAGCCCTCAGCAAAGAGATGAAATATAGTTCGAAATAAGCAAGATGAGGTTTCAAATATAACGTCGAATATGGCTTCTTCTGCGCCAAAAAGTTTTTCGGATCTGAATTCGCGGGAACCTATGTGATTATTATGTGATTATTATTATTCAATTACTTTATAACCTCATCTGGGATTTCAAAGGCACATTGTGAAATAATTCCAATTGTTTAATTTTATATTCAACCATATAATTTAATCATTATTATTTTAGAGAAGATTTCCTTTCTCCTTTTTAGGCACCATAATATCTTCAATGGGAATAATTTTGGATTTATTACAAGACTTGCTTTTGTACTTTCTTAAATTTATAAATTTTTTATATTTTAGGAACTTTTTTCGTAGAGCCACACACTCACATACATATTTCTTTAACATTTTCCATACCCAGTGCACACGGGTTCACAAGAATTCCCCTGCAGTTCGTAGCCCTCAAAGCATTTACACACGCCCGGCGCTATGCACACCCCATTCTGGCAGTCATCGGAACAGTCTGGTAGACAGCTGGTTGTATTCCCGTCGTATTTGTAGCCATCGCGACAATGGCACTTGTAACGCGACTCACAGAAGCCATTCTCACAGTTGCTGAAAACATAGATTCAGCATATCTCTTGGATTAATTTCCATTTCCATTCCCCTTCATACTCACATATAGCACTCTGCTTCACAAACATTCCGCTGGGGCCGTTTCATATAACCGGAGAAGCATTCGCACTTATTGGGACCCACACATTTGCCATGGCCACAATCGGGTATGCACACCGGTTGGCAGCCCAATTCTCCGGTCATTTTGTAGCCCTCCCTGCACGCACATTTACCCGGCTGCACACACTCCTGATGGTTTCCACATGACAACGGACACTCGGGTCTGCAAAATTTACGCGTTTGTGGATCCAGAGTGTACCCCGCATTACACTCACAAGTTCCGTTCAGATAGCAGCGCCCATTCGCACAGGCAATGGGACAAGTATGAACGCACTCGCCGCTGTCATTCCGCACAAACTCATCGAAGCAGACGCACTGCTGCGGGGCCCGGCAGAAGCCATTGCGGCAATTGTTCGGCGACACAGTGGCACAATCGGGCACGCATCTATTCCAGTTGTACGGTGAGCGGATGTACCCTTCACAGCACACATCCAGGCGGTGATAGTAAATGGTGGAGCCATTACCACGAACGGGTTCATCTTTAATGGTTTGAAAGAAAATGGCTCTGCAAGAGGGTCAATTTCAAATTTGAATTCTCTGTGAGAGTTTGGCAATTCTTGCCATGTTACTTACGGCATCTCTCGTTGGCATTTGTGTTCATTGCCGCGTCCAGTGCGCAGGGACAGACTGCGACTTTCCTGGAATATGTCCCCGAAAATTTCCTTCTCCGCCAACACTGTGCACTGTAGAAGCAAAATAATCGGCGCCACTCTTTGCAGTTGTATTATAAACATTTTCACTGGTTTTTTGATAGACTTTCTAGAGAACGATCTCAAATGGCGTTGTCACAAATTCATCGATGTTTTTGCGTCTATGTTGGTGTTTATCGCTGGAATTGTCAGACTCAAATGAATTTCATGCATTTTCAAATATTGTCAATAAACTATTTCCAATTGTCTTATCACTAACAATGTTGTAAGATCTTCAGTGAGTCAATATGTAACAGGGTGCTTTAAAATTATGTTCAATCAATAATAGTTTACTTAAGTAGCTGCTTATTGAAATTGATATGAAAATTATGGATATGATGATGGGTATCAATATGATAATAGGTATGAACATAGGGAAGGCGATGAAGCTGGAGAACCCAAAAAATTGTATACGGAACAATCATCATGACAATGCAGAACCCAACAAAATTACATACGAATGTCCTAAAACTGGAGCACGTAACAAAAAGTTTTAGGTATAAAAATATTTCACTAATTAGGTGCAGTGAAGAGAAAACTTGAATGATGCAGATGAGAATTATGGATAGAGTTTCATTTGATAGACAAACAGTAAAATATTTGTATATATAAGTTATGATACAGAAAAACAATTAGCAGAGTACTCTCATAGTTTGTGAATACAAACTGACGAATTGTGTGTTTGATTTTTATGTTCTGAAAGAAACTCAATCGTAGGAGTTGATTGATTGTAATCTCCGAATTGACAGAAATAATTAATCATTCAAAATTTGTTTTACAATATGTCCATAAAAATTATGATGTGACCCGTGCGAAAGAGAAAGCCCTTATTGTCAATACCAGTGATAGATATGAGGTAGAAAATAGGGATAGAAATGATAAATAATCAAAGCAAACTGTATACAGTATTAATTTCTATATAGATAAATATTTTCTTGTTTCTGTTATTAGATTAAAGTTTCACAGATTCTTTAAATACTAACCGGGAACAACCAACTATAAAATTTATGCGGGCATCAGACAATTTATCCAAGTACAATATGCACAAAAATATTAGAAACTGAAATATTCTTTTATAGCACACAATAAACTAATCCATTTTTTCTGGCTGAAGCGACATCTAATTCAACTGAGAGGCATGGCCTGCAATTTAATTGTAAGATTAAATGATACTGGCTTCAAACAATAGGGTGGATAAATGATCAACACATAATGAAAGCCGAATTTTTCACTAGCAGGATACACAAATTCGTCAACACCGCGAAAACGATTGTTTTCAATGTCACTACTTTCTTTCTACTACCAAAGCACATACTTGGATGTAGACTTTTTAGATAAATAGATAGATAGAGACATTACAGATAAATATACACTCGTAGATACTTTATACAAATGGAGAACTGGGAAGTAAATATTTTAGCACCGAAAATATACCCAACCATTTATAATTTACATTCAATATCGGATATGATTTTATGAAAAGGGACATTCAATATTCATGATTATAAAAGAACAACTGTGGCTTCATCTAGAATCTTCAATTTGTGTAGCTAATGCATTTTGTGTACATGTTCTGAGACAAATGCGGGGCCTTAACGGTGTAGTTCTCTAGGATAGAGAATTGTATAACCACGAAAACGACGGGCAGGATAGTTATAAATGAAGTTAAACCCTCCGGAATTTAAGTGAACAGTAAATTATGAAATGGATTCAGATTTTTCGAATTTTAACAACATGGAAGTAGGGATGAAGGAGAATAAACATTACTGAAATTGTTGTCTTAAAGAAGATATTGCACAACTACTTGTTATACTTACTATTATAAATACCTGTATTATCATTTATCTGTACTACTTTCTGTACTACTCTATACAATCCAGTGATGGAATTTCTTATTATTAGCCCTGGTTAAACCATTGTTCTGTATTTCTATTGTAAATAACTCTGTTATCACACTAAAGTGAAATAATTAAGCAAATGTTTCGGTATTACTCCGCACAATCCAGTAATGGAACTTACTATTTTTAATTCTTGTAATTTTACTTCGTAGATTTTTCTAGTATCCTTATTATTAAATAATTATATATAAAATATTATTATATCTTTAGTTGATTATATATATTGAATATATATTTCTGTATTACCTTAAACAATGCAGTGGGGGAACTAAATATTATAAATGCTTGTAAAACTACTTCAAACCTATTTGAATTATAAATTACTTTGATTTCTTTAAAGGTAAATAATCAAACAAATATTTATGTACACAATTCGGTGATGGAATTTATTATAATAAAACTTAATAGAATAATTCTTAATAGAATAATGAAACCCACCTTTGCTCAAGCGAGTCAAAAGAATTGTTTCTTTATTTTTCCAATATAAGAATCGTTTCGTATATTGGAAAATTTAACGGAATATATAAAATAGAACGAAGAGGATCACGTAATATATAAAAATCTCTTCCATATGATTTGAATCCCTCTAGTTCAGAAATGTACTCTCCTTACTGAGATTGCGAGCTAAGCACACATTTTTGATTTTTCAGAGCATATTATTTAATCCCATTTTCTTATTGAAATCATTTAAATTCCCATTTTTTTTCTCTTTATATATTCATATATTTAAGGTCTAAATGACCTTGTTATATAAATCAGAAGCAAGTATGTTGCAAATCAGTAAACTAACCAGACGAATTGTTTGCTGCAACTTAAAGTTTTATCATAAATAGCAGCAAAAAATATGGCAAACCAAAAAAACAACAACAAAAGAAAAGAGAATTATGTGCAACAAATTATTTCAATGTCAAATTTATACGATAAGTCTCAGTGGTATAAAAATTAAAACTATATAAATATTGCTTTCATAATAATTGCACATTAACCAGAGCCGATTAAGGCACTTTTTATAAGTTTTAAAAATGAGACCTTATCGCCTGTTGTTTAATTAAAGGAAATTTGTGTTTGGTCTCGTCTATGACTTTGTGTGTGGTCGCTTCTAAGCTGCGTGACTATTTTCGTCATGATGGCTTGATGATGACTGAAACCTATTCAGTCGGGTATAATATATTATACCTAATACCTTTAAATCGACCTCAGTGGTACAGAAGTAAGTTTACTAGTCTGACAGTCGTGGGTTTCAGGTTTCATTCTTGCAGTTTTTTTTAAATATTTTCTTTTCCACTCAAAAGCTTAAGTTGGAAGTCACGAAGTACCCAAGTGAAGTTCCTAGAAATTATGCTGTTGCATTGTATTTTTGTTTGTTTGTTAATGATCTAATTAAAGTTTTCATTAAAAAAAGCACTAGCAGCCAGTTCCATTCTATAGTAATAGAAAGGGACACATTTAATATTGTTTCAGAATTTAGAAGTTATGACTTTCGAACTTAGTAAAAATATCACAAATTATTGCTGCGAAAACTAGTTTTGCTTATAGTTCCATCAGTGGATTGGGTCAAGAAACTCCAAAACACTTGTTTTATAATTAGTCTGTATCAAAAAAAGTTCTTTTTAGAAACAGTTTTTTCTATGAGATTTCAAAGAAGAAAATGTTTCCAACATTGAAAGCAAATGTTATTATGGTGGATTTGTGCCAATACTTGCGAAATCGCCAGGCAAACAGGAACGAGGCTAAATCTACCAAGAATATCATTAAACTCAATAGACTACAATTTTGAACTCTTACGGGAGCCGTCACGGGAGACATTGTCTAATAGGAAATCATGCCAGAAGAATGGGAGTTTATACCCATGATTTCTGTCGCAGCTGCAGAAACGAGGAGCAACTGGAAACGGTCGGGCAGCTCTTCTGTACATGTGCAGCTTTTGCTAGAGATAATGACCTGTTACTAGGATCCTACTTCATAACAAGTATACCTAATATATACCAGTCAGTTGGTAATAACATTCTAAGCTTTATTAAAGGATCAGATTGGTTCAATCTGGAGGGAGAAGCCTAGCCACGTCCCGCATCAGCAGCTCACAATGGACCCAACTGGTGGTCTAAGTGACATCACTGTTTTCTAGGTGCTATAATAAATAGAAGCTCTCTTTAAGAGCTTTCAATGAGATTTCAAACACAAAGAACATGTTATCTTCTTTATTGGAATCAAATTCATAATTGCAAATTTCTTGGAAACAGTTCTTACATAGTTCACATTCACATGTACTCATATTAAGGAAATCCATGACACTAAAACTGTACATGAAAAACATTTAAGAAAATGCTACTTAAGCGAGGTAGCTGTTAGGGAGTAATGCTAAATTCTTTTCCATTTTCTGTTATATCATTATTTAATCTCCAATGAACAAAATGAAGCATAGTACTGTGGTCCTCTGAACATTTGGGTGTGGAGTTCCAGAAATCTACTCACATTATAGATTAAGGGAAACTATATTTTCTTTAACAATCCTTTATCATCTGACAATATTTTTCCTGAATTTTGCCAGTTTCATGAGATTCCATTATTGAATTAAAAATAAATTTATTTAGAGAGATTCTTTATTACAAATTCAGGAGATTTTCGGAACAAGATATTTTTTTGAGAATAAAATATATGCGTCAACGAGAAAAGAAAACGAGTAAAGAAGTCTGAAGTCGGGTTAGACCGTCTACGAAATACCCTTTACCTTTTCTTGTGCGTGTGAGTTCAACAATTGGGATGTTTTCTTCATATATCATCATTAGGAGGAGCCTTTACGGGAATTTTTGGTAGGGTACCTTGAAATGATTATATTGACCCCATTTCTTGTATATGGCTTTATAGGGTCCATATACGTACTATAATATAATTTCGTCCAAAAATATTATATAGGTCGTAAGTTATAATAATATGTTAATAGTGGGCGTGGCTGTAGAAATAACACGCCCATTTTTTGGGTGGTGTTTAATGTTAGTAACCGCAACCTTCCTGTGAATTTTCGTTGATAAATATTTAATAGGAACACAGTAATGATTTTTGGCTAATTGTGGGCGTGGCAGTTCTAATATGATCTCCATATTCTGCACACACACTATTATGGACCCCATGTATATTTCTGCAAATTTTTATTCCGCTGGCATCAATACGAGCATAGGTAGGCTAATTTTAATTTCAGACTCGAAAGTTCCCTATATAAAAAGTGGGCGTGTCTTTTCTCTGATCAGCCCCATTTGTTGCAGATAGCTTTGTAATGTCCATATGTTCCTTCCCGTAAAATTTCGTCCGTAAATCTCTTCCAGATCTTAAGCTATTAATATTTGTTAATAGTGGGCGTGGCAGTTAATATATACCGCCCACTTTTTGCGCATTGTTTAGTGGGATCCACATCTCCATAACTGCCAAATAACATCAAGATTCCGTCAATTGGACCGAAGTTATAGTCATTTTAAAAAAGGTGAAAAAAGTTCCTTATATGGGAGGTAGGCGTGGTCTTTGTCCAACTTGGCCCATATAGCAATCTGGTTCTGTATCTTTGTCCAGACTATACTTTTGCAAACTTTCATTAAGATAGCTCTAACGGTGTAGAAAAAAAGTGGCCACAGACGGACAGACGGACGGACAAAATAAAAATTGCTTAGAAAGTGATTCTGATCATATCTGTATATATATCTCCATACCTACCACGCCTCCTTCTTGAAATTGCAACCCCTCTCAAAAGCACAAGGTTAGTATATCCTATTTACCTTTTTTAAAGTAAAGGGTATAAATAAGGAGACCAAATTCCTTCAAAATGAAAGAATGATAATAAAATAGTAGTTGTTTTATGATTTAAAACTCAATGGCAGCACGCTTCTGGCCAGAGACAGGTAAAGAGACTTCTTACCCCTAACAGAAGTATCTTCAAAAGGATACTAACCCTGAACCGCTAAAGTCTTAGGCCTCTAGTGGGGTATCTGACAGAATACTGCTGCACAAGGTATCTCCTTAACAAGATAGGCCTCTCAGACATTTCTGACTGTGGACACAACTCTGAAACATCCGAACACATTCTATGTGAGTGTCCAACGATCAAAAGTAAGACATTAAGGGTTCTTCACAGACTCTCCCACAAACTTTAACGTACCAAAGAGCGGTGCTAGTAATCCCTGAAATATTAAATCCAAATCTAATGGTTTAGAAACGAGTCGAACCAACTAATAAGGTTAAGAAGGTAGACACAATAAATCTTGTTTGTATATTACGGTGTAATTTGATGTATATCTTCTATATTAAAAATTCACCGACTGAGGGATTCATTTACCAGATTTTTCAGTAGGTACATAATTCTTACTTGTTTTGTATGTTGGTACCATAAAATTCCCGAAACTGAGAAGATCCTCTTACTGGCGTTTCAATTGTTCATATGCAAAGTAATGCATTTCTCAGATCTTTTAAGTAATTTTTGCATGTTTTTTGTTATATAATCCTCGCCTCATATAATCAACTGCAATAATCCAATAATATTGACTGGAGTCAAGATTATTATAATAGGTGTGAATTTAAAAAACTGCATATTAATTCGCTAGAATTATAATAGCCTTTCAAAAGAATCGGTTGTTTAAAAAATAAAGATATAAATTGTTGCAACTTGAAATCGAATTGTTCCTATAACTTAGTTTGATTGCTTGAATGGTTCTAGTGCAGCAGACACGGAGGGTGCAACTCCAAGAAGATTGAAGCGAATTACCCCTGCAGAACTTACAGGAAGGTTTAAAAAAATAAATACATAACAATAACAAAATAAATAATTAATTATATACATAAATAAAATGATGGATAAATAGAGAAAATTTAATAAACAAATAAATAAAAGAAGTTCTTTTGGCTTTGGCAAAAAGAGCATATTCAATCCAAACCTGCACAAAATATTACTTAATATTATTGTTATAAATTGTAATATATAGAGGAAGAAATAAAAAAAATATATTTATGATTCCCTTCGTAGTTAATTTATTAATATCAACGTTTCTTCTTATTTTCCCAACAAAAGTAAATATGTCCTTAAGATCACTTTCCACCAAATTCGCACTTGAATTTTTCCCTGAGAAATCTTGATGACGAAATTGATGAAGACGAAGAGAAGTGCCGACTGTAGATGACGGGAATAGAACAGAGACAGCATGGATATTGATGTGAAGCCATACCGGGATCTTCTATTTGGTTCCTCGTCAACAAATATCTAATGACAAAAATGACAGAGAAAGAGCTAGAATATTTTTTTGTACACTGATATCATATAAAAATTGCTTCAAAAAAGATCATGCTTTTTTGCGATTGCGGGGGCCACGGGCTGTGATCCCTGCCTTTCTCAGGACTTGGTCTGGAAATGTTTCCTCCTTAATACCTGAGATCCTAGTGTTCAATTTCTTACTCTTCCACGCATAATTCACTATGATAATAAATAAATAAATATTTTTAATATAATGAATAGAATGAAATAATAGTAAAATTCTTCAGTAAAATAAAAACACTAAAAAATCGAGGAAAAATTATATTTTGATTATGGTAAACAATTGTTTGTAGCTTTGTTATTTATCCACAGATTCTTCGATTGGGCCACACAAGGCTTACCTATGAGCACCTGTTAACTGGAAATTCAAGAGTCTGTAATTACTGCAATGCAACTAGCATTTCCGCTATTCACACCTTTAATGAGTGCTCAGCTTTTTCAACTCACAGGAGAATTTTCTTTGGTCCATCATCATCGTCAGATTCACTTAAAGAACCCTCTAACATAAACTTGTCCACAATGTTCAAATTCCTCTCTCATTGGAAACTTTATCTAAGATTGCCATAAACTCCTTCTGAACACGTTAAGTTTTGAGAAAAGATATTCACAAAAAAATTGGACCAAGCTTTCGAAAATAAGAAAATACTTTCTAGAAATCGTATCCCTGAAATTTTAGACCATATGTTCAGAATAAATGGACCATATTTCATACAAAGAGGCGGCGACATCTACTGCGCACAATGACTGTAAACTAGTATTATAGGTCCTGTGAATCTTCGGTGTTTTAGTCTACAAGTATCATCGGGGAATTTTTAGCATTATGATTGTTGACCAACTCAGTACCGGGATTAATGTATATAATCATATTTTTGGCCACATCGCTAAGTGTTTCTGAGAATATTTTCAGTTGAGGATTTTTCTATATACTGCTCCAGAATGCTCAATATTACCTTAGCTCCTAGAGGGATAGATATAAGTGGGGTTGACTGGAGCACCGCCGAAGGATGAGGTCTCCAAGCACCTAGGCACTGATGCCCATTGTACCACTGAGCTCCTAACTCGCCTTATACACAACCTACGAGTATTTTCCTTATATATAGTTAGAGTCTGTTTCTCATGCTTGATCATTCTGCCACTCATACAGTCCTGTATGAGGATACGAAATTCTGTTGATATCTAATTCCTTCCAACTGCACACACAAGACTTGAAACACATGCTTCTTGTTAGCTTTCATTGATATACTCATAATTTGTGGCTTTATTTCTTACAGTAAAATAATGAAAATAAAAAATTATACAAAATTCGTTTAAAAAGTAGCATAAAAATATGTTTTTTTTTGTAAAAAATCGTTTTATAATCTTGTAAAATAAAAGTGATCAAAAAACATCATCGATATAAACTTATTTTCGTTCGAGAATAATCTATTTTACATATGAGCAATTTTGTGTGATGAATGCAACATTTGCGGCACCTGTAAAAATTTCGAATTCTGCGGCGGTATAATCAAATGCGTGACATGATGCGAGGCTGGCTGGTGGGGCACATAGGCGGATAGCTGGGAATATTGCAATTGTTGCTGCTGTCGCAGATGTTCCTGATGTTGCTGCTGCTGCTGCTGGTGATGATGATGATGATGCTGCATGGCAGTCGGATACCGTATCTCATCGTAGAGGTGCGAGTCGGGACTGCCACGACGTGTCTTTGGTGGTACCACAGAGTAAAGTGATTCTTTGCGTGCATATGCGTAGGGCGGTGTCTTAATGGAGGAATTGTTGCTTGGCGAGTCATAGAATTCGGGTGCTGCAAGTCAGTGTAATTGAGAAATGTGGCTTTAAATTTATTTAGTTTATTTTCAATTTGCTACCATTGCAGACACTTACATACCCTCGATTTTATTGCGCACCATTTGCGTGAAGGCTGGCAAATCTGGCAGCGGCTTTAGAAAGGAACTTTTACCCAAAGTGCCGGCTTCACCGCCACCCAGACCAACAGTTTCATTGGTGCTACTGGAGGGGTTGCGTGCGGCTAAGGCGGTTTCGACGCGCTCCTTCTGCCAGTGGTAGCGGCGGTAGACGTAGAGGAAACTCACCGCTATGGCTATCATGATGATGAGCAGTATGATCAGTAGAGTGGTCAGCAGATTGGCATCATGGTCGACTGCCGTTGTGGTTTTGGTCGCCGTGGCAGGTGGCACGTCTTCTGCTGGTTGGCTGCCCGCACCAAAGCCTGCCAAATGGACTTGGCCGTCATGGGTGCCGTTCGTTGGCCAGCCAGTGATGACGTGTATCACTTCCGGAGTCTTAGAGTCGCCTATGGTGTGCAGATTCTCCAGCAGCCCTGCGCCTTGTTGATGGACGATTATCTTGGGTGTGTGGTGATCATCTTGCTTGATTAGTATCACCTCTGGCACTGATTTGGCTGTCGATAGCTCCACAATATCTGTAGCAGCTGTGCTGGGTGCTATGTTGACTATATTCTTCGCTATGCGATCCAGATTATGGGTTATGTTCGCTATGGTAGAGTTTAGAGTGGCCATCATGGCGTGTGTGGCATTCGGGGCAACATTTTCCTTTTCGCAGGCTCCCGTCTGGGGATGGCAGCGCAACTGTGTGCCGCAGTCGCAGGTTTTGCGGCACATGACACCGTAGGTACCCGCAGGGCATGGCAGTTCGCAACTGTAAATAAAAAGAAGAATGTTGGTCGAAATGTATGAATTATTACTTCCTCCCTTACAAGTCACCCGCCCAACCCGTGGTGCAGTGGCATATGCCCGATTTATTGTCACATACAGCGCCGTTTTGACACTGGCACACATTCTTGCACTCTATACCCCAGTGATCGTGATCGCAACCTTTAAAGATATCAAATTAAAATATAATATAAATTTAATACATTTTTTTAGATTATTTTCAATGTACTCACGTTCGGTACAATGCTTGCCACTGTAGCCGGCTTCACAGCTACATATGTCGGGCGTACGACAGAAGCCACGCCCACAACCACCACGGCATACCGGTTTGCAAATCGTATCATTGACAGAAATGTTGCCTTCATAGCCCTCGCAGCAGAAGCGAATTGTCCGTGTTTTGGTTATATTCTACGAATAAAAATGTGCCGTTATTAAGAGAGTGCCTAAAAGTATGCAATCCAATTTGCACTTATTGGTAATGTTTTCCTGCAAATACACTAAGCATACACAAGGCAGCACAGTGGGGCAGAGAAAACTTATGATTACAAAAATTTCTAAGAATGGTGTTGGACGCAGAAAGAAACCTCTTTCACAATGCACTCTGGAGGTCGATTATTCGAAGACTTTTCGTGAAATTCACCTCGAACAATGAAAATAGCACAGACAAGGTTGCCATTTTATAGGCTTTGATAGTGGATGTACATATTTAAACAACTTGAGAGCGTTGTCGCTGACTTAGACTTTTCTTTATGACTTGTTAGAGTATTATAAAAAAGAACATTATCTAGATCCAGAGAATTGACTTACATTTGACTGTGGTAGGATACCGAAGAGGAAAAATAGCCTATAAAAAACACTCCATATGTTCACAAGGCCCGGAACAAAATATATCAATTACCTTTTACTAGAAATGAAGAAAGCAATGATAACAAAGTTGCGTTAATACGTAAATTAAATTATCCCAAAAAGAAATTGGAAAACAATGCTTGAAAATTGATTACAAGGATTGGTTGCAAACTAAAGTTGAACAGATATTAAACACAAAATATCGAAGAAAATTGGATCCAAGAGGAGAAAGACAAGAGATGAGGATATGAATAAATATGCTTCCGGAGATAAAAAGTAATATCAGATTTACTACAGTCTACTACATTTAATAGGGCTATATTAGCAGTTGAATCTAAATACCCATATTCTCATTTCCATTTATATTTGAATGGTTCGAAATCTGTTCAATGGGAGAAGAAATATTTATATACAAAACGTTTTGATAAAATAATTACTCATAATCCATCATTCAACATTATTCATATACAGCTCTCCTCTAGATCAACTGTGTTACTCATAAAATCATTTCTAATTTAGATATTTCCAAAATAACTGTGATATAATTTACCCATGTCCATAAGTGAAAATTTGTGCTATGAGGAGTAGATTAACTTTATATAAAATTTAGCTATGGTCAAAACTGAAAATATTCAGGGAAGTTCTTCAAGGAAATTATTAAAAAAAATAATTTTCTTTGTCCATAAATAGGAATGAGTCTATAGAGACCTGATACTCTCTCTGAACCATATTTGTATCCATGATCGTTTAATTTACAAAGAGATAGCTATTTTAATTTGATACCAATGCCACATTCTTAGACACCATTAGTCCCAATTTTGTGCAGCTAACCACACTCTTTATCTCAACCATAATGTGTACAAGACTTTGGGAGAATTCGCCTTGGGCGGGATTCGAACCCGCATTCCCACAACTACCACTACCAAGAAGGTTGATATATATATAGCAAGTAGCTGCGATTAAAACAAGCACCAGGAAGGATTAATGCTACCACCAGGAATAGAGCTCCTAGTTACGATTAATACAAGCAACATGATTACTAGACCACAAAGCACACAGATATGAATTAAAACTCAACATTGACTAAAGGTCATTTACTCATTCCTCATCCCTTCGCAGTCGTAATTAAATTATGGTGTAAGATATAATTATAATAAATTTACTAAAGGTCCTTTGAGATTTCAAGTTTGTTGATTACAAACATAAAATGAGGAAAAGTGAAAAGTTGTTGTTAGATGTACGTGGAATTTGTAATCGATAGTTAAAGCATGGGACACCATTATATCTTCATTAATGAATGCCCAAAAATAGGAAGAAACCATGCCACTCAGATTCCTTGCAACAATTATAACTGGAGTATCAAATATTGTTCTAATTGTGAGCAAAATTCCTCCCTTCCTTCCAAATCAATCTTTATTAGTATAACTATCACAATTTCTAAGTATCTGTATTAAATTACTTATTACGTAGTCACTACAGTCAGCATTTAGTATGTATTCATATACAGAAGTTTTGTTTGGTGCATTTCCTTAGAATATAACAATTTCGTATTCCACTTGAACCAAGCTCAGTGATCTTTATTTCCTTTCCTCTGTCGTCGAAGTCTTTTAATTTTTTTATCCGCCTCCAACTCCGACTACGACTCCTGCCTAAAAATGAACCACTTCACGATTCCGCCTCCCACTGATGCTACACTCAACCCACTGCAGAGCTACGTTGTATCAACCACATTACTTAACCTAGCCCAATCTTCTGAGATCTCTACGCTGCGTTTAGTGTCGGCTTCATGCGAAAATTCAGCAAGGAATGAATGGGCAGAGATTTCTGCCTCTACTTATGTACGAGTACAATTAAATTTAAGTGTGGCAGATACCCACCCGTACAAAGAGCGAATAATCCAAATTGAACGATGCAGCAGCCATGAGCGGCATAATGCCCAGTCTCGCCGCTAGTTACAAAGTTCAGTAAATCCAGAAGCAGAGTTTAAGTGGCATTTTGAGAAAACAATGCCCGCAGCCATGACAGTGGCGGGCAGCCAGACTCATCGCCGCGCACTGCAAATGATGAGTGCGTGCGGTTTCATTTGGAATCTGTGTATGTGTGTGTGTGTGAGTGTGGTCTGTAGATGTGTGCGCATGGGAGTTGCATAAATTAATAAGCAGGAAATTTCAATGGAAGTGGGAGCAGAACTTTTTGTGTGTTTTTGTTGGTATTTCATTCAAATTTTTTAAATTGATGCAATTGTTGACTGTTTTGTGTGCTTTTTTGTTTGCATGTTGGTGTGTTCGTCTGTTCGATGCATTGGTTGGACTTGTCAAACAGAAACGCTGACAAAGCAAACACTGTTTGTGGCAGATTCAGTTAAATTGTATGTTATTTGTACGCAATTTTGCCGCCCACACTTCTTCTTTTTTTCTATACAGAAGTAAGATGATTAGTATCGCATTGTGTCAAAACAGAAATAGTCAGCACGTGGGACTAAATCAGATTCAAGCGAATACCCAGTTAGTGAGGAATGAATTCATGGGGTTTATAATGAACCGAATAATAAAATAAAAGGAATGCAAAGTTCATATTATTTGTAGATGTTTATATCTATTCCGAAGAAGTACAGGCGATTTCACATTTTATTGGTGATTTCACATTGATTAATAGTGATACAACAAGTCTTATTGATATATTATACATACTTGGAACAACTTTTCAAATTTCTCAGTTGGTATTTCCATCATTTAGTGTGAAATCTAAACGGACCTATAGTCAATTTTTAGGTGGATCATTTATGTTATATGCCTGGTGTTCTATGTATGTATAAATTCTGACTATGTCGGTCCGTGACTTATTTGAGGGGTGACGAGCTCGAATCCCGCCCTTTCATGTTTCTTTCTAAAATGTTCTTTTCTATGAGTCGATGGATGTGTTTCTCAAATCCATTTGCACAATATAATTACTATAATTAAACCAAAATAAATAAAGAAAAAATTTAACTCTCTTAAATGCTACAGAGTCCAGGAATATATACATATTTTCATATATATTTCATAACAGTTCCTTCTATAACAGTCCAATTCGCGTGCTCCACAACTTGACTGGGCTTTGTTTTTATTTACTTTAAATATCAAACACAGACACCATATTTTTGTAAACAAAGAGTTATTCAACTTCACTTGAAGTCTGCTCATATACGCTACCAACTCATTTGGATCGGTTACAATTGTCAGGGAAAGTAATATAAGACAGTTTACGCTCGCCTATTACCGGTGGCCGGCAGTTAACCGGAGCTGCACGGGAGTCTTCCTCGTTCGCAAATGCACCAACGCTAAAGTTTAATTTAGCGACACATTTTTTTCAACAAATTTTTCCTTAATACTATCTTGCAGGAAAGCTCATATTTCTCGGGAAAATGTGGACAGCAATCGCCCAGTGGAGATTGCACAACAACAGCTGGCAAAGGGGAGCGAGCGCATGCGTAATTAATGCCAAAGCCAGGCCAAGAGAGCCTTGCAAGCGCTTTGGAAGTAGAGCGACCACATGAAAACATTGCCGCCGACAGCAAAGAAATATGATGCCGTCAGTGTTGACTTGCCGGCGGTGTGGGAGGCAATCATACAAGCCATTTACAGTCATTCAGATGGAAATCTGAGCGTTCGTGCGAAGTTGTGTAATTATTATTTATATATTCATTTTAAGTGAGAAGAATATCACGAACTACAACTTCAAACAAAAAAATAAACAAGGACGAAATCAATTGATTAAGCGAATTTGGAGCTTCAAACATATATTTTTTTAATACTTTAGGATACAAATATATATGAGGGTTTAAAATTTAGAGACTTAATCGAAGGACATATTAAAATAATTAAAACTTTAGAGTAAAGAAAATTGGGATCGAAGGCCTATCTTACTAGTACTAATAAAATATATTTAGTTTTTTAAATTTATTACATAAATAAATAAAACAAAAAACCAGAAAGAAAAATTTATATGCGAATATTTTAATTCAACAGTTCCTGACTACGGGATGTGGACTATTATTTATGAAGGCATTTTGATGTCAAACAACTGCTTGGAATGTTGTTGCTAGTTAAAAATTTAACAAAGTATGTTTTCATATTTTATCATTCAACTCGAGAAGAACACTTTAAATTTCAAACAATGATTTACAAACGTTCTATAGAAAGTTTTGAGGGACGCCTTACAGATAGTACAGTAAAAGAAATTTCTTTCAACAGAAAAGGGGATGATATGAGCAGAGCAATCTTTTTTTTTATTTAATATATTATAATTATTTATATATTTACCATCATTAAAATTACAATAAACTTCTTTTATTAGCAATCGGCTTGAAATATAATATATAAAGATGTTGAAACTTTTTTTTTAGGAATATATTTTACCGCTTTTTAAATACTAAAAAACAATTTCAAGCATATGAGAACCGCGAGGATCTCTTACACAAAGCGTTCTGGTGTCTGGATTTATAATAATTTGTTCGGGTAACTGGTACCTTAAATCATTAATACCGTCTGTAATATTGACTTCCGAAGGGACAATCGCAGAATCAACATATCTTCACAAGAAAAAATGCAGTTGGTATTACGTGACCGGACTTCTCCAAATGGCCAATTAAGACCCGATAGGAAAATATCAAAAAAAAATCCCTATATTTATGGCCAATTGAGTTGTGTGGTGAGATGAAGTTATAAATAATTCCATCGGTTTTACTGGTAGAAGTGTGGTAGGCCGGAGGAACACGGAAGAAGGAGCTCCCCAAGCACTCAGGTATTGATGCCAATTGTACTCTTTTCTTCTTTCTACCAGTAGTATAATATACTGAGATACGCTGCTAAAAACATATGCCTTCCGATTTAAGGAAAATTTAAAAGGACGAAAACGCAGATTATTAGCATTATTGGTGGTAAGAAATAAGGATCGAAGATGCCTCCAGCGCTTAACACACACCTATTGAACGATTCTTTCTCAGTTCCAAAAAAAAATACAGATCTGCTTCTTTGCGTGGCCATTTAGACAGTCATTGTAAGTGACAGCGTTGTATAAAACTATTTAGTATATATTACTCTTGGCACAAAATACATATAATTTGCTCAGGCATCATTATATTTAAATTTAAATAAATAAATATAATATAATAAATTAATATTTAATACTTTTTCGAGTGGATTACTAAAAATCTTTCATATTTAAACCGAATTCTCTTTGATTCTAATTTAAAGAATAATTTCTGATAACTAATTATTTTTATCTTGTGTAGAAATAATTTATTAAAAAATTATTTTTATTTAAAGAATCGATATTTATTTACATTATCAAATAAACTTTCTGATCTTAAAATTTATTATAAGATCATCGATGTGTTACCCTCATTGCTGTTGAAACTTTCTTCGTTGAACAAAGTTACAACTAAGAATAGTACAAAAACTTTAAACTGAATATAAAGAACTTCTATATTAACTATAATATCAGGGAACAACTCGAAGTGAAAGAACGTAAGTGAGGAGACACAAGTGATCATCAAATAAACATCTCAAATCATCTGGAAATGAAAGAATAAAGTGAAAGGACACAAGTGATCATTTAATAAATATCTCAAATCATCCGAAAATAGAAGAATATAGTGAAAGGACACAAGTGATCATTTAATAAATATCTCAAATCTGAAAATGGTATACTAATTAAACAACTTCTCAAAATTTAGTGATGACATCTTCCTTGGCAGTTATTTCATATAATCGTAGAAGCAAATTTAGTGTCATTAAAAATAATGGACTTCTACAATATATGAACTGTTGTGCCCAAGGAGTTCACCAACTCTAGTTAGAGCAGTCGTCTGGATGAACACCTGCATAACAGGTGCGATTTCTGTAAATAGTCACAGTTTGTGTGCTGTTACTTTATATGCATAAGACAATAAATTTTGAACAATATTATTTTCCCAATCCTGGGACAATCCAAAACGCTGGTTGTGAGGTGAATATTGTTATTAGATTAAAGTTTTAAATAATTAGTAAATAAAAATGGTGGGAAGAGATGTGATGAGTAGGACTCCTCCCATAAGTTAACCAGCAAAAGGGGGTAAATAAAATTTATAGACATTAAGACTTCATTGATGCAAGCAAACCTTCATTCTAAAGTTTAAAATATAAAAAGCGAATAAACAAGGTATAAAACGTAGTCATGAAGCGTACACCGCTCTATGGAAGATAGAACAATGGTATGTGAATAAAATCCACAAACATAGAACAATTGACCCCTATGAAAAATATGGGTAGAGTGAAAAAAGGACTATATTGCGTAGCCCAGGAAAGACTTGATTGCTTGTTGGTATGATTTTTCCTTGTTTTGTCAAGGGTAATAGGGATATCTCTTTCTATAATTTATGCCTATGGTTCCGCGGAAGAGCAACAGACCCCAATCTTCTGTCTGCCTTTATGATTACAGAATACTGTTAATGATTTGTAGAGATAAAAAAGCGTGATTGCAAATAAAAATAATATATTTGCTGCTCGATGAAGCAATTTGTTAATTTCAGGATACTCATATTTTGATCCACTGATTTCAGAAATGGGCAGTAAATCGTATATATTCAAGTTAAGCAATAAATCATATATATAAAATATTACACGAAAATTATATAGAATATGTGAATCTAAAAAATATTTTAATTTTCCAAGACATGTCCTATTTTCATACACTGTTTAGTTACAATTATATCCAAAACAATAGAATATATTGCAAAACTAAAATCTGTCTTGGAGTCGAAATACACCTCTGTGGACGTTCCTTATAAACTCCCCATTATCCTTCCGTTTCCTAAGATTGTTTACTTACTGGCAACTGTCAACGTTCTCCGAAAATCAACTATAAATCCATTTAATTTAACTCCACAAACTTACTTCACTTTGGTTGCTTCCTATCCACAGCTAATTTTATAAGGACCTGCTTTTGCATGCATAGCAATTTTCTAGGAGCGTTGACAGCTTAATCCATATATAGCAACTTATTTGCATTCATCTGAATGTGTTCACATTCCCGGAATTGCAGAGTGATTCATCCACTCAATTGACATTCGATGTTTCGTCTTTAATCGGATATGCCAGCGTTTGACAATATCCTGCCACTGATGAATAAGAGTTTAGAGCTTTGCTCTCGGCAACTTGTTACGCGTGGCGCATACGTAACACCAATGCGGAATTCCAGCACGGTACCAGCAAACACAAAAGTAAATAAATGAAATCTCTTTCACCGGATTAGGATAAATCGGGTTATATTGCGTGCGTAACCGTGTTTACGCAGTGGCGTGTTGATTCTCCGCAAGTAAACAAATTCAAAATACGAGTACGAGTACCCGCAGCAGGCTTTCGAGCAAATTATGTCACGGTGTCAGTCATGGAAAATGCATTTTCATTACGTGCGGAAAATTTCACTTAAGCTGCATTCAGCTGTCACGTGAGCAGTTAAGAAAGTGAGTCAGCTTTATTTTATTACGGGAACAGAGCCGATGAAATTACGAAAGAAATTTGATCAATTTACATAAAATTGTTAATTATTTAATGCGATTTACGCAAGTGCCGGAATATGAAATAAACACATCTGTTGGAAGATGGCTGCTCATGTGGACAACTTTGTTCAGTGGTGAAAGAGAAGTTATGCGGGAGAGTTACTGCATATTATGAGGAATGGAACAATGCGAGTTCGAACTCAATTCTGAGCAGCTTCTTAATTGATTAGAAGTGGTTAAGATTTAAAGGCAATACTGATTTTTCTAAAGGAAGAAATTTTCCTACTTCGCATAAAGAGACGCACTTTCAGGACTTCGTTTTTACTCCGTAGACTAATGTGCAGTTTTGGCTTGTCAGACAAAGTTAAAATAGTGTAGATACAGAGTTAAAGTTATGAAAATATTGTTAAAATATTGCGTAAATAAATGTTATTAATTATTTCTGAAGTGAATTTCTTTTAAACCAAACTATTTTAATTAAAACGAATCAATCCCACAAATAGATGTGAATTTCTTGATACAATCCTGTGATGGAACTATTGCAAATCTAATTTAAGTCACAATGTTGTCTCGCATCATTTTTGCGACTACTCGTATTCGTTTAGAAAGCAGATCTTATAAAGCTCCATAATAATGAATTTTTCAAGCAGCCATCCATCGATCGAATGGCGATTGTGGACACTTTCAATATAGATTTTCTTTTAAAGAAATAATGTGGAACCTGTTTCTTATTTTTGCACTAGAAATGTGTAACTTGCTTACAGAAAATAATGTAATCAAAGTTAAATAATTGGAATTGAACTGTTATAAAAATACCTCTTCACAAAACATTCTTAGTAGCCCGAAAGACACATGTACCAAAAATTCATTTAATCAGGAGTGTAGCCGGTTGTAATGGGCCCACCGTCTAGCTGGTTAGTTATATATCAATGGTAGTCTTAAGGAAATCTAGGATAAACAAACTATATGTGTATCGATTGCTAAGACATCATTTTTCTGCTTATTACTAACCCAAGAACCGAAGGGTTTCTGAACGGCCCATCTCTGCCACACTCTCTGTAAGTACGCCGCTGCTTCCAGCTGCCACTGCAACCACATTCCATTGCCATATGCACACGCGTACTTATTTGTATATATCGGTTTTCCCCTGATTACCTCTTTGTTAAAAAGCCAAATAGTCAAAAATTGGTGCAATTAAAGTACACCATTAAGGCAACAAGTGTGCCAAATGGTCTGAAAAGGCTGCACCGTTATGGTGCATAGCAGCCACGTTGCAGTCCGATGATTATGACATTGATGCATACGTCTCGCTGGCACGCTATCTGTGCACGGGTGTCGGCTATGAATTCCACCACAATTTGGGGTAAAAAATCCAAAGCATAAAAATTAAGAAAAACAAAATCAAATTGGCAATTAAAAAGTTTAATTTATCTAAAATAACGAATTGCACACCCCCTCCGCCGCCACTGTTGCCGCAATTGCTGCCACTACTGTACGCTATATTTCTGCTGTAATGAGTCGCCATTTTTGCTCTGCTACTTGCAACTTGTTTCCCACTATTTTACGCATTTAGGCATTTTGATTTAACTTTTATATTTGTCTGCCTATTTTTGCCAGTGCTCATATTGGCAACACTTCTAAATCGATTTGAATCACTTTAGCGACGAATCTTATTTGGTTGTTGTTGGTAGCTGAGCATGAGTGTGATGAAAATGCCAATAATACAGTTATCGAGGGTGAAGTGGTCGTAGAGAAATATGTTAGCCTCTAATTTTCTGGCGAGCTAAGCAATTACACTGACTTAAGATGACTTTAAAAGTTACGAGGATTTGTAAAGCAGAGGAAATCTCTTCGAACTGAAAGTGAACTGATCTAATTCAGCTATGAGTACTTGAATGAAACTCATGTCATGGAGTTTTATATTGAATCAAATCATTAATCAGTGGCAGACTCTTCAGAACATGTGTATGAGTCAATAAAATTAACGAAAGTCTCCTAAGACTGTCAGAGTCTTAGCTGGCCCGGAAATGCTCGTATACGGAAAGCTGTCCCTCTATGCTGAGTACCAAATTGGCTTCTTAATCATAAACAAGACTCTTTCTCATTTTATGGATTTAGCACTGAAAACGCAATGTTTGCATTCATACAAAAGTATGGAAAGTCCCTTCCAGAAGTCCCTCTGTTCCAATCTATCCCATTTTATAAAACAGCTTTCGTTATAATATGGCCATCTAACACTTATATATCAGTGCGGGATGTGTCCAAAATGCCATTATTGAAAGGCTCAGTTTATATTATACTATTGTGAACAAGAAGTAGACATACAAAAAAGACTAAGAAGAAGAATTGTCCGGACTCCCAGTCTTTCGTTAACCAAATACAATTTAGAAAATAGGAGAGCCAGTGACAATATATTATATATATTTTTCTAGTTTTCTAGTACCATAGTCTTTCCTTATCTATAGAATAATTAACAATGCCATAGAATAATTAGCAGTATCAACATTTTTTATTTTTTATTGATTTTTTTTTGTATTTTTTTGATTGATCACCGATTACTGAAACAAGCACTCATGATGCACAAGATGCCTCTCTATGCGCGCCAATAATCAGTCATTCAGAATTGTGTATTTCTATTTGATGAGTGAAGGGATGCGCAATTTGTGCCAAGTATTTCTGTTATTCAATCAACAGTATCGGATTATTAACTAGTAGTCAGGGGTTCTTTATAACAATCCATAGCCTTCATTTCAGTACTGTGTTGGGTCACTATTAGGCTAGTAAATATCAAGCTTTGATCCTGGATCGAAAGCTGAACTCGAAGGCTAACATTAGCGCATTAGAAAGGCTTAAGTTGCTCTGTACTGTTGCAAAAGAGTTGTAGGAAAAAATGGGGTTACAGCCTAAGGTAGTATATTGGATATACACAGCTCTGGTACGACGAGTCCTTTTATATGGGGTGCTTGCTTGGTGGACAGGCCCACGTAAGTCCACAAGGAGGTATTCAAGAGTGGAGCCATCGGGACGACACTGCTAAAGCTGTCAAGAGCTGCCGCAAATCTTTAGGCGAGTTAGCTAAGCATCTGTGCTGGGTCCTGAGATATTCCAGGGATGAAATTTGCTCGTGAGGGTACTACAATACCGATTGAATCAGATAGATCAAACCTCGGTATTCCTATTGCCACATGTATGCTCTTAACAAATACAATATCCTTAGGCATAGCGGACAGGCCCTAGTCTGAATTTTCAGGATGCAATATAGATATACAAACCTGGCCAGAAATTAATCTCAAGCGCCCAAATGATTTATTATCTCTAAATAGACTAAGTAAATGTCCTAACGGGACATTGGACCCTGGATACTTATGATAGTAGACTGTGGATTGCCTTTAACGACTTCTGCAGGAGTTGCATGGACGAGGAGAACCAAGAGTCTATTGAACACCTGCTATGTACGTGTCCAGCGCTATGCGGAAGGAGGCGCACTTTCTTGGGTGACCACTTTCTGCACTATTTGGGAGATATTCGAAATAAGAAGATAAGCTTCATCAACTACTTCAATAAAAGCTCCATACGGCTGGACCTTTGAAAGGGTTTGGTACTTGTATCTCATGCGGTGTCACAGAGGACCAATGTCTTAAGTGCGCCCTTCTGGCGACCACTATACCTACCTACCTGCCTACTTTCTGAGACATAATATCAATTTTGGGGAAAATTGCCTTTCATTGAATGATATCTGACGAGGTCAAGCGGCGGGTCCAAAATAGCTGTAAGATCTGAACGGTGGCATAATCGCATTTGCACCTACAGTGTGGACTTGTCTGTCAACAAATTCAAAGAGAAATACTTTAAAATTTTTTACAATTTTATGATTTTTATTATCTAGTCAATGCTATACAAAAATTGGGCGCTATGCTGGAATCATTCATTTTAATTGAAAGTATATTCAACTGTTGAATAGATTGCTTGATTCCGAACAGACTGACTCTATGACTCTGTTATGTTTATGTTAGCAACTGTACTACCTTTAGTGTGGTAGATAAACTGATTCCAGCCAGACTAGTAAAAAAAGTATTTTGTAGTTAATTATTACATCTCCAGTGACTATCAATATTTGCAGTGAAGTCATATTGACTTATATGGAACTAAGTCCCAATGGAGTAAGTCACCACAAGTGAGGTTCTTCATATTTAAATCAATAAATCTAGATAGAGAATTGTCTCTCTTTCACCTTCATTGTTTATCATTAATTAAAAAGCGACTTTCATCCACATTACATGCAATTTCTATGCTTAATTAGAATAGTTTCATTATGGTCTCTCTAACCTCATTGAAACCAACATTCTCTAGGTACTTTAGCCAGTTCCGCACTAATTGAACCCAACAAGTTGGGTGTACAGCTCGCTTAATTGGAAAATGTTGCATTTAATGGCGTTATATAATCAGGCTTGAAAGCAATTGAAGTCGGAGTCTCTTTTTCATCTCATTTTTTTCATATTTTTATATTTTTTATAAAGTTCCTTCATTTTCCACATCAGCTCTCCCAAATGTGTCTTCAACACTCTGTACATTCCCTAACTCCATGGATAGAGCGGCAGCCCCGGTTCCCAATCAAAACACAATCACAATCTCCTCTCCAAAGCGTATACAATTACAATTCTTGCAAGTAATTTGAATGTAACCGCGCGTATGTGCAGCTGTGCTCGCATTTCAATTGTCAGCATATGCGGCAGGCCGGTGGAAAGACTGCCCGTCTGGTGGGCTGGCAGGCGTAGGGGCACAGTGCAACTTGCGACTTCCGTTTCAATATGAACAAAAAAACTGAAAATGAACAAAATAAAAAACTTGCTGCACAGACGGCACACACACACGCACACACTCATAATGAAATGCAACACTCGCATTCATATTGAATTACACAACTTTGCATAATTGTTTGCTGAAAAATATGCATCAAATCGAATGTCCGCGAGCAAGTACGGCACGGATGCAAACAGGTGATTGTGCCGGCAGTGTGTGGAGTCGGTAGTAAAACACTCGACTGCATGCGTCAGTTTAAGCGACAAATGTGGAGCATGTGGAGCAACTATGTAACTGCTGGCAGCGTGATCAGGTAACACTCGCCATCCGTGCCACACACCAGAAGTTGCGACATTTTCGCCAAAGACATATCCGTTCGACCACTCTAGTGGGCAGCACTCGCCATGCGGGCCGCATTTGGAAATCTCTTCAAGTTCTAATTCCTGCAAACTATTTGCAGCATAATTTCACAAGACTGTGAAGTACTAAAGTTACCTTTTGACAGTGATTGGATTGAATTATTGTGGAAAAATTTGGTAGGAATTGAATGGTCATCTAAAGTTACCATCAAAGGTGACAGGATCCTCCCCCTCCAGTCGTCAAATATAAAAATTGCAAGCGGTTCGACCTTCTGCACATGCAATAAAAGTAATATAATCACACTTCTATGGTTTATAGTTATGTTATTATTATTTGATATGGTATGATTTCCCAATATACTCATAAATACAATAATTGCCATTATATATACATGCATACATAGTTGAACATCATTAATAGTTAGTCAGATATATGAAAGGCATTGAGCATTAATCCAAAGATTAATTCAAAAGAAAACACAAGAGAGGAATATTAATAGTTGGTCTTACTGACTATGGACACATGCACTATACAACTATATTTTACTGCGATTGCTATTTTGATTCTATTTTAAAAATTTTGTAATAATTGTTAAAATAATTGGATGATAATGGGATTTATATGCAAATTTAGTACTCGCATATAGAACAAAAAAATGAAGAACTTTGTTAGAAATGTTCTCTACAAGTAAATGAAGTATTTTCCCTAAATTCTAAAGAAAGTTTCCTTTCACAAAATGAGCCCATATAAAGAGGTCATGTTGTTAGACATAAGATATTCAACTAACCTTCGACAGGTCATTCCGTGCACTTCATATCAAATTTCAACCAAATAGAGTATTTAATTTTTAATATGTGATTTATTAAAGACAGTTGCCATATGGCATACCCAATTTTCAGCAAATTTGTTTCTATTCAATCAAGTTGGACTGCACATGAACTTGCCTCCAATAAAATCATTTAGTTTTTAGGATATACTCTAAATATCCAATTGCCATTATGATATCTATTTGTATGGCGATTTTCGACAAACTCAACCCACTTAACATGAGTATTTAAACTAGACCTCATATAAAAATTCAGTAAATTGTCTCGCCTGTTTCCTGAGATAAATTACTTTCCTATTTATAGGGATAAGGAAAGTAGGTATATTTGTGATCCGAACACACACACACACTACCACAAAAAGGATACAGGTATATTTTATTTTATATTTAAGTAAATATTCAGCTCAATATTTATTTGTGTGTGCTGTACTCTTTATATGAAGTTCTTCCAGAGAGATGATATTATTGATATCATGTAGTTAGTGCATTTGTGTTTATAATAATATAATATAATAATATATATATATATATACATATATATATATATATATATATATATATATATATATATATATATATATATATAAAAATATATATATATATATATATATATATATATAGAGTGTGTGTCTGTGTGTGTGTGTGTGTGTTTGTGTGTTTGTGTGTATTTATATCTCCGTTCAGGAATAATCAAGGCTGTACAAACTGTGTGGTGTCTAAGAAGTACTATGTTATTATTCCATCCCTAGATAGGGCTCAATTTTAGTGTGTTTACATATACAATTTTTAAGATAAAAATGCATGCAATAAACTTCCTTTTGTTGCTGTTGTTGTCTGTACCCACTCTTTAAAATGGTCAATGTTTTCTAATTATGTGAGTTATTTATCAGAAGTTTTCCATCTTCCAAAAAAAATTATTGGATAAACTAAAGAAAACTATTCTGGTTTGATGTACGGAAAATTCATCATAAAGGAATCTACTTAACTTTTAAGGGCCGGCTCAATGCCTCATTAGAATATGATGTCTCGTTTTCACAACAGTTAATAAACTTCAATCAATAAGGAATGTTTTTTCCTGATAATTGTATAATAATATATATAATTTATAATTTCACAAATTAAGCATGTAGATTTCCTCTAGAAAATACAAAATCCTCTTTTAGATTTTTTATCTAAAGTGAGAAACAAATGCTGAAAAATACGATATAGAAATCATGTAATCCTATAAAGCCTACATTGTGCCTTCAGTTTATATGACAACACATTTTTCCAAGTGTATTTGGAGAGTATTATAGAAAGTCATTCATCTTGTTCTCTTTTTTTGTTATTTGTGATTTTTTTGTAACCTTTTGCCTTAAATTTCGTGTATATCATTTTAAGTAATGGATGATTAATCCAGCAGAAATCGTTCTCCAACATATTCGGAAGGTGATGGTAAAAATTGGAGAGACTGATAATCACACTAAGCAAAACTGCCCAATTCATTAGGATTGTCAGTTTTAGTAAATATATAACATAAATAAAAATTGTTTTCAAATTATAGTAATTGACTTTAAATAAACCTCAGTTTAGTCTTTTTATATAATACATAGTTTAAAAACAAATATTTCTTATAATTCTTAATGAATATAGAATTTTTGAATATTGGTTGCTATGAGTTTGTTCATATATATCGAGTATTTGATTGATACTCTAAAGGCCCAGTTACCCAAACATTGGAAAACATAGCATAGCATAGTTGGCTACCACATGAAAATTTGTCAAATACACAGCGTGTAAACGAAAGCCCATAAGTGGTTATTTAACGGAAAAATTGAGTATCACCAATAAATAGACAAGCAAGGAACTGACATACCTCCGTTGTCCAATAAAGACCACTCCACAGAAGCTTGAGTGCAAAGGATTCTTCTCTATTCTTCAAAGTTTTTGCTGTGATTTTTTAATACAGGCATTTCGGACCCCAACTTACACCATGTCTTTATTAAAGTTTATGAACTGTGTAAAAGTTTTACCAAGCCTCTACTAAGATGGACGGTTAACCACTTTTTAGATGTGGCTCCGATTTCTCGAAAATCAAGTGCGTAGTTTTTATTACCGACATCCTAAATTAAACTTTTGCTCCATAGGAACAAGGATCTAATGATATTTGTTCTCAGATCAAGTCGATCTAAATAATAGCAAATGGAATGGAACGTCAAATATTGTACAATGGATGTGTCATGGTCTAAGTCAAATTGTACCAACAGAAATAACACCGAGTAAAACTGAGATATGTTTTTGGTTTTTAGTCCCTAAAGTGATGTTCTGATTGTATGTAGTAGTGGTAAATTAGTCTCTGTGTGGTTAAAGTTACTATGAGAGACTTAGGAAAAGGATATTTGGCTATTATACATATTGAAAATATATTTAAATGCATATTATATTAGATTTCTTTGTCATAAGTGTCAAAATATATTTAAACGAATTATATTTCTTTATCAAATCCGCTTCAAAATATTTTTTAATGCATTCTATTTCTTTATCAACGTGTTCGAAATAAATATTAATATGTTTAAATACCCACGAAGGCATGAGGTTTTCAGTGCACAGACAACACTTTAACGATTTAGTGCAATTATTTTGGAGACGCTGAAATATTGAAAACGTGTTACATTTACTTTTTCAATTCTTTATTTGCATGACGGGAACACCGATTAAGTGGTTCGATTTGCATAAAACTCAATTACTGCAAAAATTCACTATTTTCCTTACACACCTCCGCTCAAGTGAAGACCATGTCGCACAAGGTGGAGTGCACTCGACTGATTTCCTAACTCATTTATTGCAATTTAGCTGCAAACAAAATACTGAAATAAATATAAATATAAATAAAACTAATTCGCGTTCCACTTTTCAATTTCGAACAAAGCTAGTTACACTTCCTGGTTTTTGTCGGCGCCTAGAACGGGTTTCGCAAAACCAGCTCCAGCTCAGATACAAAATAATAATACTAAAAAAAAATGCCGCCAAGTAAAAGTAAAAATTAGCGCAAATTTTTACGTTGTATGAGGCAATTTTCTACGCTGCCTTTTTTTTCAAACATTGTTTTTCTCATGCAAGCAATGCAAACCGTGCGCATGTGCAGAGACGCATATTCAGGATGCCGCATGCAACGTCAAATGTGACGCAAGCCGAAAGACCAGCAAATTGCACATGCAGTGTGAGTGTGTGTGTGTGTGTGTGTGTGCGTCTCTGGCAAAATAGTTTGCAGCTGTACAAGTTTATGATTTTCCTCCGAGGTGGGTTATTAACACTCGAACTGGAGCTGTAGGTGAATGCATAAAGTTGACCGTAAACGAGAAATAGAGCTGAAAAAAGTTATTTTTCCACTGAGCTAATGTAAATTATTCCGTTGAGTTTAGCACTGAAATCAATGGAAATGAATTTTATTAATTCCAAATGGACACGCACGGATTGAACAGCCCGAAGCGTTATGGTGAAGGCAGTTAAAGTAGAGAAATTGAATTCCGTCATAGGGACCACCCATTTATGAGAGAGTAATTTACGAGCCAGTGCACTTCAAATGCAAACGAAATGCTAACGATGAAGTGATATCGCTGGAACCGTGTGCACTGAAGGAAGTGGTGCGTGATGCAATTTGGGAAAGCAAAATGGATATAATCATGACAGTAAATCACACTTTTGACCAAACTTTACAGGGAGTGCGGAATGAGAGAAAAATTATTTCTATTACGATGGAAAACCCAGTGATTAGTTCTCGGACTTAGAGTTGTTAAACTTTCAAATAAACTGTGGTCGCTGTATACAATTATGAATTCAATTATAAAAGAAGAATTTAAAAACAGAGAATTGGGGATAAATGAGCTCCTGAAAGTGTCTGATACACGAAGATAAATATAAAGCAGAGGCCAATTGAATGAGGAGTCGGATTCGATAAGGAGTCTCTTAGGACACAATGAAACCCAGGGCTGTAAAATTGATTACCGTAATATATATAATGAACATAAATAAATATAGATCAATAATAGACCAATAGATCAAATTGGACGATGTACATTTCCCCTTTTAATTTAATTGATTCATTCTTTCAAGATAATTCAAGTATCCCAATCTACTATTTTGGAACTTCGACTGAAGAATTTTATATACCAACTCTGCAATTAGATATGCATATATCTTAAGTTGAATGAAGATTATATTCGAAGAAGAAATTATTCAGCTTTCCAAACTATCTGTATTTGTCTAACAGAGTGTGTGAAGGTCTGTTTTTCATCCTTACCTTAAACTATATTCACATTTTCAGTAGAAGAAAATATTTGCCACTTAGAGAAGCCAATTTCCTGAGCTACATAAGAGAACTACAAATACAATAATAGTCTTCAATTAAATTTGTGCAGATCTTAAGATGAATGAAAAATCTTCCAAACTACCCGTATTTTTCTATGAGAGTCTTTCATGGTCTGTTCTTCAGCCTCACGTAAACTGTGTTCAAATTTCCGATACAAGAATATTTTCCATGTAGAGTAGCAAGGAAGAAGGATCTTTTGAGCAACATCAGAGAACAGGAAATATGATTTCCGATGCTGTTACATATTTTTTCATATCGGTAAAAAAAAGTACTTTAGATTTATGCAGTCATTGGTACACATAAAATTTCTAAAGCATCTCGATCAAAGAACTTCGTAGTCTCTCATTCGTCTCGGTGAGATTGGAGGATCTCAGAAGAAACAAAGTTTTATCTAGGGATGTGAATTTTTTTGTATTATCCTGATTCAAATTGATATTCCCCTAATTGAACTTCTCATTGATACCCGACCAATCACACATTGTAATATATAACAATTACTATTTGATTGTTCTTCATGAGAAGGACAACAGCAAAAACAAGTGACAATTCAATCAGAAAGATTGTAAAGTTTTTCCCGACTGTCACCATCATGCAACTCATTGCCCAACTTCTATTATTACATACTTGAGAAACTCCACTTACCTTCACTTTCACCACTTCGCGCATTTCCGTTCTGTAATTCGAACAGCGCGGCGGAAACTCCAAACACCAATTTGAGCTGCGTATACGCACCGGTTGTATTAATGGCACCTTCAGCTGCTCCACATAAGTCTCTTCGCGTGTGCAGATGTGCGTCGGATCCGTGAAATTTGTGTTCGACTTTTCAGCACGCTCCACGAAATTTGCATGCTTAGCGTCCGGAAAATGTTCATTTTCGTTTGCACCCGTCACAATCACATCGCCCACAACACCAGCTGTCAATGCGGTGTTGATTTTGAGCACCTTCTCCTTTAAGGCAAACACTTGAGCACTCAAAAGTGTGAGGAAAAGCACAAATTTCCACATTGTTATAACTTTCATCATATTTTCGAATTTTTTAATTTAGTTATAATAAAATAAAATAATTATTGTTTATAATAAATATTGAAACTTTCATTTCGTTCTCAACGATTCCTTCAATTTTTCACATTTCCGTATCGTGCCATTGTGCATGTGCTGCCATAGACCGAGCGCTTCGTCAACTGACACAAAATTCTATCACTTCAACTGACTTTCATTGCAAGCGACATCAACGATAACAATTTACAAAAAAATATATTAAACAAAAACAATAAAAAGAAAAAAAAATAAATTAATTTCTCCACTGAAAATTTCGCTCAAATAAAGTCTCCAATGTCTGTTTACTAACTCTCCGTCTGGCTGTCTGGGTGTCTGTCTGTCTGTCAGTGTGTCCGCCTACCGCTCAGATTTAGTCTCAACGCCCATTTTGTAACTGTGCAAAATAATGCTTTATTGCATTCAATTGAAGCGATGATGTCCTTAACTCGCTTTGTTAATAAATGATATTCGCATCAGCAGCCTGCGAAAGCAGCGCTACTACTCGTATTCTACTCAATTTGTTGTTGTATACAGTCTGTGCTGTGATTGTTGTTGTTGCTATCAACAGTTACCCATATAGTTGTTTATTGCGTTGAGGTGTTGTACGGAGGAGGGAGGTGCTTGACCCTCATCAATTTGATGAAACGTGGGATTATGCTCGGATTAATGTTTAAATACGAGTCGACTCGCATATGTGTGAATGCAAGTGAAGGCAGTGGTGGTGCGCAACGTTGCAACTTGAAACATATCAATATAAAAGATAACTCCGAGATGTCTCAGAAGTATTTAAAAATTCTTAAAAAATATTTTATGCACTGTAGTTCCCAGAAGAGTCATTGATAGAGATCGTTTAGAAACTTATCAGTATACAGGCTATGATCTCTGAGGCTGCACCATTCAACATATTTCTTATTTACAGCAGAGCTATTCTAATAAATTACTTTTGCCATAAACATTTAATTAATGGTGGAATGTGACTAATCAATTCGGATCTTCGACAAATGGAAAACCTAAGTACTATAATCAGCTTCAACCCCTTATGAATTCAGTTAGCAATTTAGAATTTAATAGGTATGGAAAAGATGCAACCTGAGACTAACACAATAAGTGATCCAACTGAATCAAGTTTATGCTGCGAAGTCGGAGTCATCTTAATATTTGTTGTCAAAATATCAATATCACACTATTGCATTTTGTGAATGAATAAGTCCACCATAGATGAAGCTGTATGCTTCTAAGAATTTGAAACTTATTCCAACGTAATCAAATAATAAATGCATATATTTATGTTTATTTTATTTACACCTTCACTGCCTTCTACTTCACGTAGAATATCATTCTGAGACTGCAGCAAGCTTTAAACAAAACTACAAACACAAATCAGCAAATCACAAAGAAAAAACATAAATATTTACATCGGCACCCAGGCCACAACAACACCATCTACTACAATAAAAACAATAACAACACTAAAAAGATAGAAACAACAAAAAAAAGCGTAAAGATGCTCGTTGAACGTTGAGCGTTGAACAATTTCGCTAAAGTGGCAGAAGATGTGTTGATGAGTTTATTATATTAACAACTTAACGTAATAATTTAATGAACTCAAGTGACTTAAAGTAAGTGCACAATGAATTACAAGGGGAAAATATGATGAAACCATTTGATAGGGAAAAATATAAGTGCACACGTAAATGCGATCAATCTTGGAGAGATAGAAGAATTAAATGAAGTAACAGATAGTGTTCTGCGGATGCTCAAGCTACGAGTACTCTAACAGGAGCAGTGGCAGTTGCTGTTATCAGAATAAACATACTGTTCGTTTCATTCAAGGATCATAAAGGAGTCCTAATTGAAGTTTAGTCATTAAACATTTTTATTACATATTTAGTACTTATTATTTATATAGAAATATGGATCTCATTTTCAAGAGAGAAGATGTTATAATTACGCAATGAATGTAGATCACATATTATGTCAAAGCCCTATAACTATAGTTCTAGGGGAGCACATCAATCCTTTGTATTGCCGCAGACAAAATTTTATATGCACTATATTTTCCTTATAATAATTCTTATATTAGAAGTCTATAGGTCTATGGAATAAATAACTTGAAAAGATAATTGTAAGAAAATTAACACAAACATTTTCAGAACAATGCTATATTCGTTAAAGAGTCCTTTTTGGTTACACTAGCATTTTATTTATTAAGATCTAATTCGGTAGTAAGGTAATCTGTATATCTAATCTTCAGGCTAACATGCTTGTTATCTTTCATTTATAGTTCCCGATATGATTCTTATATACGCTTTATGATTCTAGTGCAGATTTAGACAGTTTAATGGATCGAAGTAGTAATAAAAATGTCTCCTATTCCAATTGAAGAAGGTCAAAGCAATATCTATTAGATCCTTAACAAACAAAGATTATATATTGGTACAGCTGTGTTGAAACTCTTTTATTTAGGTTAAGTGGAATATCTTCATCCCGGAATGACAGACCCCACTTTCTTCAGGGATTCCCAAAATGGGTTACTCGGGCACTTATTGATAGAGAATCAAAGAGAAGTAAAGAAGGTTTTTTATGAAAATAGCACTGGAGAAATTTGTTTTTCAATCCACATTGCAATTGTTCGGCAAATGGAGATCCATTCGCGTATGACGAAACTGCTGATGACTGGAAGAAAAGAGTGAACTTTATGAGAGTAACAACGAGAGTGGCAAAAAAGTTTTCATTTCCACATTGTACCATATTGTAATTGTTTTTAATTCCACATTTTAACTGTTTGACAAATCAAGATCCATGAGCTCCCATATCACTAATCTGTTTTTGACGGACGGGACATTTTATAAATATAGTTTCCCCAAGGAATGCACTGCCCATCAAGATCTGTGTAGAGTACTCAAAATAAGCCGAAATTGAATAAGAGTGTGATTTGAACGATTTACGCAGCACACTCATGCACACTCCCATTCATATGCATCCATTCAATCTCACGCACTGCAGTTTGGTCACTCACCGCCTCTGACGCTGAAAACGCACGCCTAATTGATTTGTTTATGCGCATTTCATGGCACTTGGACAACCACTGTTGACACCCTGTACACACGCAGTCACACACGCATGACGCGATCAGTGCAACTTTGAGCTGCTACATGCGTCAAATTTGTTTGTTATTGTTTTTGTGTTCGTTGTAAATTTGTTTAAATTGCAGACAAAAATTGTGCGTGCGACGGTTGTGTACCAATGACCTGAATGCTGGTCCCTGCGGCGGCCTGCGGGTAATTTTGGCGGTGGTGCAGCAAGGTGCAGGGAGGTGCAATTCAGCGTCAAGTATACGCAAAGCGGACTGAGAATTGCTCAACAGGTTTTTAAATGTTATTTTTTTTCTAAATAGTTTTTTTGTGTGTTGGTTTTGAGTGCTTTTTTTCACGGATTTTATGGGCGCATTTTAGGGTGCAGCTTTTACGCATGCGTAATTGCACTTTTGTCGGTTATTGGCATTGGCTCAAGTTCAATTGCAAATATTTGCGCTGCAGTCTGTTTACTTTTTTTGTAATTGCGTAGAATTTTTGTATGTCTAAAGCGGAAATGAATTCATTTTTCCCGCTTGTGATTTATATGCAGGAACAGAGTTTGTGGGCAGAATATTTTAGAGAGAGGAAGGGAGATAGAGCAAACAATTGAGTGTAAACGAAGAGAACCGAGACAGTTAGAGCCAGAGAAACACCGATATGGAGAAATAGTTTGCTTCTAGGGAGAAAAAGATACAGAGAAAGAGCCAGATAGATAGATAGATAGGTAGAGAGAAATAGTATGAGATATAGTATGTATATACGGAGAGGGAGAGAGTGAGAGAGAAAGGGGCAGATAGATAGATAGATTTTCAGAGAGAAAGAGAGATAGGGATGGATAGAAATATATAGAAATATGAAGAAAAATAGAGACATAAAGACATAAAGAGACAAGGGGAAAAATTGCGAGACGGGGAGATATAGAAATAGATATATAGGGATATAGGAATATAGAGGTTGAGAAAAATATAGACTGGCATAAGGAGAGATATAAAAATATAGAACTATATATACAGAGAGAAGGAGATATGAAAAGAAAAAATAATGTAAGATAAAGAAATATGGAGTGAGGAAGAGAAGGAGAGATTAATAACTATAGATGCAGATATAGGTAGAAATAGAGAGGTAGAGTGAAATATAGAGTGCAATAGGCGAGCTCCGCAAAGTATGCCATGCTGCGAGGAGAAGGTATCAACGTTCCATACGGAAACCGGATTCCCTGCAGAAGCACCAGGCCTTCAAGGAAGCCAGAAATGTTCTAAAGAAGGCAATTAAGAAGAGCAAGAGCACCAGATTCGCTGAATTATGCGCACAAGTTGAGGACGACCCATGGGGCATGGCATATAGACTTGTCATGCGAAAATTGCCCTGTTATAGGCAGCCAGCCCCAACCTGTCCAATGTTGCTCAGACGCACAGTGGCACAGCTCTTTCCAGTACAGAACTATGTCCCATATTAGCTCCCTCTGGAGCAAACGGAGGAATCAATACCCAGTGTGACTATAGATGAGGTGTTGCGTGCGGTTGGGAAGTTTGGAGACCAGAATGCACCCGGTCCAGATGGAATCCCCAACCGAGTACTCAAGACCGCAGCTGCACTGAACCCAGAGCCACTGAGGAAAATGTACGACGCTTGCCTGAGAGAAGGCATTTTCCCCAAAAGATGGAAGAGGCAACGATTGGTCCTGGTGCTGAAAGCCAACAAACCAACAGAGGACCCTTCAGCGTACCGCCCGCTCTGCAGTTAGATACGGCTTGGAAAATTCTGGAGCGGATAATCTGTGACAGGATTGATGAGGCCATTGCAAAATCTGGAGGGCTCTCAAAACGGCAATATGGTTTCCGGAAGGGGAGATCTACCGTAGACGCCATCAACGAACTTGTCCACACGGCTAAAGCAGCGATCCAGGGGAAACGATGGAGAGGTGGAACCAAGAGGTATTGCCTTGTGGTCACCCTAGATGTCAAAAACGCTTTCAACTCAGCTAGCTGGGAGCGCATAGCCAAAGCGTTAGCAGAGTTTAGGGTACCCATCTACCTGAGGCGAATGATTACCAGCTAATTCAGCGATAGGATCCTGCTCTACCAGTCCGGAAAAGGTGTGGAGTCGCACAAGATTATCGGACGAGTTCCCCAGGGATCGATGCTTGGACCGTTACTCTGGAATGCTATGTACGACGTCATCCTCCGCGTACAGGCCCCTGATGGTGTCAAAATCATCGGATACGCGGACGACATAGCATTGGTAATCACAGCTAAATACTTGGAGGAAGTGGTAGCAGAGGCCAACCGAACTGTGGCTACCGTCGGAAGATGGCTTGCAAACGTTGGACTTAGCTTGGCCAAACACAAGACCGAGGCAATCCTGGTTTCGAGCCGCAGAGTATTGGAGGTAGTGGAAATAAGAGTTGGTAGATGTGCCATAACCACGATTCCACACCTCAAGTACCTAGGAGTGTGGATAGACGCGCGGCTTACCTTCAAAGAACATCTGCGGCGCGTGGGAGATAAGGCAGCAAACACATGTTCCCTCCAATTTAGAATAAAGCCCAACGTGGGAGGACCCAGGCAGCGGAAAGCGCGACTCATCGCCGGGGTTGTCAGATCCATTATTTTCTATGGAGCGCCAATATGGGCCGAAAACGCGGATGTGAAGGCTTACGTCCGCACCATTGAGGCAGCATACAGGAGAAGTGCACTACGAGTGATCTGCGCATACCGCACCGTATCCACAGATGCCACCTTGGTAATAGCCGGCATGATTCCCGTGAACCTGTTAGCGAAAGAAGCCATGAACCTCTACCACGCCAAAGGGACACACGAGTTACATACAATCAAGTAGACAAAATTTGTGTTTGTACAAACACATACTTTGTTACCTGTCTGTCTGTCACAGCAAACCCAAAGGTTTCGTATTGCCATCAAAACCATGGGAATGCTTTCCAACTCATTAGAGATAAGTTTATGCTGAATTGCAGAATAGCTGCAATTCATATTTTGTTAAGGTAGACTAAGAACAAAGAGAATGAAATAAATAAAGAATAGTTTTAAAACTGAATTCAACGTCTTAAGTACGTAATTGGCGCAGTCGCTGTGAATATAAATATCTATAGATATTTAGTGAACCGAGACTCTAAAAAGTGAATAAAATATTTGATAATAAAGGAAGAAACCATTTTATTGGTTGCAATTAATGTAAAGCAATTTGGTCACAAAAGGAAAATAACCAATTAACAAAAGTTAATAAAATATTTGAATAAAAAAAAAAAAAAATTATAATTAATAAAATAAAAATGAATGAAGAAATAAGAAATAGAATCGAACACTTAGAGTGCATTGTTTTAAAACAAGAGGCATATATAAAGGACCAGCAACAAGCCCAGATAAGTTTACAACAAGAGCTGGCCCAAAGAGAAGCCATTTGGACGGAAACAAAACTGAGGTCTGACCAAGCTAGTATGATGATGGCTGAACTCCAACAACGGCAGGAACATCAGCAGCAACAAAATCAACCACAACAGCAACGGCAGACGTTTGGTTTAGGACTTAGTCTCAATGAGGTCTTAAGCCAACTTAACCAGATCCAACCGTTTGGAAAAGGTCAACAGCTATTGCAGTTTATTAACAGTGTTGAGAATTTCTTCAAACTTTGCGGAAATAATATCGACATCATCAATTATAGCACTGGCATTATAAGAAATTCCAAAATTATTGGAAACCCTGGAAGATTAATAGGACTACTACCTGACGAAGCGAATTGGAATTCAATAAAGGACCAATTAAAAAAGGAGTATGGACCGAAAAAAACCTATGCAGATATATTTAACTATATAAGAAACATAAAAGTAAGTAGTCTTAGAGAACTCTTTAGCATTGTATTGGAGTCAAAGCTTAAAATAAATGAAATATATACCTATGACGATGATAAACCAGAACTGTACTCTCCGGACAATGTGGACAGAGACTTAACTCAAATTCTTTTGACGAAAATCGATGGACAATTTAGAGGATGTATTGTGGGACAAACTCTAAGCATAGAATCCTTGAAAAATGTTTATTCACAGTTATATCTACTAGATGATAAAAGAACAATTGACAAAAGATGTAGAAAAGATAAAAAAACAGATACAGAAAAAAAAAACTAATTTTCCAAAAAATTAATATGAAAATAGAAACACATATACAAATAGCTCTCGAAAAAAAACATTCACAAAACCCCAATCTGAATTATCTACAAGTAAAGCCACTCCAATGGATATAGATCATTTAAAAGAAGAATCAGATGACGAGGAAGTAAATTTTCTCAAAACCACTCAAAATCCAAATTACCCTTAATAGCACTTACGATAGGAAGTAAAATAGTTACTTGTCTCATTGATACAGGATCAGAAACTAGCATAATAAAAAATAATCTTTTCAAGGACGAATTTCTTGAAATAGATTTAATAAAACCTTTTAAATTTCGAACACTAAGCGGCACAGGTTCTACATCCACTGGCCTTATTACACCATTTCCTAGGGAATTTAATATACCAGGGACATTGTCTTGGAAAGTAATAAATATATCAAACCGCAACTATGATGCTATTATAGGTCAAAACTTTCTCATACCCCTTAAAGCAAAAATTGACTTAGAGAATAGATTTGTGGACATTTTTGGGAAAAAGATCCTTTTTGAAGAACAATCTCCGTATCATATCAATACAATCCAGACGATTGAAGATACAGATTTCAGTAAAATTAATCAACTTAATTTAAATCATTTAAATCGGGATGAAAATTGTAAATTAAGAAAATTATTGGAAGAATTTCAAGATTTATTTTATAAAGACGGAGATAAACTAACGGCAACTCATGAAGTACAACATGAAATTCCAACATCTATAGACAAACCTCTTTATTCTAAAATATACCGATACCCACGAGTTCATGAAAATGAAATCCAAAAACAAATTATTGAAATGCTTTCGCAAAATATCATTAAAGAAAGTACTTCCCCGTACAATAGCCCTCTTTGGATTGTACCCAAGAAAATTGACAATTCTGGTATCAAAAAATGGAGGTTAGTCGTGGATTATAGGAAGCTCAACGAATACACCAAAACTGATAAATTTCCTATTCCTCATATGGAAGGAATTTTGGATAAACTGGGCAGAGCCCAATATTTTTCAACAGTCGACCTTGCAAAAGGGTTCCATCAAATTTTGGTGAAACAAAATGACAGGGAAAAAACTGCATTTTCTACTCCATTTGGACACTACGAATTTATTCGTATGCCATTTGGATTAAAAAATGCTCCATCTACTTTCCAAAGACTCATGAACTCCGTACTAAGGGACTATGTAAATAAAATTTGTATTGTTTATTTGGATGATATTTTAATATTTAGCACATCTTTAGATGAGCATTTAATTAACTTGAAAAAAATATTCAAGCGGCTTCGGGAAGCCAAATTAAAAATCCAAATAGATAAATGCAATTTTTTACAAAACCAAACGGAATTTTTAGGTCATGTTCTTACACCTAAAGGTGTCAAACCAAACCCAAGAAAAGTGGAAATAATTCAGAAGCTGAAGCTTCCAAACACACAAAAAAGGATAAAATCATTCCTAGGGATGACGGGATTTTACAGGAAATTTATAAAAGATTATGCAAAAATTGCATATCCTATGACAAAATATTTGAAAAAAAATTCAAAAGTAAATTCAAATGATCCCAATTTTATTGCTGCTTTTGAGAAATTAAAAGATATTCTGGTAAATCCACCCATCTTAAGATATCCAAACTTTAATAGAAAATTTAAGCTCATAACTGATGCTAGTAACTTTGCATTGGGTGCTGTTCTAACCCAAGAGGGTCATCCAATATGCTATGCCTCCAGAACACTAAATGTACATGAAAGAAATTATTCTACAATCGAAAAAGAACTATTAGCCATTGTTTGGAGCACACAATATTTCCGACCATATCTCTACGGAGTAGAGTTTGATCTTAGCACAGATCATCAACCACTCAAGTGGTTACAAGCTAAGAATAACGGTAGAGATATAAACCCTAGACTGCAGCGTTGGCTTGTCATTTTAATGGACTATAACGCTAAAATAGATTATATTAAAGGTAAAGAAAATCACATAGCTGATTTCTTAAGCCGTATCGATGAAACCGAACCTTTAGTGGAAACTATAAACACTGAGGAGAATTTATTACAAGACGAAAACCTAAATGACAATATCCATATTCTCGATACAGTTGTCAATCGCTTCAAATTTCAAATAATAATTACGGAGAAGAAAGATATAGAATCTATAAATGTTTTCGGGAAAACCAGAGTATATATAGACAATAAAGATTTGGGCTCGCAAAATATAGGAGGTAAGCTTGCAGCCTACAATCTAAAAGGCCAAGTCGGTATTTATTCTTTTGTAGATGAAAGCAAATTTTCTGAATATCAAAGTGCTATCAAAGAATATTATCAAAACCGAATAGATGTTAAATTCCACAAATGCACCTATTTTGCCACTGATGTTGAAAATATAGAGGAGTTGAAAAAGCAAATAGCGTTATATCACAAAAAAGAAACCGGTCACTCAGGAATTATTCCAACATATGAAGGAATTAAACACCGAATCTATAACCCAGAACTTAAAACTACAGTTCATAAAGTTATAAATAATTGCGATCACTGCACATCCGCTAAATACGATGGAAATCCTATAAAACCGAATCTTCAGCATACTGAAACCCCATCTATGCCAAATGAAATAATTCATGTTGACACATATGTCAATAGCAAGCAATCTTTTATAATTTTTATAGACAAATTCTCGAAATTCGCAGTACACTTCCACCTTCCAGATAGGAATAACCAAACTATTATTCAGAAAATCAGAGAATTCTTAGCTATAAAAGGAAACATAAAGAAACTTGTTTTTGAATTTAATACAGTAAATGTCCGAAGGTTTTTAGAGGAGACAAATATTGAATACCATGCAACTAAACCTAATAGCCATACCGAAAACTCGGACATTGAAAGATTAAATAATACAATATCAGAGAAAATAAGGGTACTTAATCTTGAGGAAAACTTACCAATAATTATTCAAATGGCGAAATCAATAAAATTCTATAACAATACCTATCATTCAACTATTAAATGCACTCCGTTAGAAGCTGAACAGCAAAAAGTTGATCACAATACAATAAAAAATCGTATCGAATCAAAAAAAACGTCAGATATTATGCAAGGAAAATAATAAACGTGACAATTATGTAGAACAAAGACAAGAAGGTTATATAAAAAATTATAGGAGTGTACGACATAAAGAACAACCCAAATTTATTAAAAGAAATTTAGAAAATGTACATCCTACCAACATTAAACGTCCATTGAAATTTGCAGATTGCCATAATAATATTGGTGACACTCATTAATATATATCCCGGCTGCGGAACGCTCCAGGTCAAACCTCTTAATCAGAACCAAGGATTTGCTGTTATAAACGTTAAGTCTGTAGAAATAGTAAATGAGACTGTAACTATATTACACTTGATAGATCCTCAGGAGATATATGCCGTAATAGAAGATATTGAAAGTTACATAAACAACATACCAATTATAAATAAAGGATTAATAGCAAAAGAAATTCAGGTATTGAAAAGTAAATTAAAATCTATAATTCCTTTAAGACAATTTCGTTTTAAAAGAGGACTTGTTGTCGGATCTTGGCAAAAATGGCTCTTTGGTACTATGGACGATGAAGATAGAAACATAATAACTGAACATTTAAATATAGTGACCCAAAATAGTCATAATGCCATAAATGCAATAAACAAACAAATTTTGATAAATGAACATTTCTCAGACAGCATTAAATTATTAAAATCTACAATTATTAATGACAGAAACAAGACGATTCAAGCTATTAAAGAATTGCAATCACAGAACGAATATATTGCCCAACATTTTCATTTTTCGGACATAATGTTCAAACTAAAATTCATAGAGAACAGAATCAACCAAATACAAGACAACATTGCTTCTGCCAAACATAATATACTTCACCCTAGTATTCTAACATCAGACGAAATCGAAACATTTAACATAGATTTTTACAAATTAAAATTAGTACAACAAGGTGTTATGTATTACAATAATAATATACTGGTATTTGCCATCAAAATACCTACTAACTTTGAAACAACTAATGTAAAATTAATATTACCTATACCAAATACAAATTTTTTAGATATCGAAGAAGAACAACAATACTTGGTAAAAATAAGCAATATAAATTATTTATATAAAGAACATACAACCCTACAAAAATTAATTAAAAGTCCAAATTGTATTTTTCATAATAATTGTAAACTTAAAATTAATAAAGAACAATCAGTAACTTATGTTGATGAAGAAACCATAATAATTAAAAATGCAAAAAACAATTCTTTAATACACAATTGTGATGACAGAAAACTAATAAATGTCAATGGAAACAACTTAATAGAATTTTATAATTGTTCAATAAAAATATTAAATAGTGAATACTCAAACAAGAAAATGTACACCTATGATAAATTTGCATATGATAACGATGAAACAAAAAAACATGAAATTAACTTTAATCAACTAAAAATAACCCAAGTAGAAAACATCAAAATGATTGAAGAATTGAAGTCAACCAGAAATATCTCATATGGCATAAATGCAACGTTAATCATAATTATGGTAGTCACATTGACTGTTATATTTATAATTGTAAGGAAAAATAATATACGAATCAAAATTCAAAAAAATATTCAACACAAAGCAGTTGAAGAAATTGCGGAAAGATACGACAATATTTAATTACCTAATTCAGGAGAATTTTTCTACCAGGGATGGAGGAGTTACATACAATCAAGTAGACAAAATATGTGTTTGTACAAACACATACTTTGTTACCTGTCTGTCTGTCACAGCAAACCCAAAGGTTTCGTATTGCCATCAAAACCATGGGAATGCTTTCCAACTTATTAGAGATAAGTTTATGCTGAATTGCAGAATAGCTGCAATTCATATTTTGTTAAGGTAGACTAAGAACAAAGAGAATGAAATAAATAAAGAATAGTTTTAAAACTGAATTCAACGTCTTAAGTACGTAATTCACGCGACAAATATGGAGGAGCTGTTGGAAATTGGAAAGTGGAAGACCCTTCAAGAGTGGCAAGCCCACTGGGATACTTCTACAAATGGCCGCTGGACAAGAAGGCTGATCCCCAACATTCAGCAATGGGTAAGCAGGTCGCATGGTGAGGTGAATTTCTACGTCACACAATTGCTGACAGGCCACGGAGGTTTTCGAGCATACCTGCACAGATTCCACTTGGAGGAATCTCCCTACTGTGCAAACTGTGGAGGTACAGAGATAGAAGATCCCAAACATGTCTTCTTCTATTGCCCATGTTATGAATGTGCTAGAGTGGCACTACAAGGATTATGTGGAGAGACCGTGGTGCCCGACAACATAGTGCAGCATATGCTCGAGAGCCCGGAGAAATGGGCTGCGGTGTGTGACACCACCGCCGCCATTATGAAAGACCTCCGCCACCAGGAGTGGCGAAGACGCGCAATGGAAAATAGCTAGGAGGGGTCCGCTGACCATACTACCCCCCCGGAGAAGTATTACCTTACGGTGGTCCCGCGGGGGGAGGCGGCGATGGAGGTGGTTTTAGTGGGTAAGAATCCCACACTACTGGTGCCGTAATGTTACCACTGTCTTTTGAAGATTTCCACCTCCGTTCCAATATTAGAAAAAAAAAGATATATGGAAAAATAGAGTAAGATAATAAAATATGGAGTGAGATGGAGAGGCAGATATTAATAGTTATAGATGGAGATATAGAGAAGTAAGGAGAAATATAGAGAAGCAATGGGAGAGATAGAAAGAGAAAAAAAGTGATATACCGAGAGAAAGAGATAGGTTTCAAAAATAAAGCGAGATTAAGAAAAATGGAGTGATGTACAGAGGTAGAGATTAATAAATATAGACATAGATATAGGGAGAAATATAGGAGAGGTAGAAAGAAACATAGAGTGACATAAGGAGAGATAGAACAAAATAGAACGAGATATACAGAAATGAAGAGAAATACCATAGATTGAAAAAATTAAGCAAAATAGAGAAATATGGAGTCTGCTAGAGATGTAGATATTAAAATATATAGATATAGATAGAAATATAGGGAGAAATAAAGAGGGAGAGAAACATATGGAGAGATAGAGCTAGAGAAAGATAGAAAAATATATAGAAACAGAGAGATACAGATATAGAGAGAAAAAGAAAAAGAAGAGAAACTATAGAGAGATTGAGATAGAGAAGGATAGAAAAATATATAGAAACAGAAAGATAGAAGCAGATTACACTAGTTTACACCGAAAATGTACATTTGATGAGAGGTGACTTTTCTTATGTATTTTCATCTGCTGAATTCGAAAATCAAGGTTAAATTTTTTTTCATGGAATAGTTTTTGAGATATTGTAATTTTTGTATTTTTTCGACCTTTTTTCACGTGACAAATCATATCTCGAGCTAGAAATGTCCAATGCAAGGTATTGAGATGACGAACAAACATGTATAATCGGATCTTTGATTGGTAATGCGGTTCAAAATATATCGATGAAAATAGGGCACATTTTCAAAAAAATAATATTTTACAGTGAATCTCTGCCGGCGGAAAAGTACAAATCGTTAAAAAAACGTCTGGTTTCTCTTCATGTACGTAAAGATGATACTTTAACGTAAGAACTAAGACCAACTGAAAGAAAATCGACCAAAAAATGACAAAGTTATAAGCGATTAAGTGAATAAATCCAAATCTCAAATCGATTGATTCTGAACCCAATCCTCGCTTATATCTTGAAACCAATTGATTCTGTGAGAAAATAAATTATTATAAACTTTATTAACATTTTCATTTTATTGCTTCGCTTCTTATTTATATATAAAAAATTATTATATACCTAAAATGACTGGTTATAAGTGTAACATGTTTGATTATGATTATTTGGCTTTATGTATATGCATTAATTAAATAAATTGTATATAAGTATATTACAGCTCTATATATGTCTACATAGAATGTATAAGTTTAAGATTAAACAATACAGTCACGCCAATTAACACAAATGACGTCAACACTCGTTCGCCGCTATTGTAGAAACCTCCATACACCTGCAGATTGGCCGTCTCAATGCTGCGCTTACAATAGTCCCCATCATAGTTCCAGCCCACATATTCCTGTGTGCGCAAGTTCTCCAATCGCAACCACTCCTCCAGCGGTTGGAAGTACTCACGCAAGGCGGTGCCATCCAAGCGGCCTTCGCCCAGGGTTTCCTGCAGCACCTCTTGCCAGGGCTGCGAAGCTCCCTTTGACATAAGTTGTCTGTGATATTTAAAAAGATATAAATAATTATTTTTATTTATTTTACTAAAATTAATTACAATTAAAATTATAAATGACTATATAAGCTCTAGCTGCCAGGGCTATCGGCTTATAAATAATTAAATATTGTATTGTAGATGCATATTTAAGTGTTTTACTTGAGTAAATTGCCCGCCGCAGGTTGACGATAGACATCGCATTTGTGCAGCGGTTTGCGTGGATCCCCGGGTTCGTATTGACCAGCAACACGGCACATGCCGCGATAGATTTGAAATTGTAGCACAGTCGAGAAGAAATATCTGCAAAGAGAGGAATTGTTGGAATATGAAAAGTGGAATAAAATGCACCGTCTTATTATTACACGGCGGAAAATTGTCATATAAATCTGCACTTGCTAACAATAGTTCAATCAGACGTGTGTATGAGTAGAAATATAATGTATTTTATATTTGATACTATACTATCCTACCAGCAGTACATAAAAAGGAGGTTTCTGTATATAAAATCAGATCTACAATTCTGAACTATATTTTAGTCTTTCATCAGTAATTTGATTACCACTGTACAATTATCGTAGTAACGACTCTACAGATAATAATTCCTTCTTCAAAAAATAGTATATGAAAGGATTTTCGATTCTTGACACACTATAGAAAAAATTATACAGAATAAAGTAATCCAAACACACAAATATTTCGAAGTGTACATTAACTGCAATTGCAGCTCGGTAGATACCACAAAATGAAACTTAAGGGAAATGTATGTTAATTGGTATGGTAGGCGATATCATTTGAATGATTAGGTGATTTCAATTGATCAAAAATTGAGGTTGTACTTAGCGTTCACACATTCAAATTTAAATGAATTTAAATGAAACATTAAAAATCTTTAATGAAACTATAACATTTTTTTATATCAGGAAATATGTACAATCGACGAGAAATAGAACTTAGACAATATCATGATCTGGAATATTGTAACAGAACCCGTCGAGTTAAACTCTTGAAGAGTTTCGGTGTGATATAGTTTCGCTATCTCCACGCAGATTCTCTGCGAAACGTTTTCAATGTTCATTACGGAAATAAAAGTATGTTTGCACATATTCCAATATATCGCTTTATAATACTTGAATATGATTCCCATTTTAGGTTCCGTATTGGAATAATTATATAAAATATTGTAGTATTATTTCCAGAAAATAACTATAGTATCCCCTTCCATCATACTTCGAATAAGTTGTTTCTAGTATATTAACCTCAAAATGGACCGTGGTGTCACAACGGGCCATTACATAGGCATAAGTGTGCTTTTGGTGAACTGAGCTCCCACACCTCCCTACCTAACCTAGCAATGGGCTGCCACTCAATAAAGTTTCTCATCACGAAATTTTAATGAACATTACTGCATAATAAAAATTACCCCATTCTAACAACTAATTTAAAAGTGATTTAAGATGAGCGCCACAAATCCGAATTAGTTATTCGAACTAAAACACTTTCAGTTGGTGGTGAACCATTCCGAAAAGATCAATTTATATTATATACTAATAAATAGTATACTTATATACTAATAAATATAGGTTTCATATGGCGAACCGAAAGTCCTAGGCTAATTTGCAATCTTATATATTCCACAGCAAATTTGCAATCTTATATATTGAAATTTTATAAATAATAATAATTTTATAACTATATAAATCCGTTTTATATAGAACCATTGGAGAAAAGTGGTATGCCAGTTAGAGAGCAAATTTTCTTATAAGAATAGTACCTAATCATTACTGAGCTTTTGATATATGGATAAAAGAAATATCGTCTATTTAATATATGAACTAATGCAACAATTTGTTGTGATCTGGCACAAGATTTCATTGTTTCCATTATATAAATGTATAGAAATATTCTTGGCATTTGTGGGTAATTATAGAACACAATATGATAAAAGACTTATTACCACCTGAACAATATTTTAAATTTACAGTAATTTCAGAATACCCAGGAGTACCGCAAAGCATTTCTTCATAACTGTCAATCGATATATAACATATTTAAATATGTAAATAAAATATATATATGAGGCTACTCTCAGATGATAAGAGTGGGAAAACATTTTTTTCCAGATACGAAATTGTTGCATTAGTTCGTAAAAGTTTATCTTCAGTGGGTTGCCATAGTGGTATTTAGTCTTCTCAATTTTTTGCTTTTTCACCATGAGCAGACATACACGTTTATACCTGACAAAATGTTTACCAACTCTTATCATCTTAGATCAGCCCATTTCATCCATGAGTAGATAACCGTTTAAGTTTAGTTCCAAATATTCTTTTTTTAGATAATTTATTATATTGTTGTCCTACCAATGTCTCTAAAAAGCTCCTTTCAAACAATTTTGTTCTCTTCGAGTCGAAAGCCATAGTTGCTAGTACTTATTCCCCAGCCCCTTGCAGTCATAACTAAGTATGGTGTCCGATAATAACATTAATATTCTATATATTCCATTCCAATGGAATTATGGAAGTTTTATACTATAAGTTCAATAATAATTGCTAGATCAGGTATAGCCCCATCTCCATTCCGAACGTATTATTAAATATTTACCTTGCACATTCAATAATATGAGTTAGGTAAGATAAGCACTAATTTCATTTGAATCCATTAGAATTATATATTTTAACTATCTCGCCATAATTAGGCTCTTATTTGCTTAAATCCACTATTTATAGTATTTAGATTTTTGGTTTACTTTTTGCTGGTCTAGACGTGACTTTAGTTGGCGTGACTTTATATCATAAATTAATCGAATCAATCACATTGTTTATGTCGTTTAATATTCGTATACGTGGTTTCAGTAGCACGGTGATGTACTAATACGATTCCTGAACCGCTGTCCGAAATAACAGAATTGCACTGTACTATTTAATAAATTATTCACTAATATATTTATTATTTATTATTTGTTAATGATTTTTTTATGATTCGTTTCTAAAGTGAACCTCCATTCTCCTTTCATTACATCAAGTTTGCCAATCCTGCCGCATTGATATATTACTTTGTGTAATGTGGGGTCTCACTGCTTCAAAAATTATGTTGATATCACTTTCAAAAGCTACTGCCACAACAACATTTCGGCATGCTGAACACTCAAATGTATTTTGGTAGGAGCGCCTAACAAGTGAACTAACTAACTGACCAACTAACTAGTTAGCAACGAAACAATCGCTAAAACTTATGCTTACGAGTATGTTGAAAACGAAATGTTTACTTTATTTTATTTATAATGCAAACATTGCACAGCTTTCAATTGCACTGTGTTTATGTTTTGCTTTATTTTTTATATTGAATTTTTTCTTTTACTTTTATTTTTTTAGTCACAAGGTCACTTGTTTAATTACAACATTTTGATTGCCATTACTGACAATTGACGATATTTTCTTGCAGCGAATTCCAAAAGAGTTCCACTTCACTAATTCCCTGTACGCTTTTATAATTTCCCAGCAAATTGAGCAATGCGACTGTGTGCAACATCGAATCGAAACTAAGCATATGTGTAAATTATAGCTTGGTGCATGTATAAACGTTGCGCTGCTGCAACAGTGGCTGAAAAACAATCGGAAAACGCAGCGTTGCCGCAGACTCAACTGAAACAATGCAACCACCAATAAAGGCCGCTTTATGTAATGCAGCACATTTACAACTTGTTAAGCATTCTTGGCGCCCCATACCCGTATTCTTGCGCGGCACCGCTCTGAGAAATGCCTCCATTTTTGCAATATCCACAAACAATTAACGCGCTCGCTGCAGCCGCAGCGCTGCAAATAAGAAATTAAATATAATAACATTTAATGATGGTGCTCCAGCGGGCCTCCGCGGCCGAACCGATACGCCCGTGTACGTGCCCAATTGGCCGATTGGTAATTGGCTCTGTTTTTCTAGCCTGGTGCACCGACAGTCGGCGCTCCAAACGTGCTAATATTGCTCACTTCAGTTTCTCACTCGCCAATTGCAAATTAGTGTTTGTTATTGAAATTAATTATATTAATATTAAATAAAAGTATTTAATTCAAAATCAAAGAACAATTTTTAAAACCAATTTCGGAAGAATTCACAAAATTTTTAGGAAACCAAATATTTATTATATTAGGGAAAATAGTTTAATTTAAATAAGAAAATTTAAAATGGAAGAAAAATATAAAATTTATTTAATTAATAGTATTAATTCATTGAATAAAAATATTTATTCAAGCAACAATTTTGATAACCTACTTTGGAAGAAATTGAAATAAATAAATATAAAACACACAAATTTTTAATAAAAGAGAATATTTTCTATCTTAAGTAGAAAAATTAAAAATGTAAGAAAAATATTACAATCAATTTTTTTTCTTTTTAATTTTATTAATAATTATTTTTTTCAGATTATCATTTTTTTTAAAAATATATATAAAATATTTTATTTAATTAATTTCTTTTTATTCCGAGTTCAAGGTCCAAACGGAAGTCGACAATAAATTAGCAATATTTAAAATAGTTTACATAAAAAAAATTTTTTTAAAAAAAGTAAATGAATAATAATAAAAATTTTCAGGAAACTAACTTATTTTATTTATTATTTATTTAATCAATCTAGGACACATAAATGTATCCTTAAACCAGACTCACAGGTGTGGTACACGGATGGAGCCCAACTGGAAGATGGTGGCGTAGGAGCTGGTGCTTATGTGCCAAATTTCAGAAACTCCTTCCCAATGATGATTAATAACAATGCCATAGAGGCACGCACCAGGGAATGGTTACGCAGGAAAATCTCTGGTGCACACATATATACTATACTAAAGTCAGGCGACCCAAAGGCGCTACAAAGCTTTACAGTCACATCAAGTCTGATCAAGGATTCCAGAAACCTTTTAAATGAACTGGGACATCACAATACACTAGAGTTGTATTGGACCCCAGGACATGAAGGATATCCAGGCGACGTAAACGCCTACCAACTTGCCAAAAAGGAGTGATAGATCCTGAAGAATTCCATGGACTAACAAAAGCACACATCCAAAAATTGTTAAGGAAATGGGTAGAACGCAAATGTGCCGGACTTTGGACTAGTAATTTAGGAGAACGTCAGTTCAAAAGATTTCTGGTACCATACAGAGGAGTATCCAAAAAGCTCCTTATGCTAAACATACTGGACCTCAGAATCCTCACCGGGTACCTGACGGGCCACTGCACACTCAGGTATTATCTCAAAGAGTTAGGAATCCCCACAGATATCTGATTCTTTGCTCACAGCAACAACAAATATTCGTATAATCCTAAAGAACTCAAACATTTCAATACATTGTGAATTTTTAAATCTACAGAATATTTTATATATTTTACTTATTCTACCTTTGGTGCATATTCTATATCTCTTCTTTCCACTTTTCTTGCTGTTCTTCACTTCACAATTCATGTACGGCAATTTCTGAGTTTTTCAGTTTTCTACATATTCGCCATTTTCTACATTTGGTAGGTATTCTACATTTCTTTTACATATTCTACCTACAGATTATATACATACAAAATTGCAAATTATAAAAAAATTTATCAATTTTCTACCAGTTTTACTTTTTACATATGTCACATATTTTTCTCTTATACATATTCTACACAGATGTTCGAAACTGAGTATATTCTACATTGCAGGTTTTACATATTCTAAATTAACTTCTCTTCATGTTTTACATTACTTTTTTTAAGTTATTTTATACTTACACATTATACTTTAATTCTTTACTTTTCTACATAGTCTACAGTAACATTTTCGATACATTCGAAATGTGGATATTTTCTATAAATTCTACGAATTTTATACATTTTTCAATTTTTACATTTTCTGCATATTCTACGTTCTCTAAATATTGTACTTAAGTTATTCTTTTAATTTTTCCCACATGAGGCCGCCATGGGGCTAACAGATGGCAGATAGTGAAAGACCTACCAGAGAAGGTTAGCTGCGAATAACTAATAAGAAGACCCCGACCAAGAGCGCCAAGCGAGGAGCATGCGACTGAAAAGGTTTGCAAACATTGAGAAACGCTTGAGCAAGACGAGCAGGCACCGTCTAAAGAAGTGCTCCCCATCCATTGACAGATGGTTTCGCGGTAGATAGTATTAGGAAATTTGCACGGTATGACCCGATTCTACATTTTTATACTTTTTCTCTTTTCTTCTATTTTAGTTGAAATATCAACACATTTCACCAAAAATATTGAAATATTCCGCAAATTTGTCATTTTATAAACAGTTTTAAATTTTTATCGCATTTACTTATACTACATATTATAGGTTTTAAATCTGCTTGCATGGTTTTAATGTTTTCTACATATTCTACGTGCTTTTGGACTAACCATTGCTGAATGAAACAAAGAAGGAAAGTGTATAACACCAATTTGATCTATTGTACTCCTCCTGCATGTACCTATTAAGGGTCTTCTGTTAGTCTAACAGTTCTAAGGAAGCTTAGCACTGAGTTGGGGTTCATTGCTGTAATATCTCTGCCCTCGGGCCAGTAACGCCCCAGATATTTCTTTCAACTGCGGCAAAATGCTGCGCAGTTCATTAGAAGGTGCTCTGGTGTTTCTTCTGATCCCGAGAACCATTAAATTTTGAATTTTTGGCTTAATTCAAATATATTATGTATTTACGATATTTCCACATATTTTTAATATTTTAAATTCTTTTTGTGTTTGTGTTTTTAATGCTCTTCAATTTTCCTTTCCTATTTTCATTGTTTTATGCCTAAAAAACACTCGAAAAAATATTTTATAAAATTTCAATTTATTTTTAAATGCTTTTGGCTTCTTTTAATGATTCTCCACTCTTCTATATAAAATATCGTATCGCGGTTGCAATCGTAACTAATTGCTACCTACTCGTAATATTGTTGCTAGTGCAGACATTTTAAACACTCTCTTCCAAAAGTATTCGATTGAAATCCTTGACCTGAGTTCACAAATCTACCATAGCTACAATGCGCTGAAATGCAAAGATGTGAATACGAAATTTAATGCTCATACCTGCTCTTATAACAAAAAAGATTAATTTGAAAGGAAATGATAAACCATCCAATAAAAAAAATCAATTAATACAAAGCGGGCTTTTAGAGCCAACGACTTCAGCCGCCAACTCTACGTGAATATTATGACTGCATACTTCGCTGTGTTGAGATGAACCAATAAATTTGAAAATGCAAATTTAGGCAAACTAATTCTCATAAAATAATTACAACAACAGCGAAATGACTAATTTGGCAAAAATGATTTTTTTGTTGCATTTTTTTTTTGTGCTGAACTGACTTGAGTCAGTTTCCAATCACATGCAACAAATCAAAACAATTGCACGAATTGCTTGCATTCGATTCGCATGGCATGCAAACCCACTGCCACAGTGCCCTGCAATTGGCATGACGCAAATGCCACAAAAAGCAACAACAACAACAAAAACAATACACACGAAACAAAAACAAAATAATGTAATAAAAAGGCCAACAAACTTTAAAGTCACAGTGGCCATTAAAGCGGTCTTGCCGCGCCATGTATCCTTTGCATAACAATTGCGATGCATTTCTTTTACATGCCACATGGAACGAGCATAAAAGTCGTGATTGCAAAAAGCAACAGCAAAAACACACGGAGTACAACAACAAAGCAGAGGTAAAGAAAAAAAAAATAAAGCAAAAGAAAGACACAAATGAGAGACATAAAAATTGCGGGCAAACATGATTTGTGATCGTTGTGATTTTGACATAATGAGGCGTAAATGTGAGAAGCTAACTCTAACCGAGTGACTTTTCGACTAAAGCGGCAAAATAGTTTTTCTTTTACTGAAAAAAACCAAAAAAAATTATTAAGAAAAACAAAAAATTATTTAGGTTTTCGGATATACTCGTAAATAACTCAAATTAATAGCCAAAAAAAAAAAACAAAAGCAAAAACCCAAATTAGAAACAAAAACAAAGACAAAAAGCGAAAAAGCAAAAGACAAAATTTCAGCCAAGGTCGTGTGAAAACCCCACAAAACTAATTACACTGTTAAACCACTCCAGCGAGTTGTAATAAAAAGCGACTCGAGTCTGCCCCGCGCTACGCTTGTGCAGACATTTCATGCAATATTTACATAGATTTAATTTATTTTGGCCATTGTTGCTGGCGGTGGGTACGCTGTGTGACAAAATGCATTCGAGCTTGTCCAGCGCTTCCGTTTTTCTTACTTCACTGGCTAATGTCCTCCTCTTTTGAGGGCAACATAACGTAACCACCTCAGACACTCGCGACTTTGTGGAATGTGCTTTAATCTAATTATTTTTTATATTTATAATTATAAAACAACTTTTTTTTGTGGACAATTTGCAGTTGCCGCTTGTCAGTTGAAGTTTGTAGCAAAAGAGAAAAATAAGCAAACTTCAAAATGATTGGAAATTGAAGCTAAGTTGAATGCATTCCATAAACAAATTATATTTGATATCCTTGGAATGAGTTTACGAAAAATTTTATTTAAAAAGAATAATTTATAAATGGTTTTAAAATTAATTAAATTGAAAGAAATTATTTTTGAAAGATATCATAATTATTAATTTTAGATTTAAATACTTTCGAATACTTTCATCAAATATGTAGAAAAGTAGAATATGTAGAAAAGGAAGAATATATAGAAAACATAGGAGGAAACACTTCACACTACATTGAAAATTTCTCATTAATAGCACTTTCCGATTGAATGGTAGCGATGTTACATTCTATCCTTGCTGTCCAAAAGGTATATACACTCTCCTGGGTGACTAGTTTCTCCACTCTCTGGGAGACATTTCAAATAAGAAAATAAGCTGCGTCAATTGCTTCATAAAAAGTTCCAAATGGCTGGACTTCTGAAAAGGATTGTGACCTATGTCAAATGCCGTATGACAAAGGGTCAGTCTTGGCCTAAGGGTGCCTTTTCGGGAACCACACAATCTACCTACCAACCTACTTTCTATCCAGACTCTACAATTCTAAACAGCATCGTTTCAATGAATATTTTCCATAAAATGTGGCTATCAAATTAGTTAGCTCGAGTGACCCTGGGATAGAGTTGCGATTATATAGCCTCTCTCATAATAGTCAAGCAGCACTCAAAAGTACCCTTGGTGAAAACTAAACTTGTATGGGACTATATTGGGAAACTAAAGTCCCTATCTCTCATGTGGGTACCAGGCCTCATAGGAGTAGAGCGAAATCAGAAGGCTGATAGCTTAACAAGGAAATCTCCGGCCTTTCTTTTCAAGTGCCCTGAACCCTTTTGTCGATTATCATCCAACACCACTGGAGGTCTACTGATGAAGTGTACAGATGCAAAAAGAAGTCAAACCTGGAAACCCGTCCGGGATTAAGACAGTATAAAGCTCATCTGGGAGATTTTAATCCTAAAAGAACTAAAGAGTTACTAAACCTGCCTCGGAGAAAATTAAGAATCATGACAGGTATTTTAAGCGGTCACTGTAGACTCAACTATCATACGAATAAGTTGGGTCCATCTTCAGATGCCATCTGTCGATTCTGTGGATAAAGTGACGAAACCTCACTGCACCTGATCACGAATTGCGGACCATTGGCACACAAGAGACACAGGTGTTTTGGAGAATATATCTTAGATATGAGCAGGATCCCTCAACTTGATTCCTCCAAAATATATGAATTCCTGCCGAAAATTAACTTGGTAGAAGATTTATATATGAGACTATCCTCATCTTTGAAATAAATACCACCATATCACCATAAATTTTTCAGGTCGCGGTGTATAACCCTCTGAAATAAACCTAATCAAATCTAGTTGAGCTTCTCCCATCCAATTCCCACCCTCACCTATACAAGAGCCCCTGTTTTAAGCTAAGGAGGCTCTGGCGACAGAGTAAAGATTGGTATAAAACAACCATCAGGAAATGCTCTTGCAAACAACCAAGAATTTGGTAGCATGGCACCCACGACACCAAATTCGGAAAGGAAGGTTAATACCCAGCTAATCTTAACCCTTATCAATGAAACCACTACAAATAAATGGACCTTTGCTCCCTCGTGGAACCAATATCAAATCATTATTATTATATTAGTTGTGGGGTTTTGTAGTTCTCTTCTCTTCGTCATATCACATTCATCTTATTACATAATTAGTTTGCTTGATTATTATTACAATTATTATTATTTTTTCACTATAGTGCAATTTTTCCAATTTGTCGTTTGTTCGAAGTTTGTTAAGTCCCTCAATGTATTTCAGCCCAATATGGAGATATATTTTCAGGAAAATATTTCATTTCTGAACAAATATCTCTTTCTGCTGACTGATGGGGATATATATCTAACTCGAGGCTGCACATCTTACAGACATCCGTAGAAGGAATTCCCAATTTATTGAGACGATACCTGAGTAGTTAATTCTCATCAGATATCCATATTAGTATTTGAATACCATCTCTATTTAGCATAAGGAGCTACCGAGAGACTCCTCTGACTGGTATTAGGAACCTTTTCACCTGGCGTAGTCCTAAACTAATACTGGGCTGATAAAGTTTTGATAAATTCCTTCAACTTTCGTGAATGTAGATAATTCACATAATGGCAGCAGTGCCAACATTGCCCCTCTTTCAGGTGTAGGGTCAGCATATTCATTGGTTCGTGTCCTTTGTGGCCACGATCCAATAAAATTCTATCAAACTTGTATTACGATTGCAGAGTTCATTTAATCTATTCACTATTTTACCATATAATCATCGGGCAGTTTCTCAGCTACGTTTCAATCCTCAACGCCAATATTTGAGAAATTTTTAATGTGGTGTCATTTATTCTGTCGATACTCGTCACAAAAGAATATAACTTGACTATTTTAGACATTATGGAATGTTGTGCAGAATGCACCGACGATAATAATATTGCTCGGGGGTTATTTAATTCTATTTTTTATGTCGCTGAATATACAAATAGAAGGTTAGTTTGCTCAATCGGAATATACACAGACATGAATCAATTCGTTCTTCAAAGTTCATAATTTTGCTGGGTGGCTAAAATAACAGGAGAGATTCGATATTGTTCATTTTTTCGTGGTTTCCTTAATATTTAGAAATGAAATCATTCGAATCCTATTCTGGGACCTTTTGTCTATTATTTATAATAAACTACTATATTAGATTTCAAATAGTCTTGAATGACTCCAGACAATCTCTTCAGTCATACTTCCAAGAAATAATGTAGTGTTAAGGGTTGGGCCATCACCCTTAGGAACTGTAACCACAGAGATTTGTTATGGCAGCCCATTCATTCAGTTAGTGATTACTGTGCTCAGTAATTGAATCAGACTAGTCTGCGATGTTTGCCTCAGGTCCGTCATCTCCGAGAAAATGTTTGCCGAGGTGCCTTACACTTGTTCGTGTAAGGGCCGGGCAACTGGCAATTAGATGCCCTATGGACTCATCGTCTTCTAGGCAAAATCTACATAATTTGGTATTAGCGAGGCCCATTCTGTGCAGGTGCTCAATGCATGGAAAGTGACCCGTCAACGCACCGCACAGTATTCTCAGTTGATTTCTTCTTAGTGATAGGGGCAATTTAGCCTTTTCTGCGTTGAAACACAGGAACCTCTTCGAGTGCCTCAGAGATTCTAGCTGTTCCAGTACTCCTTTTTCCGCAGGAAATATAGAAGCCCGAGCTAAAGTTTTTCTACAATTTTCCTCAATATAACCAAGTGACTAAATAAATTATATGTTGAAAATGTACTTGCATTGTGTTGAATATAGAAGATAATATGAACCTTCAAAGTGAAATGAATGTAATAAGTCCCTCAAATATATCTACTAAAAGTTCAATTGACTAAAAACAACAATTAGTTCCTTATGTATAGAAGCAAATACATTGGGTTATTTGTCTGACAACACTAGCAATTCTATGGTGTACAAAAATAAACCCGTCAAACTGCCAAGTAAAGTTCAAAGAAAAATCCGCACCTATTAACTGCTCTGCTAAAGGCATGAATTACCAGTTATAAAGATGTTGTAAACAAAACATTCTCACACAAAATTGGCCAACAGACATTTTCCAGCCAAACAAGTTTGCACCAAAATTTTAAATTTGTTTAGTAGAAAATCGAGGACACCACTTCAAGTGGCTGAGAACACATGAGGCCAAAGGTACTTAGCGCCATGAACGTGGTGGTAACCAGTTTTCAATGCATTGCAGAGAACTACAATTGGGTGGGAAGTACTTTAAAATGTCATCAGAAAAAATGATTAAATTAAATATACTCGTATGGGAACATTTTATAAATTTAGGTAGAAAACAAATAGAATTGAAATATTTACATCTGGACCATAGAAGAAACAACAAAATTATCATAATTCTTAACAGACACAAACTGAAAAGTATTCAGATTAATTAAAAACTTTAATTAAATTATTGAAAATTGCAATTCGAGAAAATTTGGAAAATAATAAGAAGTCTAATTTGGAATAGTTGCACGAGAATTTAGTATCCCATATTTCCCTTGTCGATCATTATATCTGTGGTGAACTCAACTGAAAATCAATGAAGTTCAAGACAATATTTGAAAAATGTTTGTAATATATTGAGAAAACCACTTTCAGTGAATTTTTTCATCGTGTGTGTAGTCCTATGAGTATCTATTTGAAATACGAAGTATTCTCAGAGAGTTGCTATACAAAATACTCGTATGTGTAAATATTTAGTCCACTGATAGCGAATTGTTAACGTATATGTTGCTAGGAATGGGGAAAGAAGTTTATTTTTTAATTTAAATGCTCCAAAGTGATTCTTATTTGGTGCCTTTTTTTGTTTCTCGGAACAACTAATTATATATAGCAATCAGAACACAACACATCCATTGTACTATATTTGACGTTCCATTTTTATTTTCCTTGAATCGACCTGATTTGTGAAGAAAACTTAGTAGATCCTGTGTCCCTAAGAAGCCAAAGTTTAGGCTACTTAGGATGTTAGTGTCAAATGCCTCGAACCTGATTCTAGTGAAAGCTCGGCAGTTTCGGAGTGGTCCACAGTTGCATCTTCCTCTCCACAAGCCTGGCAAAGTGCACTCTCAGCAACACCTATCATAAGCTTAGCCCATGAAAAACGACTCATCATAAGTCCAACCAGAAGTCTGCAGTCTCTCTTACAAAGTGACAGACGAAACCTTGACGTTCTATCGAAACTAAAGGCAGCATAGTCTTTTCTCCTCTGCTGTCTGTTCCAGCCCCCCCATTCGCGACTCTGTGCACAGGCAACCCAATTACTAATAGTGGCCCTACTGGTAGTAAGAGTGTATTGGTTGAACATGTTCCAGGCCAGTAAAACTGGTATCAGATCCTTTATTCGCAAGTTTATCTGCGACTTCATTCTTCATAACGCCCATGTCTCTTGGAACCCATGTCTATATCACTACTATGGTTCCCAACATATTTTAATCTGAATTTGCAGTCCAACTTGGAATATATGATGTGGCTGAACAAGGCCTCTATCGCAGCCTGAAGCACAAATACTTCTGCCACTCCATGTCCGTAATTTACTGGTGCTTAGTCCATAATCTACTGAAAGTATATTCCGTCTTCTCAGAGTCTCACAAATACGACTATTTTAATCGGTATTGCGAACGTGCAGCTATGTTAAAGATCTCTATTTTCATGTTTTTTACCTCCTTTAGAAAATCTATTATCGTTATTTACAAGTATAGCAATGTGAAACCTACTTCATTCTGGCAAATCTCGTTAGTCTAGGTAATGATTCCTTAGTCTAGGTGTCTCTTTCTGTGGGTTACTATGTCATATTATGAGTCATGACCGATGGTGCTATCCCATTTTCACTAATGGAGAATAAGTTGCTAGATACTAAAACATTCTAGAAAGCAGAAATTCACATTAAAAAGGTAACACATCAGTCAATGAATCTTGATCAGTAGTTAGGAGGGATATAAAGAGAATTGTGATACTTGTGAACTCTTGTTCCTGTATATAATCTCTCAAAAGCTTCATAAGGGAATTGTTGTTAATTTAAGCTACTTTATTAAAGCAAAATTGACCTAGCCCACGGAATTCATCACCGCTAGTTATAGCAGTGTTCTGTATGGACACCCGCTTAACTAAACAGGCCCAAGTTTGATTCCTCAGAAGGGTCAAATTTGGTGTGCGGTTAACTTTTATTAGTACAATCTACCAGGAAAATGCCTTTCTTTGAAAGATTCCTTACAGTGGCAGTGGCTTATCCAAAATTGCTATGAGATGTGCCAAATGATTTCATTATTTTTCATCTGATGATGATTAACGTGGTATAACCATGTACCACCTACAGTGTGCTCATGTCAACAAACTCTAATAGAAAATTCCTTCATCAAAGGTAAATATTGAAAGAAATGTGTTTATTTAACTCGCCTCTATCCAGTGATTTCAACTAAAATTAAATTTTCGTAATAATATTTTATGGCCAAATTTAACAGATGTCCGCCCAACTTTTACTCCTTCAAAATAATATTTCTTCCTACATCATGTTCGGCATCATTTCACACTCCATAATAATTTTCTCTACCACAATTACCATTTTATTTTAGCATATTGAATGTGCCGTGCCACCATATCGCAGGTGTTGGTGTTACTTTTTAATTAAACTTGCATATTAATCCATTTATGATGTCCATGGACATGCATCAGCTCAGGTTCTCTACCCACTGCCCCATATATACATGTGCATGGAACTTTTTCTGCAAATTGTGCAAATATGTGCGGTAATTACAATCTCTGCAGCAGCCGCCTGTGCGCTCTGAGGTTATATTGAACACATGTTGAAGGTGCTATTAAAAAATCTCCATTCAATCACATACGGTAGATCGCGCTGAAACAAATTGAATACACTCCGGCACTACTGTAGAAAAAGGCAAACGCTGGCCATTCACTCACTCCCCTGTGGTCACAGAGATTGGCCAATCGCAAATTGTAAACGATTGAACATGCCAAGCAGATAGTTAATCGCTCAATCTCTGAAAGCGCATACGGCGTCTCTCTGCTTGCGTGCCTCGTCCGTTCGTCAGCCTGCTCGTCAGTCAGTCAGTCACTGATCTGCAGTGTTTTAAGTGGCATTTAGAGCAGCGCTTTTCAATCAACCACACTCTGGCAGGTCCTCTGCACAAGTTTTTCCCACCAGTGAGCCAGTAAAGCACTGAGCCAGTGAGTTGGCCACAGCCCGTCGGTCTTTTGGCCTACCCGCCTGTCCGTTTGTTGGCAACAGTGTCCACAATTAGTCCAATTTCTGTTGCACATTTTTCGATTTGTGCTAAAATTAAATCTTGCGTAAAGCGAAAACCCGCGCGATCGCACACTTAAAAACTCATTCGAAAAGAGCGTTTTAGAAGACATTTCGGCCATCGTGGACACGACCAACCAAGTCAAGTGTGTAAAAATGTTAAAAATCTTTATTTTGTAGATCTTGGTCTTTGTTGCTTTGTTGGGGTTTTTGTGGGTTTTCCTTTTGTAACATTTTGAAGCGTGTTCATTAAAAGTCAACACTGCAGCTACAGCAGCCACTGTTTAGAGTTTTATTGCCAATTATCAGCACCAAACATACAAATACACTGAGAGAAATAAATCGGATGCCGCTATCAACGGAGCCATTCAATCTGAATTGGTAAAATGTGCCGAGAGGCACAGCTAAAGATTCTCCACATCCGGAAATAATTTCATTATTTTCTTTTCAAATAGGAAGAAGTATGCTTCAGGAAACTGAACCTTATATATGCAGGCAGGAATTTCGTTCATCCACTCGAGCAATTGCCCAATACAGATCAAACATTATTTTACTATACCAATAATTAGATTACACTGAAAATGGTTAGATCGAAAATGATTTCCAGAATACTATGTATTCTGTTAATACAACATTCCTTTAGTAGTATTCATTTAACTAAGGAGTCGTTTATCATAGACTCAAATTTTGTTCACCTAACTGAACTGCTAAAGATTCTGTTTAAAATTTTGTACACCAAACTGAAGCAATGTTTAAAATAGTTCAAAATTCCTTTTACGAAACCGAAAAGTTGGTTAATTCAAAACAATATTATATTCACCTCATTGAACAGTGCGGTAATGTAACCAATTATTATGTTCACCAAACTGAGCAGTTGGTTAATTCAACCCCATATTATGTTCAGTCAACTGAAAATTTGGTGAGGCCATTCAAGATCCGGTTCCCAAACTGGACTGAATTCAATATTCAGTAAACTCAAGCAGAAAATATTTTGTTCATCAAACTGAACATTTGTTAAATACAACTTAAGTCACAAATCTGAGCTTTTAGCTAATGCAGTTGAAAGATATGTGAAAGAAATTAAATTTTCCTTCAAAACAGTTGAACATTTTGTTGAGGACATAACGTAGCATTTGTTCAATACAGCCGAAAGCTAGTTCACCAAACTGAACATTCTATTAAAATGCAACAAGTTTGGTAGATCCAACTTGTCATACTGAGAATAAAGCCGAAAAATCTGTTTTTCGAATTGGACATGTGGTCAACACAGCTTAAAGTTCTGTTAATTGAACCCAAGATAAGTACAAAAATGTCTAAAGCTCTGTTCACATAGTTGAAACAGTAGAAATGTTCATTAGTTAACTGAATTTTACAATGAGACACCCTAAAATTCTATTCACCCAAATTGACATTAATCCCCATATTAGTTTCATCAAAAGATACAGCCGATAATTCTGTTCACCTAAAGGAATTTTGGTACAAAAATACTGTTCACCAGCAAACAATTGTTCAATACAACTGAAAATTGATTTTCATCCATTAATGAATCCGATTTTATTGCTCATCCTAGCGAAGAGATGTGCAAGCAGAAAATGGTGCTTCCTTCGACTTCCGAAAATCGTGTTCACCTAAATAAACGTTTGTTCAACTCAAATTAAAGACGCGTTTCTTGGAATAATACAGCCAAACTTTATGTTAATCCAAACGGGCAATCGTTCAATACTTCTGAAAAAAAATTTATTGAATATTGTAGGCTCACATTCTGTTTATCAAAACGAACTTTTGTCCAACATATCCGAGCATTATGTTTCGTTGAATAATATACCTGAAAATTATGTCCACATAGTACTGCGTCAAATTCCGAAAAGTATACTCAGCCAAATGAACATTTGTTCAACACAGCCTAAACTTGTATGTCGTCAAATAATACAGACAAAAGTTCTATTAAAAACAAGCAAGCACCCATTATAGTTGAAAATATATTTTCATAGAATATCGCAGACTAACATTCTGTTCACCTAAACAAATATTTGTCCAACATAGCCTAGAATTGTGGTTCATGGAATAATATACCCGAAAATTGTGTTCACCAAAACGAACCTTTGTGGTCACACCCGAAAGTTGTACTTTCTCGAATTATGTAGACAAATAATCAAATAAACAAACAATAACCCAATCAATCAGATCAATATTTTCACTATAATTTGGTAGTATTGGAAATGTTTTCACAAATATGCACAGTCCGTTAAATGTGAGAGTTCACACCAGATCTACTTTTAAAAGAGCGAAACTATCTTTACATGGAGTTTTACTTCCCATGCTTAAAATAAATTCGCTGATACGATAACCGCTCAATCCTTAAGTTGTATAGTTGAATCTGCAATAGCCCTGTCGAACAATTAATATAGGAGCACGATCTGTATAAGTTAAGTTAGATATCGATATGGTTCAACCATTCAATTTCAGTGCTATCACTTGTTTGCCTATCCAGAGCAGAAAGGAGACAATGATGTGATGCAAACAGTGCTTCAATCAATAACAGATGGCAAAAGATTTTGAAAGGTTCGATCTGGTGTACAATTGGAATGAATAAACTGTAGGATAACTTTTTGAACTGATGCAATCTTGCTGAAAGTAGTGAAAGATTATCTCTGGTTATATGCCTCTTAAATAAGTAAGTATTATGCCCACAAAATTAGTCTTCTTTGTGCGACTGTTCAACTATTAAAAATGTCTATCTCTGTTTTTTTTTACCTAATAAAGAAATAATCACGCAGTTATCGTATAACAGCTACTTAACTTTTGTTTCAATTATTGCGGATTTTCAATTAGGCTCAATCTGCACTTACTCGTCCATAACGGCCAATTCGGTTAGTTCCACATGGTATTCACTTTTTTATAGGCAATATAAGACCTCAAGTATAGGAATTAATGAAGGAATTATATGGATGCAAATAAAATTTGAGTTTGTTACCTCTTGAGCGATTGCATAAACCTTCAATAATAATAATAATTACTGAAGCAGGTGAATTTTGTGGGCCCCAACTGAATTAATTTTATAGCCAACTGCAAATCGAATACTGTAATTACCAATGAAGTGGGGTAGCAAATAACCGCATTCCATATTGAATGGAAAATTACACATTTGACAGCTGCTTTTATGGTGTACTGAGGAGTTCTGCTTTAAATTTGTTTTTATGTGTAAATTTGATTGATTTAATTGAGAAATTTACAGTCCGGAAAGCATTTGAAATCAAATGCAAGATTAGGTAACTGTGAAATTGAGCGGGGACTTTGAGGGGTCTTCAAATTGGATTCAAGACTAGAGACCAAGTGTAAGTGATTATTGAGTACTAATACGAACAATTATGTGACAAACAAATTGAGTGGTTAAATGACGTTTAATGTGGATTATGAAAAATTTTATAGGATACAAATATAAAGAAGTGGTCATCCACAATATACACTTGGATCATGTTAGACCGGTTCTGATAGACCCACAAATTTATAGAGCCTAAAGATACAGAACAAATAGTCTTAGTGTCTTGGACAAAACGTCACTGGTTGCAACCGCACATTTGAAGTGTTAAAGCCTATCTTGGTATCAGCATTAGCACCAAAAACGACGGCAGCCTAGAGATCAGGCGGAGAAACACTCCTGCCACCAGGTGCTACTTTGGGCTCAGTAGGGAATTGTTAGCAGAGACCTCCCTCGACAAACCAAACTCACGCTCTACAAGGCACTTATTATCCCCGGCACTTATTATTATGGCGCAGAAGCTTGACAGTGGATGAACAGTAATGAGAATACATTGAGGACGTTCAAGAGAAAAATTCTACGTAAGATCTTCGGTACGATTAGTACCGTATTCGATGGAACAGCGACCTGTATGAGCTATACAAGGACGTACACACAGTGAGGTGTATAAAAATACAGCAATCCCGCTAGCTTTGCCACGTTTCGCGTATGAACGAAGAAGCTCCGACAAGGGAGACCTACGAAACGGTACCTCAGGGTGGACGGCGAGGAATTTGAAGACCACATCTCCGTAGGAGAGACCAAGTGATGCAGGTCCTGTCGACCTTGGGAATCTCTAACTGGCGTCAGCGAGCCCAGGACAGATTCAGGTGGCGTTTTGGACTCGGCCAAAGCCGACATATGGTTTTATCGCCACCAAAAGAGGAAGATGAAGACCACATCTCCGTTGGAGAGATCAAGTTATGCAGGACCTGTCTAACTTGGGAATCTCTAACTGTGGTCAGCGAGCCCAGGACAGATTCAGGTGGCGTTTTGGACTCGGCCAAAATTTGCAAATAGCTGCAGCGCCACCAACAATACAATTGTGTCCAAATTATTATTATGTATTTTTTTTATATTATATTTATTATATTATATTATAAATATTATAATTATAATGATATTTTTTATAATATTTATTATTATATTCTTTATTATAATTATTATTAAATTATTAATATTTTTATATTTCTGTTCTGGAAATGAAAGTCATGAAGCTGCTTCAAGTGTCAACATTTTGAGTGCAACTGCTCATAAACAGAGGACTCCTAACCACATTTATGGCTCATTCTTTCATTCAAATAATGTTTATCCAGTTCGTTTGTTAATGTTATTATTTTGAATAAACTGTTTGTTCAACACAAATGATCATTTTCATAATTATTTGTTTAATAGCGAGAATAGCTTTTTACGTGACCCCTTTTACGATCGCGAATGGAGATAATTCGACTACTATTCTCATAATTGCACAATGTTCTAAGATAATGATCAGCAGCATTTTGTTCCTACATGTGAAGAGTGTGTTAAACTCAATCTCAGATTTCTGAACCAGTTGCCATATGTTTAGTTTGTAAGACCCACCTTTGTTCAGCGCTGCTCCATATTTTATACTGCCATTACGAAGCATACGAATTTCCATATCCGTTTTCGCTACCCGTTGGTACACATCACATCTAATTAGCATATAAAATTACTAAATGCCCGGTTAACTAAAATCCGTTCATAAATTATAGTAAATTATAAATAAGGTAGCGGTGGCGGCAGCAGCGAGCAAAGACGCGGCTACAAATCCAACTCGAACAACATAACAGCACTAGAAGTGAAATCTTAAACAAACTGGAGATATTTAAAGAACACATGAGCGCTCAGTTTCTGTGTGGGTCACAGTGTAAGCAACTGGTGCAGAGGAGTGGCGGGGCACGACTGTGACGACATTCAAGCCGTACTTGCTCTGATTTGCTTGCTCAATATTTTTAAAGTATATTTTATTTATTTTGCTTTTATTGTGCTACGAATATGTCGAACTCGGTTGTTACGTTCAGTTGCTCATGTACTGGTAAAGGTCATTCGAGAAAAGTGGCTCAATGCTTGCGCGTAATGCAAGCGGCGAGCATGTAAATGTGGAGAATGACCTTGACTTTAGCTGGACAGCAGTTCAAAGTACAATGCAACATAACAATTCATTATTAATAGAGAGATCAGTTCAATAAAAGAAAAAATTTCAATACTGAAGAATGAAAATGCAGCAATCAAGTTGGTTGATTCGGTCTTTGCTATGCTATCAATGAGTATGCACAACGTGAAGATAATTAAAATTTAACTACAGGGGGGAATGGCGTTCCTAGGCACATATTTGGAGGCAATTGAAGAAGGTTGTTTACAATTCGCCTTCCATGATAAAGACATGATGAAGGCAATAAGGTGGGGTAAAATGAAAGCCTCCTTGACATATTCTACGAGTGTTTCGATATATAATCTTATAATTTAATTATATAATAATGATTGCAATAATAATAATGTTATAATATATTTTTTATAGTGAAAATAAGTTTATGCGTCCCATATCCTCTCCACAATTACGAAGCCTGTCCACAAGTAGAAACACTTTCCTGGGTGACTAGTTTCTGGACTCTGTGAGAGACTTTAAGAAAAAAAATTAGCCCCATCAACTGCTTTATTAAAACTTCCAAATGTCAGGACTTTTGAAAGGGAGTAGGACTTGCGTCTCATGCGATATCAAATAGGGTCAATTATGGCCTAAGTGAGCCTTTTTTCGGCCGCTTAGCCTACCTACCCTCCTATCCTGTCCTCCGAGCTTTCATTTCACATTTTTCAAAAACACATAATTTTTGAAGATTTACAATAATTTGTTTAATCTTTCTGAGAGTAATGAAATATGTATTTTCGCTCCTTCAACTACTCATTCTCCACCTTGATTTTAAATTGTTATGATATTGGTCAATATTGCACATACGCCCTCAGACAGTCCTCTCTTATCTCAATATCAGGCCCATCATGCTCGCTTGGAAGCAAAACATGAGTAACAGTCGATTAAATTGTAAAAAAATGTATAATTAGTTTTCGTTTAAATGCATTCAATAAATCACGTTTTATAGCAAGTATTGTTTGATAAGTAAGGTAAATTCATATATTACTAAGCTGATTATTTATTAATATAGTGAGAAACTAGTTTGAAACTAATATTTTTAATGTAACTCTCTCGTGGGTATATAACAAAAGGTAGGTGGGTAAGTTGAGGCACACTTTGGCAATAATTGACACTTTGTGATTCACACAAGGCCCATTCCCTTTCAAAAGTATTTTTATGAAGCAGTTGATGCAGCTTATTTTCTTATTTCGAATATATCCCAGAGAGTCCAGAAAGCAGTCACCCAGGAAAGTGTTTCTCTTTTGGACAGCGCTGCACATGTACATATCAGTTGCTCGAAGGACTCTAGCTCTCCATTATCCATCCCACTCCTGCGAAAGTCACTTGAGGCGCTTCCCAGCCTCCTACCAAGAGTACCCAGCATCCAGTTGCCCGTTAGTACACTTACTTATTTTGCCTATATAGATATATTAGCTATCTCGTCTATAGATTTGCGGCAGCTCTTGACGGCTTTAATGTGATTTTTTTAAGAGACACAATCCATATAATATTTGATTTTGTATAAAGTCTTACACGTTACGAAAATTGATTTAAAGTTTCTAATTCGATCACCGGATTGTATGAAGTAATATACAAACTATTGTCATTTGATAATTTAATGTTATTATTAGTTTAATTTAACAATTTGTCAGACTATTTTAAGAGTTCTGAGGAAAGAATACATTTCCCAGGACATTAAGTAATTAAGTCAATATTTTTAGCAAATACCCCAAATCGTAATAAATATAATCTCTATTCCATTTAAACTAAAATTTCTATCTGGGGATCCGAATACAATTGTTAGTTAGTAGTTGAATAAGTCATATAATTATTGGAAAATATTCTCTAGGGTTTTAAAAACATTGGCTCTTTGTTAAGTGGTAATTCTTTTAAGAATTTTTATATAGTGTAATGAAAATTAGTTATAAAGTTAGCTTATAATTCAATCACTGGATTGTATGAATACAAAATCCACTGTTTGATAATTAACTTTTATAGACAACTATTTCACAACATTATTTGGACCTATCATGCCATCTTAATAGATGTTCTCAGGCCATTCATTAAATCAAAACTTTGGATATTTAAGATTAGTTATTTACTATTATTATTATTATCATAATAATTTTATAATTTAAAAACATATATATATTTAAGCACATGTGCATCTTAACACTAATAATGAAGAGAGAATATTTTTTATATATTTTATGAAACTTCACCCAAATATTTCATTTTTGTCTTCAAGTCTTCAAGTTTATTGCATGAGTCTTTTAAAATTTACCAACTTCCTCAATAAATTTTCATATTGGAATGCCAACTTTTTATGATGCAGACTGCAAAACCAGTTGCTGCCAATTTTATTTATGACCAACAATCTGTAACGTTAGTTTGCTATTGAATAATGACAGTTAATCAAAGCGGAAACAGGATTTTCGCACCTGCTCCCCTCAACACCGACACCGAGACTCAAAGATTTATTGGATTTTGTTTGAAGCAAATTTGGAATTTAGGAATACAGCCTCGTGAAGCCTTGCAAGCGACTGACTCGTATGCTACTCTAAAAGCATGATCCCAGGCTTACTCCAGTGAGAAGTTTGTCGGAGATTAATTACAGATATTGCTAATAAGGCATAAATGTAATTTTTCTATTTGTCAGATACGAATTTTATGGAACAATGACAAACTTTATATTTTTCTTTAAGACAAGAAAATTTCTTTCAATTTGAGCCTTCGGTTTCTGTTTTTGGGCTTTTTTGCGAAAGGAAATCTTGTTCTCTGTTAAATTTGGGATGGAGGATTCCAATTCTTCTTTAAACTCGTTTTTATTTTAAAACTGAAGTACCTGCCCTCACCTTACTTCTCGCTACACTGAGGACTAATTCAGAAGCAATTAAAAAATTTGATTTTCGTCTTTGAATTCCCTATATAAGCACTTTTAAGTAAATGCCTCTCTTACAACTATATCGGAGTACTTTATATACAAACAAATTAAAACACCTCTTAACATAGTCATTAGCATAATTTTTTTGAGTTGGCCGCCCCTGTCCAGCGGAATCCCAGCCCAGTCAATGAATTTGTTTGACACTTTTATGTGTGCTTCTTCAGCATTTCCAATGAATGTCTCGCACATTTTTAACATATGCTTAGCATATGCTTTGAATATCCCCTGTGCAACTCGACACTCATTTTCAACCGATTTTTTATTCATGGTGGCTTTTTTTGTGCATCTGCTACTGTGGCGCAGTTGTCAATGAAGATAAATTAAAACACCAACTGGACAAGTGCACATTTATATTTAAATATTTTATTACGCCATATTAAATTAGTGTATTAAATGTAAAGTTGTAGTCACATCTGCTTCATCGTTGTCTGCCTGCCTACCCACAAATTTTCTGTTTGCCCGTTTTGACATGTTGTGATAGATGCATGTGTCCGACTAATTCATCATATTGGTGTAAAAAGAGTAGTTAGATTCGTGTTCTATATTTTGCATGATGTGAGCAGGTCCTGCAATTTTGTAATAAAATCCAATTCAAAGCAGTATTTGAATCCTCATGCCAGATTTAGTAGAAAAGAAGGGAAACTTAGCGCTAAACCATTGCAGTCAATCATATGAAAAGCCAATACAAATCAATATACAGGATACTATTTCAAATATGATTGCTATTCGTGGTAAGAAAGACTGTTTCGATGTGAAAACAAAGTCCATCATGTACGTGCTTGGAAAATGATTCTTTCAAAATCTTTGTTTTTTCGAATCGTAGGCATTTGTTGCTAGCGCGCATTCCTCCAACCACTTGCAGACATTATCATATATGCAATATGTGCAAGGTATCATATTGATAATGACAATGATGATACATGATTAGAACTAATCATATTGTATATAGTCTACACAGAACCACATTTTCTCTTTGTTTATAAAGCTGGATATCAATATATTAAACTTCCAATTGACTATTAAGTACAGGTAATACCGACAGTATAGTTTGTAGTATCATTTACAACAATGATACATCGAGAACTCCACATTGCTTTATAACATAATCAACAATTATAGATAACAGCGATATTTACAACTAGAACTGAATTCTTCAATAACTAAAATAACAGTTGCAGAGTACACATTGAGCCACCAAGCAAGCAATAAGCAATCGTAAAGGAGAGATCTTGAAACAACAGCAAATTATTTTCCTTAAACAAACAAGCTTCAGGGTGTTGGTGGAGACATACCCAAGAATGGAAACAGGAGACACAAATTTTTATTTTTGTGATAATTAAAGTGTTAAAACGAGCTTCAGAGTGAAGAGAACACACAACGGGGTAAGTGAAATTAACAGGAAATTTAACTTCGGAGGATTTTACTTAAACAAGAAATCAGGATAGAAAAATGTTCCCTTCCCTCTCTCATCATATCATTAGTTTTATTGTATCTGGATTTTCTGAATACATTCTGCAATAATTCCAGAATTAATGGATTTCCATGACAAAAGCTCTCCGAGGATTTATGTTTGAGTTTACTCTATACCCAAACATTGAAAGTCTGGGATGTATTTTCTTACTAAGTTAATAGTCGGTGTCTTGGTAGTAAGTTTAGTAGTATCGTGGATCCGGGGTCCCTGATATGGTATAGTCCGCCGCCCAGGGTATGCTGTTGAAATGTTTCTTTCAAAATGTATTTTTATTCGTGACGAAAATCTTAGTTGCTAGTACAGATTTTCTTAAACCATTGCTAACGCTAAACTAAAACAACCTCATGAAGCTGAACTAGCACTGTATTTGGGTAACATAACGGTTACGTTCTATCTACAACAACATTTCGAAACCTCAGCGTGGACATCGTGAGTCCTTTCTAGAGACTGGTACACACCATAAGCTATGAATTTTGAAGAGATCTCTCTCAATTTCATCTTCGAGAGACACCATTTCTCCATGTTTACTTATTCTTATTGATTATTGTATAGGGGATGTAAATGGGGATGTGCCCCCATCAAAGGTTCAAAGTACATCTTTGAGCCCTATCTTATAGAAAAACGTGATGCTAGTTTGGGCTCCAGAGGTTTAACATCACTAGCAGAACCTTGGAAGAATTATAAGTACATGTAAGGACGTCTCCTCTAGCTCTATACAGTAACCGCAGGAGCTATGCGAGGTGACCCCCGTTCCCACCATATGTGAGTTCAATTTACAGTGTCCTGTGAGTAGGCCTGTCATCATCCTAAGAATACTTTTAGGGAAATTTATGAGTGATTCGAATCTTTTGAGGTGCTATGTCCCTAGCACCCCTTTTATACCCTTAGGTTTACTTACAAAGAGACTATGGAACGCATACAAGCATTTGTATCTGGACATTCTGCAAATGTGGTTTGCTACTATGATTGACTCGAAACGTGCAAGCCACACAAGTAGTTCCACTATTTGAAATCTGCGAATTCCTACCAAGCTTTGTTAAATACACACAACAACTCACTTCCTTGCCAGCTCATCTTTTAATTAAAGACTAAAGAAAACTGGTAAAATACCGATTGACTGATCGCCAATTTTAATGCAACTAATTAAATATGTAACAAAGAAATTACAAAAAAGAGGAAAAAAGAAAACTTAAACGGAAAAATAGTTGCGAACGCTTCTAAAAGCATGCATTTCAAATGTCCGCAGTCGCAGTAAAGAGTAAAAGCGCTGCAAGTCAGTCAGGCAAACAAGTCCAAACGAATCAGTTGACAATTGTGCAACTTCGAGTATTGTAAAAGTGCATGCGGGGCCGAAAACCTGACGCAGGCGCATTGCTATAAATGCGGCTGCAACAAAGTTGCACTTCATTTCTTTTTTCGTTTGTGGTTCAACCAAATACGCGGTTATTCTGCAGTCAGGCAAGTAGGCATTTTGTAGATCACATTTGCTCGGCAACAATGCAAGCCTACACGCAGCCATTTTTCCGTGTTACTACAGCTCAGCTTCGAATTCTTACGGCGTTGCTGATGACTATCGTTATGAAGACATTTTCCTAGGCGACCGCCTGAGTCCACGCCAAGCGAAAGGGGGAAATTGTGTGTGTCTGCCGATATAGCATGATTTATTTTCCAGCTTGTTGGTGGTGTTTATTGCCGCTGCTGTTATATTGGCCTGCTCCACTTTGCAGCAGTCGTCGACACATGTTTGGGATTTTCTGTTGCGTTGCATTGTTGCAGCTGATGTTGCCCGTCTCTTCTCTCTTGCCGCTTGTCGTGGCAGTCATTGTGCGCTGTCGCCAGATGCTGGCTGCCACTTTGCCTGCTGCAGTGCGGCAGTCATTGTCCGAACTGTAGCAAAGTGTCCACGGGGCGTTTGTTAAGCGCTATGTTCACAGCTATATGCTTCAAATTTAGGCACAATTTATCATTATGAGAGTTTATCTTTATTTTTTTCTGGTGCGACTGCATATCAATTTTAGCAAATTTCATTTCTTCCGGCAGATCTGTGCCACATCAGTTTGTTGTCTGGCGTTATGATTTAATCGACATTTGCATTCGGTTTTGTCTTAAAACTGATAGCAAGAGCGTTCAACTGATTAATGTAATTTGAAAGACGACTATTTTGCATTAGAAAGGCTTGTGTGGAAAAGACAACAGCTGCATGGGCCGAAATAGTCAGCCATGGCATGCAAACCACCCGTTGGCAGGCAACGGTAGTGATGTAAGAGCGATTGAAGAGTTTAGAAAGCCTAGCAGGACATTGCTGCCGACCACAGTAAGTGGGTCTTTGAAGTAACCAACAGAAATTCAGAAATGTTGCAGCACACACTGAAAAGGGGGTATCGGAATTATGAGATAAAACTAAGAAAATGGCGATAAAGAGCACACAAATATTTATTCCTAAGAGTAAACTACTCAAGTTTCAGAAAGTAAGAAAATGAAGGATCAGTGGGAGTGCAATCCTTCGATTGATTGAGGTTGTATTCGATTTAATCGATGAATAACTTATTATGGTATTCTATTATTAACATTATTATTATTATTATACTTTACAACATAATTAATTACATGTGTAGGATGTGGGGGACTGAGTACTAGCAACTAAGACATTCGACCCGAAAGAAAAATATTTAGATAGAAGCATTTTTCAGACTATGCCGTGGTCAGGATTCGAACCCGCGACCGCACGAGTGTGAATCTAGCATACTTACCACTAAACTACAGAAGCCAGCAGATGGTATGCTAATACGGCATTAACTTAATTAATATGCTTATGTTACACCTTTCATCATACAATAATTTGTATGCAAGGGTTTAGGGACATGAGACCTAGCAATTAAGGCCTTCGACTAGAAAAGAAAATTATTTTAGATCGTATCCTGTGGGGAATTAATAATAGTAAAACACAAACACTCTTGGAAATAGAGAGTGCTGTGCTATGTCATTTATAATTTATTCACCACTATTCCAGAATCAACCTTAACCGCTCTAAACCTTGCTACCCGACGTCCATTCCGGCTAACTACATCACTCCTTATATTCGGCTTCGTATTGGACACACTATCATCACCAACGCACACCTATTGGACGGTAGTCGTCTTAGCCAATCCCCATTCTGCGAATCAACTGTCAGCGTGCTACTAGCTTTTTGTCCTGAACTGGAAAACCACAGACATCAAAATTTTAATAACACCAATTCACTTCTACTTCTCATGAATCCAACTGCCGACAATATCACCAAAATTTACAATTTTCTCAGATATACTGATTTACTCCGCCGCATCTAAACCAGCCCTCAGTCAACAGCCAGCCGAAAGTCCCTGCTGCTAGCGCTGCTTAGTATAGTATTTAATAATTTTTTTTACTATGTAAGCTTTAATAAAAATAAAAATAAAAAAATAAAAAATTTATTTTATTTAGTCAAGTGGGATTGTGTGACAACTTTACAATCTGAGCCGTTGTAGCGGCGCTGGAGATGGAGAATTGCGACATGTACATAAGAATGACCTTTGACATTACTTTATAAAGATCTTAGCAATACTAGTCACTCATTTCATAGACTATGATAGAATAATCGGAACTGGTACTGGTACGACACTTTAAAATTGATGTTCAGAAAAGTTGCTCTAATATAAAAGGATACAATACTTCATCAACAAGAGTTCACAAAAAGAGTACCAATGCCCACTTCCTTTTATTAGTTACCCTAGCTCACTGCAAAATGTGGGTATCAGTGACCCAAATAACTCAGTAATTTGCAAGTCCAAAACAATACACAAATTTTTAGTGACATTTCTAACATTTTATAACAAATTTCATGACAAAAAAAAAAAAAATTCGTGAACGAATTTTCGAAGAGTGCTAAGGAGTTCTATTTAATATACGAGTATCAACGCTTTAAGGAGGCATACAAGTTTCAAAATGCACACATAAAGGACAAATTTTCCCATACGAAGGAGGGTAAGTACGGCCCTCAAATATTATTCTGCTGAATGGAGAATGGATCGGCTATTGAATTGCCTCTTTAGTTTTCTTTCATTAATATACTTCCTTAGAAAAGATTTTGTCATCACCACTAGAAAACCAATCTAGGACCTACCCTTTTTTCCTTTGAATGGTAGAATATGCCTTGTAGATCTCGACACTTGCCTTCTACTTTAACCTGCCCCAATCTGAATTAGGTTAAACCAATTCTCTCTAAGATGAAATTTGATATGCCTACAAAAAACAGTCCGATTACGCCATACTCGCAACTGTTTCCCTCTTACTTTCTAATGTATGCATTATTCAATTGTGTGCACTCAACTATGGCCCGACACACACTTATGCCATGCCATGGGCTTCTATCTGAACGTAACCTCCCTTTCCCTCGCTGAACATGCACATTTACCGCTACCCTCACTAATTGTTACAATTCTGTCAACTCGTATGCATGTTGCAACATTGAATGCAGCAAACAATTGTGGTTGCCGCCGCTATTGTCGTTGATGTCACTAGCTGCTGCTGCTGCTGCTGGATACGCTCGTACATTTATGGCGGAGTTGCGGTCGCAGTTTCTTGTCTTTGGCGCTTCGCTGCCGGTAGCTGACACAATGTACACAATAAATTGTGGTCAACCACTGCGATGGGTCTCGTTGCAAGCAAATGGGTATTGGCAATACGAGTACGAGCAATGTGCAATTGCAGCCGATATTGTTGTCGATGATTTATTGGCAATTATTTTGTGGTTAATTAAAAGTTTAAAAATTGATTTACCATATTTTAAGATGATTTAAATATATAATTTTTTGGTGGGGAAATAATGAATGAGGTGTGTGGTTGGCAAATTAAATGGAAGACTGGCAACAGAAATATAAGATATTAGTTGGCAACATAAATGGAAGAGGGCAATCATTTTACGTTTCATGAGCAAAAATATGATACAACTTTTATGATGGGCCCAGCAAGAGAACAACAAAAGCAATGAAAAATCTGGCTAGTTCATTGGATCACAGCCATATTAAGGGATCACTAAAGTACTTTAGACTACTGGACTGAAAGAGACCCTTGAAGGAAATAGCGAGAATAAAGTCATTGAAACACTAAAGCTTACCAAAAGAGCGAAAAGAACACAAATCATTTGAAAGCTAACAAACATTTTACGTTTCATGAGTAAAATTGTATACAACTTTTATGATGGGCCCAGCAAGAAAACCACGAAACAATGAAAAATCTGGCTAATTTCAGCAATGAAAAATCTGGCTATTTCATTGGATCACAACCATATTAAAGGATCACTAAAGTACTTTAGACAACTGGACTGAAAGAGACCCTTGAAGGAAATAGCGATAATAACGTCATTGAAACACTTAAACTTACCAAAAGAGCCAAAAGAACACAAATCATTTGAAAGTTTACAAAGAGGATACTTTCTAATACAAACTTCTCTGTGAACACCAGCTGGGATCATTCAATTTTAAAAGAAATCTAATTGGACATGATAAAGAGAATATTGAACATGTAACTCCGAAACTTCTAGCTGCCTTATTAAAATAGTTCAAGTACACTTTAAAGTAATGCCCTATGTACTAAAGAAATTAAAGAATTGGAGAACTCTTGAAATATTTGTCCCATAATATAAACTCCGACTATACTCTACAGTACAGCGTACCAAGAAAAGCTGCCGGCTCTTATATCAACCGAAATGAATCCCTTCTGTGGACTATCATCCAATACCTCTTGTCTACTAAAAAGTGTACAGATCCAAAAAGAAGTCAGTGCAAAACTCGTCCGGGATTAAAACATTCCAAAACTCTTCTGGGAGATTTTAATCCTAAAAGAACCAAAGAGTTAATAAACATGCCTCGAGTAAAATAAAAATCATCGTAGGTATTTTAAGCGGACACTGCAGACTCAACTGTCATATGAACAAGTTGGGTCTATCTTCAGATGCTATCTGTCGATTCTGTCGAGAAAGTGACGAAACCTCAGACACAGGTGTTTTGGAGAATATATCTTAGATATGAGCAATATCCCTCAATGTGATTCCTCCAAAATTTATGCATTCCTGCCGGAAATTAACCTGACAGAAGATCTATAGATGAGACTATCCACATCTTGTAAATAAATAAGGGGATGATAATATATCTTTCAGGTCGCGGTGCATAACACCCTTAAATAAATCTATCTATACCCTATAGTAAGATGTGCGCTTCTACCAGTATAATAAGAGTAATTATCTTAATGTGGTAATTGAACTGGTTCATTAATGAGTGTAATAGAGAGATATTCAAACCTTTATAGATTATTGGCTTTGACTAATAAGACGTACTTCAGACTTTCATTTAAAACTACATTTGGACCAAAAAATTGAATGCTGAACTAGAAAACTGGATTGGAAGTGAGACATCAGATCTTGCGAATATTTATATTTTAATACATTTTTTTAGTTAATTTCCAGAGGTCATTCAAATATTTATATTTTAATAAATTTTATTTAAAAATTTCTCATGGGAACAGAAAGTTCTTCTGACCTTTATGGCAAAATTTTGAGTTTTATTTATTTATTTACTATTTCTTTTAATTAATCAGTTATACCTGTGAGATCATTGATTTCTTAAAGTACAATAGTTGTCCTAAATATGTGAGTACTCCAAAGTGTATATTAGTGAAGAACTTCCTTGGAGTCCTCACCCTATCCTACCTTGAATTACAGTGGGACCAAAAGATTATGAACTGCAGAAGGACCAGGATATAATTTAAATTTATTGCTGATAGTAAAGGGAACAAGATTTATTTTACTGCAGTTACTGCATTACTGCTGTAATGGATGCATTCAACTTTCCAGTCACAATTATATGTAAAGCTATAATTCATCTATGATCTAATAACAGAACTTATTAAGATCAACTAAAAGATTATATGATTATCCTAGCATACAGCAAAGGCAATACAATACCAATCTGATGGTAGTCCTTTATATCGTTAAGGAACCATGTTTGGAATTTCCTTTACTACTTTAGTATGACATCCCTTCTAACAATGACTGAAGAGTCAACCACCAATTCATTTGAAATCCCTAGAAATTGAAATAGGTGGTCGTATTTACAGCTACTTCAGTATAAAGAAAGGAACATAGAGCAATATTTTTGTATTTAAATAATTTTTGGATTCCACACAATAGGGATTCGTGACGTCAATTACACACAATTATTTTTTTAGTGGGAGTCATTCGTGCCCGGATCTGCCTGGTCATTATTCTAGCTATAAATGAACCATATTTTTGTCTATAGGAAGGAAGTTAAAGGCATCGCTTCCTAATATAAATTAAGCATTTCCATTTTAAATAGTAAATGAACAGCATATTTTCCTGATAAAAATATAATTTTTTTATGTGGGAAACAAAGTTTGGCAATTTATCTTGAATATTCTCAATCATATTTCATATATTTTCTTTAGGACGGAAAGTCATTAGCATCTCTCTCTCAGCTGCATATAAAATTTAATTATTTTTTTACGGAGCAAAGATTGAATCATCTTCTCCAGACATATATAAAGCTTTTTTTTATTTAAAAATAAACTTAGAAAGAACGTATGTATCTTCCACCTCATATAAATTAAACACATTTTCCTTTTGGAGACAAAGTTTTCTCCTGATAAAAGAAAACATATTTTGATATTTTTATTTTGGAAGCAAAGCCTTTTCCTGATATAAATTAACCACATTTTTTACTTTAGTGGCATATTCTCCTGATACATCAGTTTTCAATGTTTCAGTCAATGTTTTTCATTAAATTCCAACCCTTTTTTTAAAGGCATCTCTTCCTAATATAAACTAAGTATACAAGTATTTTGGTTGCCAGCAAATTAACACCGGGAGTCTATTCGTAAATCTAGCTTTGTAATATACACATACAAAACATTTGTCTGCAGGAATCATGCTCTCTTATACCTCGCGCTACTGTTAATTCAGTATACATTTTTCTTCAGCATCCATGACTCATTTGTATCTCTCTGATCCAACCAAGGTCCTAATGATTACTATCGTATTCTCATATTTAAGATATAGTCTAATATTACCTTCGCTCTTTGTTATGACGCAGTCGCCACCTGTGAATATTGCTACCATTTCCATTGTTTATTATGAGATTCCGTACATATATCACTTAGATTAACACCACCAGCTGAATAACTGAATAACACCTGTAACGAGTTGCATTGTGCACACATTTAAACATTAATTTAATCATTATTACAGCTCCGCTACCCTCATCGTGGCACACAAAAGCTACGAAACTCGTGCCCCTTTTAAGTATATCTAATGGGAGATAATTATTTATTTATTTATTTATTATTAATTTATTATTTATTTTCTTGAAAGCGAAATCAAATTAAAAATTTGTTGTGTCTTTAAGTCGCTTAAGTCTCAGCTCTTCGCTGAGACACGCCGTCTGTATTTGGACATGACTCTTCGTGCGCTTGGACTCTATTTTTTGGTCAGTTCCTCATTTCACTTGACAAGAAGCGTGTCAATAAAATGTTGCCAAATCTTTTATCTCGCATCTTAATTTGAATTGAACTTTTTATTTTTATTATTCTAATGTAAATTTATGGCCAACAGCGTTGCCAAACGAAAAAGAAGCACCTCTTGTTCCTATTCTGATATGGCTCAATTAATTTGTTGAATTTAAATTTTTGCGAATTTGTTTTTGTTTTCTTTTGCATTGAAACTTTGCATAATAAATGAGGCTACTTTTAGCTCACTATTCGATATTTGTTGAGATGATTGTGTGTGTGAGTGTGCCAGCAAAGTGTTAAATAGCAGACAAGTTTTATTTATTGTTATTAAATGATTATAATTTTTTTTTGTTTGAAATTTATTTGGGTAAAACTGCGAAATTTGCATTTAAATGAAAAATGAGTTATTGAAACCGGAATAAGATTTAATTGTCTCAACCAAACACTTTTCAGTCTTCGTTGATGTCTAAAATCAAATCATAATATTTTAAGTCTTCCATCACGTTATTCCGTAGACTAATTTCATTATGGCCATAAAAGGGGGGCGGTATTTTTCTGTAGTCAGTCGTAAAGGTTATTTGTCAGTTGTCCACTCTTTTGCTGGACAGTTCCGTGAGAAGCCCATTATTCCCAGCTTGCTTCCGTCTTCAAGCTGACTCTATATTTCAGCTGTGTAGACGTGAAGTTCCGCTGACATTGTTACTTTATATCCAACATTAATCATATTTGCTACCTTGTTTGCTTCCATAATTTTTCCCCCGTTCTATTATTATATGCTTCGATATTTCTGAGATACAAGGGAGATTAGAACTAGAGAGAAAACAAATAATGTTTCCGCAAATTACACTCCGCGATTTGGATCAATATTTTCGCATAGAAGCGCCCAGAACACAGTTGCAGAACCAAAGACTACAAAAATTCCAACAAATCAGCAAATTAGTGCAGAACAACAAGAACAGCGATAACTATTTATATGAACAAGCCTATCATAGGGAACAGTTTGTTATGCTTCCTTAAGAAATTCTCAAGATATGAAAAATTTAAATGACTCTAGAAGATGGTAGAATCAACAGGAGGTTTACTCATGTACCACAAAAAATTGTACCGATCTTAATATTACAAGTACCACATCGATGATGACTTAATACTCCAAAAAACGCACGGTATTCTACCGTATAAAAAAACAGTACGTGAAGAACCTTGCATTTTATAGGAAATAGCAAACTGGTCAAATGCTCATAATTCCATAATCAAATATATACAAATTTTATTCCTTCACAAGTATTTGTGGCCTATTTGTTCCTGTCATGATAAGTCCGGTTAATTCTGTCTCAACTTTATGTGTTGTTTTAGCCTAAAGTCTAATGACTTTTCAGAAAACTCTTCTATAGTTGTTATGGTTGTTCCATATACATAATGGCGCAAGCAGTATCTTTCGCTTCATCATAAATCCTTGGATTATGCTATATACTCGTATATCGAAAGTTTGAGATATATAATGATAAGATATAAATTTCTGTTTTTATTTTGGTTCGAGTGAAATCGCCAAATTCCCCTTTGCCTAAATTGGTGAGAAGGAACATATTGAACTGCGGAAGCTGGTGAAACTTTGAGAATTCAGTCTCACTGTCCTCATGACTGAACGTTGTAATGTAATGTGTGGTTTGCAGGTATAAGAAGTACTGCGACCAAAAAGATCTATTGCACCGCCCACTACTATTACGGGCATCACTATAAATACTCATCCAGCCCCGTTGACCTCAGAAGTTCGAGGATTTCGGCTAGATTTACCGTACCTGGTATTTGGGACGAGCCTAGGTGCTTTTTTCTAAAGTGCATTAGTGCTCCACAGTTCTGTAATATGTACTCTGGCGACTCATTTCCGTTTCTCATCATCCGTTTCTCAACTCCCAATATAATCAACTGAGATCTGTGTCAATATTAATATTCCAGGAAGGTATTATTAATATATATTGACGCCTTCTCTTATAAATATATATTGAATGATTCTCTTATGCCGAAACGGCATTTAGCTAATCTCGTCGTGGATTTTTCATTCAAAATTTTGTAAGAGAAAATTTTGTAAATAATTATTACATATTATAATCTGCACTTCTTTTCATATGATAAACTTATGCTTTGATGGAAAGCAGGCTGCTGTAGGATCACATCAATTAATTCTACCTCAGAACTAACTGGGAAGGATTCTACAACCATGAGCTGTGAACTACCATGACCCTCTTCCAAATCGCTGACAGAGGGGCCAGCAATAAAGTTCATACTTGCATTTATATCAGGATATTATCTGGAATTTAGGTAAGATGGCAACACACGATTTTTGTAATTGGCCAGAGGGAACATTGAAAGAGCCACAAACATCAGGTCTTCCTTGGCAACTTTTGTTTTAGCTTCTATCTTTTATACTGAATATTATTTTATTCAAAATAGTGTGTCATGTCGAAATGATTGACCATCCCCATAATCTCAAAAATCTCTCTATGTATACCAAATCGAGATTTTTCTATATACTTCCGAGGAAACTAAACAAATCTATGCTTTCTGTCTTCTGGAAAACAATATTTTAAATTGATTTTGGAAACAGACTTTTTAAGAGGTAATTTTAATGAAAGTAAGATTAATATACTTTGGATGATAAAAAAAGATCTTAAATAAAGTAAGCTAGTCCCAAGATCTTAAGTTTAGTATGCTCGTCTCGGTGTCGTGGGAGTCGGTGTCGCTTTACACTGAGTTGGATTAGAATCCCAACTAAGTGATGGTGTTGGAATGCTTAATTCTATATCTTTCTGTTTCCTGTTGAAGGTTTGTGTTGTTCATGCTCACTACTTTAAACTTTTGCATACGAGTATATCATAAAAAACTTAGGGTTTAAGATATAATAAATAAAAAACAAATGAAATATTTTACATAAGTTACTTAACCCCGATGAAGAAATGAATTCAAGCACAGTGCGTATAGAAACTTAAATTTATATCTGCATATATTAAGACACAAATGTGCTTAATTCATATAACTTTACAAATATGACAAATCGAATTGAAAAGCTAAAGGAGAAAATGTCATCTACAATTACAAAACGCAGAAAGAAATAAGATGACTCCTTTCCCGATGCTGCCTACTACTTTGCTTACTTAATATCAGTGTCATTGAATGAAATTTCGATTAACACTCTGATATGATCCTTCGGCCAGTGTGGCTTCAATGCAGAACCCTCTATGAAACATCTCTAGAAACCATAAAACACATATATTTCATTCAAAGTAACTGCCACAATGCGGCTTATTATCAAATCTATGGCGGCGACTTCAAGGAGGTGCTCTAGCACTAACCCCACGAATAGAGCGCAATAGCTACTACTCTTTCCATTATCTTCACCGTCATCATTGGCAGCGAGCACAATTTGGTCAAGGTTTTAATTGCATGAACTCTCTTACCCATGAGTAATTGCATTTTATTGCATTTACTTTTTAATTTACATACTCACACGTTTTATGTGCCAGTAATTAAACAATTTAACAGTGCTCAAGTTTGAACTCATATTCGTTTCAATTGGCTCGGCCCGCTTGTGCCACATTGGAATTGTCAGTCCTGCTGTGCTGGAATTAACCACCAACTCAATTAATTCACAACACTACATACGACGCTTTGCTTACAACTATAGTTTAATTTCAATATTTCTACACAATTACAAAGATTTTGTAAAAAAATGAAAGCCCGAACTTAATCACCTTTTATGGCAATTAACTTTAATGCTACTAATTTGGTGCATATTATAACTCTTAATTTAATTATGCTAAACCCCCCGACATGGTCAGGGAATAAAAACATAAAATGATTACATATCACAGGAATGCCAGACCAAGATTACACACAGAGAGGAATCAGAGCAATGTACAGTATTGATTTCCTACAAATCTCTGTGGAAGTGAAGATCAATGGCAATGAGGTCATTAGTGAATATACATTTTTTTCGGGGGCAGAATCTTTTAGTTCCGTGACGAATCACTTTATACCATTCTTTATTTTTTTTAGTACCCAGTGAAACTTTAAGTATAAGCAAATGATTAAAAAATCACACCTCTGTCGCACGCATTGACGCATGATCATATTAATTGCTTTGGTCGCAGGATCTTTGGTATAAAATTATGAATTCAGCACGCTTCACAGTTGGATTACATTATCGGTCTTTGTATTAATTGGCCTAATTTTCACTTTTCCTGTATATTGGTTACACTATAATTGTTCCGGAAGCTCACAATATGTAAGCTAAGTAATTTTCTTTCCGTTTCAAACGAACAATGTAAGACCGCAAATTATGCAAGAAAGTGGAAACCGAACGAAAAGAAAATTTCACTGTCAATTATCAATGTCTGTAAAATTACATCTTTTTCTTTCTCTTCTGTAGTTATGTAAATGAGACACACTTGAACTTGATAGACAGATATTGAATATCACAACTACAGTTGCAGTATCAAAACAACCATAAGCAAAAATATTAGTAAGGGTCTGAAAATGATGGCCATATATTCGTAATAAACTAACAACGGAATCAGGTATCAGATTACAGAAAGAACTGTTGAAGAAGAACTTCTACCAAAAATGTCGACCTTTATGAATCTTGTTTAAACTTCTATGGCGGTGACTTAAAAGAAGACAATATTCAATCCTTCAGTATGATAACTATACAATTTCTTGCTATTCCGTTCTTTAGTTCAAAGATTCAAGAAACTTAGTAGTGATAAAAAATGTAATGCATTGAATATAAAACAGCGGAAGAATATGTGATCTTGTTGCCCGGAGTCAGAGATATGACTAGTTTATATCTACACTCACGCTGTCTCTTCTACAACAATTGTTTCTTGGGTGAACGGCAGTAAAACCAGGTTGCATATCCTAGAGCACCCAAGATTCAATTTTTAGTGGTATCAAAATGGCGCACCTACGCTAATTGGATGAGGCATCATCGCTGCAACCAACCATTCAAACCATGAGCCTTTAATTGTGCTAAAATGAGCTTTCACGATGAAAGCTGCCACTGAAGCCTAAGATTCTATCTTCTGATTAGAGTGAGAAGTTTGCGGTCCTTTACTTCAATGGAATTGGAGTTGCCTTCACAACTCAATTTTCATATACATTCCAGAGGACCCTTAATTTACTTTGCGAGACATTACAACCATAACGAGAAGAATTTTTCATAGAAAGCCACTTATCGAAAGGTCTGTACCTCACCAGCATCTAGATCACCTAAAATATCCGGAGAAATTACGGTAGATTGAGGTCTATACAAGGAAAATGTTTACATCACTGGAAGACCAAACACACCAAAATAATATTAATGTACATTTTTATCGCATTTGATATTTTTCAAAGTATCTAAAAAAACTGTTAAATATATGGAAATGGAGGTAAAGGACTACACAAGTACATTTAGAAAAAAGGAATTTGCATCTCTGGAAAAACAAGCTAACCAAAATTTTCCAGCTGAGTTGAATATCCCGCCATTGATTATACTCAGGAGTACCACAAAATACATAGGAAAATTATGGAACATATTGGAAGAATAAGCACACCAAAATGTCTTATATATCGGAATTTATCTTATCTTCTTTGGAGTGTAACAAAGTAACTGTTGAAAGTAAAGTAAGTAAAGCAAAGCAGAATATATTATAAAGATTCTTCTACATCAGTGGAATAATAATTAAGCCAAAATCTTCCTACCAATACATGCAGTCCTAAAACTGTATATGATATGGAAGAAGTTTCTCACAGTCATCAGATGCGTATCGATTGTATATAACTGCGTAATCCCAAACAATTAATAGAGAATAATCTATAACACTACAACCGAAAGCCATTGCTGCTGATATTGCAGCTCACATTGTTTAGCTTACAATATGGAATTATTAGTTAACTTAACATAAAAATGGTTCCATGACGGCCGCCTTCATTTCGAAAAGGTCCCTTAACCAAGCAGAGCTGTTCTAGAAACAAATCAATGGTATTCTTTACATACTTGTAATATAATAACCATTGAAGATGAACAAACAAATTCCCTGAACAATAAATAAATAATAGATAAAACTGCATTTAAACTTTTTTAACTCCTTTATAAGTTACTTATAGAGCTGCCTAAAGATGCCTATTTGCGATGTAAAAATACTTGTAAATATCTATTTGGCGCAGAAAACTATTTAGTTGCACAAAGCTGCATATGAAAGTCATGCCATGAGACTGCATCAATCCTATTAAACATCTTCAGTTCCACTTTTATTTATTTCTTATTGATTATTTGTTATGGAGTCACTATAGTTAAAAACAATTCCTTCATTGTATCATTGTTTGTTTTATTGTATTCAAATAAATTTGTTAAATAGATCAACTTTTAAATCTACGCAAAACTTGTTCGTACATCAAACTGCGACAACTTTCTAATTGCTCTATAAAGAAGTACTGCAATAAAATTGTATTTATAATCAAGAATGCTAATTTCAGTAATTAAAGTAGGAAACCAAATGCAGATCCATGGTTGTCTAATATTGGATGTTTGCGGAACTTTGCGGAATAAATAAAATAAAATCCTTGAAATAAACGAACATCTTTATTATGATCCATAAAAAATTGATGTCTTATCTCAAATCGAGAATGTTTCCTATCATAGTAACATAAAATTTTAGAGAATTCTCTATTTTCTATTATAATAGTTTCTAACGAGTTTATTTAGGATAAATGAGGAATTAAAAAATTTATATATATTATATAATAAAATTTTGAAACTACAATGGAGACAAAAGACCTACATTAATAATAGAATACGATTTTAAAGAATAATTTAGAATAATATTCTATTTGAAATGAAATGTAATACTCTGGCTGACAAACGATTGGAAATTGTTTTTGAAATGCCTGTGAAATAAAATCATCAAAATCTCGACTAAAGAATGAATTTTTGAATGAAAGGGAACTGAACATATACAATCTTTCCTTGGGCCATTATCACTATATTCATGAGAAGTTGACTACAAGGAATCTTATTAACACCATAAAAAAAGAATATACGACTAAGATATTCTCTTCATACTCATACTTCTTACTTCGTTATCATATATAAAACAGAGAACATTAAAAAGGATTCACTTGAATAAGAGTAAATTAAAAGAGTTGTCTAAGAGTACATTAGAATAATTTATTTATGTGTACATTAGAAAATGTATTTCAACAAAAAGACTGAGCGGTCAACCAGTATGATTCCCTGATGAAATGAGAGATCTTGCTTATACTGATGGAGGATATCTCCGCAGAACCCTCGAGAAAAGGTACCTCGAGGAATCGAAATCTTTTTCTCGCGAGGGCAGAGCAGTAGCACATCTAGTCTGCCAATGACACAATGACCTGTCAGGACTGCAACTGTTATGGCGAAGGTGTCGCGTCCTAACCGCAGTAATTGTGCTGTTCTATCCGGACTCCACATTACTTGAGCATTGCACCAGGGAGTAATCTTTTGCTAGTAAATCGAATGTTTATAGGATGTCCTAGCCAAAAAGTAATGGTCCACTATTGTCTTATATGCAAAACTCTAGAACCACCCAGAATTGATGAATAAAATTAGAGATAAATTTGGAGATACATATTTAAAAGTTCAAATAAACATAATTTTATGTTACTACTAAACTAATAAATGTTGAAGAAATTATTATTAAAAGTAAAGCATTATCATTAAAAGTAAATTATCATTTTTCATAAAATACTGGTAAAAGAATTAATAAATATATAAAAAGAGAGGTAGTAATGAGACAGAAATAGTTTAGAGTACGGTGGACTGGGACAACACATAGATAGAATTTGATCAGTGGATTCTCCACCTGCAATTAGAGTAGTTATTTGGATGGCTTAATGTAATAGATAAAGGTCCCGATTCGATAATTGGGAGGATTGATAGTTGGTGTGCTGTTGCGTTCTGAGACATAAGATCTACTTGGCTTTTCATTGAAAGATCTCTGATGTGGACAAATGGGCTGTCCGAAATAGCTACAAGATTTGCCCAAATGTTTTCAGTAATTCTCCCTCTGACAATTATTAAGGTGACATAACCACACACACACTTACAGTTGCCAACAAATTCAAATACAAAATACTTCAAATTAAAATAAATATTTATTCATTTCTCAAATTTAAAGCAATATTGGAGTATTTTGTAATTGTTTAATTTAAGATTCACACTTCATATTTCACCAAAAGCATGTTCAATTGGGTTTTTTAATTTGAATTGATTTTCATTAATTGCATGAATTCACACGAGTCCCTAAAGAAAAGTCGTATAAATTTAAATATTTTTATAGATAAAATAAAACAACACAAAATTGCGGCAAAATTCATAAAAATCAAACGAAGAAAATTTCTGTTTTGTATGCGAATATGTCGTCACATGTGTAACCCACTTTTCTGAGACGCTGCGAAATGTGCAATTTTCCACAAATTGAGGAAATTTCAATTTGAATAATGATGCACAAAAGGCAGCAACAACACAAAAACATGTGAAAAATAAGGCGCCAAACTTTGAAAAATTCACAACCTCAACAATATATGTTAGTGTTAGTTGGTTGAGCTGAGATGGTGGTAGTAAAGCGGCGGTGGTGTTAGTGCACAACTTGCTGCAATGCAAAGAAGTGCGCCAGCAACCAAAGACAAAGCAGCGAGCTCACTAAGCCAAGCGCAAGTGCTTTGGTAGTGTGCGGGCTTCACTTTTTGTATTGGTGTTGGTAGGGATCTCGAAGGCTGCTACAGAAATGCTGAATTGAATTCAATGTTTAACTGCCTTCGAAAATTACTTATTTTAATTGTGGCGAATTTAAATAAAGTAATTTTTATTTTGTCTATATTTAAAATATAATTAAAATTTGTATTCACTAAAACTTGAGTTTCTGCCGTTCTTCAGTCCGCCCGACAACACGCACCAATACCACCACGATCAATAAAACCAACACTGCCAGCCGCAAGCAGAAAAGCTTTCGGCCGCTCTCCACACTGAAACCGCTGCGGTTCACTCTCACTTTCATTAATTGCAAGGCAAATTTTGATTATGTGCTGTTAACATTTTAATCCAAAAAAGCTTTTTCTACATTTTGAACTCACGCTGCCAGTGCAGCCGCAAAGCCAACTCTTTTTGGCCAAACAGAAATTTGTTTTGATTATATGTGAGGGGTATATAAGCCAGCAACTGACCAAAGACAGCATCCAGTCAAAGGTTTGGAATCGTAGCGATTCTACAAATCCTTTAGTTTGTTTTTGGTTTTGAGTGTGTTTTCAGAAAGGTGCGCTTAGCTTAAATTTGTACAAAATAATCATAGAAAAGCATGATTCAAAGTTAAAATTTTGCATTATTTTGTTTTTATATTTTTTCTTCTGTTGCTTTTGAATTATAAACCAAGTGTTTGTTTAATAAATTTTGAAATTTTTGAACAATTTTCCAGTGCTGCCGCTGCTGCTGTTGTTGCTGTTTGATTAAACGTTTTTGGAATTTATTCAACAGAAAACAAAAATGAAATTATTTGTGAGTATAATAAACAAGAAGTGATACAAAACAATTTTAAAGACAAAGTATTTAAACATACAAATTTATTTTTATTTAAAAATAATTATACTGTGAATATGATTTAATTATTTTCATTTATAAAATAATTAATAAGCATAATTATTTTTATTTATAAATAATTATACTATGAAATATATTAAAATTTTTTTTTTTTATATTTTAATTTGATATACGAGTAGATAAAAAAATTTTATAGATGAATAATATGAATAATTATATTTTGAAATAGATATAATTATTTTTTAATTAAAATAATTATATTTAGTAGCTATTAAATTAAAATAATTTTAGAATTGAACAGGCAAGCCTTCCACTGATACAAACGAATTTAAAGACGCAGAATTCTATAACGCAGGTTTCATAAATATTAAATAGTGTGTTCTCTAAATGAAGTATAAGTATAGTCATAAAATGGGTGGGTAGTGAATGCCGTGAGGAAAGCAGTGGTAGTAGAGTCAGTGAAATGAAAGGTGGTTAAAATAAGTGAAATTACTGAAATTAGACGAGAATCGCTTGACAGTGATAATAATTTTAACTAAAAAGAACGGAGCATAAGACTGATTTACTAGTACTAGAGTGATTAATAGTAATAATTCTGATAAATAACCTAATATTTTTAAATATATTACAACTAAATAAAATTAGAAGTGAATTAATTACCAAAAGAACTTCTATTCACCCCTAAACTGCCTCACTAGAATAGTCTACAAAGAGATGTGTAATATAACTAATCCATGGGGGGTATTATAGAATGTAAAATGGCAGAAGCTTTTGAAAAACTGTCCATACTTTTATTACTAGAAGTTTCTACTGGAAAGTAAAATTTGCGTTCATAAAAAGGAGTAGTATTATTATTAGCATTATTAGCCAAACGAATACCACAGAATGAAGAAACAAGAAAATAATTGCAACGTAATATACACAGCCCTACATACGTAATATACATTGCCCCTAATTCTGTACTCATTTGTTAACAACTCCATTTTTTATGCCTTATTGTTCTTATGTCTCGAATAGTGAAATTTTAGTTACAAAGATTTCCGTCAATTTCAATTAACTCAGTTTTTCTTTCAACCAAAGTCCTTTATTTTATTTATATTTTATATCTCTGAATCCACTTCTCCAGATTTATTTTAATGCTGTTCATTGTATTTCATTCATCTGAATGTACCACTTTCTGGAACAAAGTTGCTGCGTTCAATTCTATTGGTCTTCCATTGCTTATTATGTGCAGCCCTTAGAACCAACATTTCAAATCCTTCTAAAAAGATACCTTCCTGCACACATAAAATTTCCTTCAGTTCCTTTCAAATGTTTACTGAGTGCGTTTAAACCATTATTTATAATATATAATAATAATAAATACAAATATTTATAATTATAATAAAATAAATAAAACCATCATTCAAATTCACATTTCCTTTCATTATGTTCTAATTGCAATTGAACTAATCTTGCGCCTTCTGTTACAAATTCAGAGATATTATCTTCCACCTTCTTTCAAAATTCTAACCATTTAAAACTCTATGAATAAAATTGCTTGAAACCCTCTATTAAAAATCCCATATTACTAATCGGTTACTGTTCAAATCTTCTCCAATGTGTATAGTCACATACTTTGAAATTCTTTACCATGGAGTTTACATTCCAAATATTTCTTAACTAAATTGGTTCTATCAAATATGCAAAAACCAATTTATTATCAGATTCTGTTTTGTCCAATCACAGTGTTTCGTTTGTAATTTCTTTTCAGTCAAATTTATTACAAAAATGTTACTTAGTTCCTGTTAAAACCCTCTTTCATCTCAATGCAAATTCACTTGGTTTCATCTTAAGCTAACTCCAGTAAATACTTCACCCACTGCTGATATTTGCGGGAACTAGCTTTATATAGATCCCGGATACTTTCCGAAAAACCGTTCACCCACTGTCGAAAGTTCCCCTTTACCACCTCATTGGCTCTCGAAAGTAAACAGTGCACGTTGAATTTAAATGAATTACAATATTTATTTCCGTTCCTCTTCCATTTCATTTCTCAACTAATGCCCACTGGGAGCCAGGGTAGCAGAAATGCCTTCACATACCACACTAGCGACCCACAAAGTGTACATTCATGCGAGGAGGAACAGTCACCGACGCGCCGTCAATTAGCAAATGCGAGAGCAGTAAACTAGCTGAGACATGAAGAGCCCCAACCGCACGTACACTGAACTTCCATAATGAAATCAGAGATACACTTGTATGAATCGTGTAGTACGACGGGTAACAATGAAAGATGCAACAATACAAAGCAAAACAAAAAACCGTTTATTGAGACATGATACGATGAATATGAGCAGCCTGCACGCACGTACGCATGCGCAGCTACTCGTACCATTTAAAGAGAAGCGAGCGGCAGTTGGCTGCGAATGCGGCTATGACCGCAGTCAGTACTCGTACACTTGCTCGATGCGGTTGTGGCGTTTCAGTTAATGTTGTGCAGTCATTGTTGCCGGAAAATGTTTTGCAGAATTATAGGGTGTAGCTCGCGAGTTGGGTGTGTTGACAGACTGGGCGGTCGGTGGGTGTGCTGTGTTGTGCTATTGCTTGGACAGTTGGCGTGCCGACTGCACACAGTTGGCATGCTGGCCTGACAGGGCATACACTTTTAGTGAAACCATTTGTGGCTAAGTTTGTCATTCGTACGCGTTTGATTTGAAATTAATATGCCGCATGTGACATTTCTACAAATTCGTTTCAATTTCACTTGACAAGTTTGTACACATTTCTGGCTAATGACTGCCTTAAAACAATCTTGACACTTTCGCTTTTTACTATCACCGCTTCGCTGGTGTTGTTATGAGGTAATACGGTAATTTATGCTGATAGTGCTGTGGCTCCCAAAATCAATTCATTCACAATACCGCTTCACTCTAATTTAGTATCATACGAAATACTTAAGCAACAAAGTTGCTCGATTGCTCAGCTTTACTAAATAAATTTTTCTCCTTCTCTCTTCCTCTTTCTTTCTCCGTTTCTTCCATAGTTCTGCTTAGCCGCATTGCTTGTGGCTTCGGCGTATGCTGGAGACACGGCAACGAAAAAAGCTGTCGCCGCTGATGCAGCCGGCAAGAAGATACCACTCGAGAAGAAGCTCGACAAACGTGGCCTGCTCGATCTCGGCTATGGTTACGGACACTCCGGATTGGACGTAGGCTATCTGGGCCATGGATCCATTGCCGGTCATGGTTATGGTCATGGCTCCTATGGTGGTCATGGCTATGGCGGTGCCATTGTGTCTGGTCACAGTGGTTATAGTCACGGCGGCGGTTATGGACTCTCTCACGGCGGTGGCTCCTATGTGGGACACTCCGGCGGTGGCGTCATTGTTGGCCATGCGCAACATCATCCTGAATTTTTGATCAGCCAACACGCTGATGTCCACAAGACCATTACCATCACGAAGGGTGTCCCAGTGCCAGTGACTGTCGATCGGCCCTACCCTGTGGTGCATGAGAAACAAGTGCCCTATCCCGTTAAAGTGCCCGTGCCACAACCCTACGAAGTGATACGCAAAGTACCCGTGCATGTCAAGGAATACGTCAAAGTACCAGTTCATGTGCCACAACCCTACACCGTAGAGAAGCGCGTTGAAGTGCAAGTCCAAGTACCCGTCGATCGTCCATACCCCGTCAAAGTGCCCGTGCCACAACCCTACGAAGTCATCAAGCACGTCCAAGTGCCCGTCAAAGTGCCCGTACCACAGCCCTACGAAGTCATCAAGCATGTGCAAGTGCCCGTCAAAGTGCCAGTACCAGTGCCACAGCCCTACGAAGTGATCAAGCACGTTAATGTCCCCGTTCATGTGCCCGTCGACCGCCCAGTGCCAGTTTCAGTACCCAGACCATACCCCGTCACCGTTGAGAAGCCATACCCAGTTGTCGTAGAGAAACACATTAAGGTTGAGGTGCCAGTGCGCGTTGACCGCCCCTACCCAGTGCCCGTAGATCGCCCATACCCAGTGAAGGTGGCCGTACCAGTCCCCCAGCCCTACACCGTTGAGAAGCGCGTACCCTACAATGTGGATCGCCCAGTGCCTGTGCCCGTACATGTCCCCGTCGACCGTCCCTATCCCGTCCATGTTACCAGACCCGTCCATGTCACCGTTGACAGGCCCGTGCCCGTGCCAGTTGCTGTGCCAGTTGTAGCCGGCCACTCTGTGGTGCACCATGGTGGCGGTGGAGGTGGAGCCATCGCATACGGTGGAGGCGGCGGTGGATCCATCTCTTATGGCGGTCACGGATTCTCCTCAAGCGGCTATGCTGGTCATGGTTTCTCGTCTAGCGGTCATGGTGGTGGCGCCTACGTTGCCGAAGTGCACGACGGCCACGGCTACCAGGATGTGCATGATGGCGGCTACGTACATGGTGGTTATGCCCACAAAAAGAAGTAGGCGTGCCTGTGTTGCCAACCATACGGACGTTGTAAATTGATTTTCATATTGCAAACAATTTAGTTTTAATTTTCTGTTAAAGCAATTATTACAAATTCGGAAGCTATGGCAAGCCACCCACAAGGAACGCACTGGAAATGAAACAATAATGAAGCCGACTTTGTTAAGAATACACACACACGCACACTCAGACACACTGACAGTTCAGTTATTCGATATTAGTTAATTATATATATGCCGCACTAAATGCAAGCGAAATGTTAAAGCGATTTTAAGACAGCCCCGAAACAACATTTGAAGGGTGCGAACACACGACCACGAGTTGATACTGGAGATCTGCAGCACTGTACATACCAATCGTGAGTAATGACTTAATCACTCCTCTAGCTGCCCAGCTTCAGTTGACTGCCAACTCTCACACCGCCCCTTCAAGCAAAATCGTTACGAAAAATCGCCACAAAAAAATTTAACCTGCCACTTTGTAGCACGTAAGGCCCCATTTATATAAATTATGTAATTTAAACCACAAAATTCTTTTTGTACATTAGTTTTACTGAGTTTAGGATAAACTGCCATTAAATGCTTATAGTATATGCGCTATTATAATCAATTTAGTTGCAGTCTTGTTTGTCAGTAAACTCCCCTTTTGTAAATTTACCTAACGAAAAATCTACTGAAAGGCTAAGCCAACGCATACGTGTACACTGTAAAAAATGTGGCATTGCAACTGCAGAACTGGCTACCGACGGCGCACATTGTGATATTCTGGTTATGTGCAGCCAAGCGTAGTTCGGCTTCTTGCGTTACTCTGCCCGCATTTGCAGTGTTCATGTGCGGTTTACGCAATTTTATCGAATTTGAAAAGTTTTCCAAAAAAGAACCACATTTTGTAACGAATTCATTTTAATTTAATGTTTTTCTTACTTTTTGCTTGTGTATTTTTTACATGTCAGAAACTCAACAAAATTGAAATCATTGTTTCTTCTTTGTATATGTATAAATTAATTTTATATATATGTATTGTGTATGTAATTGTAAATAAATATTAAGACAATTGTATAAATAAAATATTCATAAAAATTAAAAAAGCAAATTGCTATTTATTTTGAGTCAGTCCCTCCTATTACGAATATTTGCTCCACTCTAAACTGGGAATTAGTATCTACCAATTTTACAGTAAGTATTATTGAGCTTGAAAAAGGTCCTTCCGTTCAGTCCTATCATAAATAATTCTACGTATATAAACCTCATCGGATTTAGATGGAAACAGGATTATTCTCATATAAATACAACGAGTATTTGCATGCTCCAATAGCAAAGGCTCCAAATAAACTTAGTAGACGGATTCCAGTAAAAATATACGAGGAATAAATCGAGAAAGGAAACAATTATTTGGCGAAGTGAGACCAAAAGTTTACAAACTCCGCAGTGACCAGGTGACTTGTTCCCGCTCTCAAGCAATCTATCTATCCATCTACGAACTCCGCTAGAGAAATACACGAGTTTTTGTTATCAATCTGAAAAAGTATCTTCTAACTGGTCAATGTTTATAACTCCATTGAAAAAGGAATCGTAACCATATCCCGAGAATTACTATTCATAAATAATAAAAATATTACTTATTTATTTATAATTTATTTATTGCTATATCTTACACCAAAATTAATTGTGACTGCAAGGGTTTGTGGAATGAGAACTAGCTATTATGGCTTTCGACTCGAAGAGAAAAAGTTTTTTTATATAGCAGCATTTTTGATACCGTGTCAGGGGCAGGATTTTATCCTACGACCTTCTGATTGTGAGTCTAGCATGCTTGAAAATACCACTTCTTAAAAACAAACTTGGACAGTATAATGTGAACTTAAAACGGTAACAATATCCTAAGAATTATTATCCATAAATAAGGAAAGAATGTATTACTTATAAAAAGCATAATTGGATATGTCATCTGGCCACGTATATTTATCAGCTATGATTCAACAAATCAAATAATAAATTTTTATAGTCGGTCTAAAAATTAAAAAATTTATAACATTCCTTTGGCGCCCTTGAACTCATAAGTTCAACATAATATATTCTCAAACAGAGATAATATAGTCATATCCATACAAACATACTAAATTGCATTACATTTCATCAGGTAAAATAAGTACAAGTTTTACTATGGGCCGAACCACTGAGTAATTGGTAGTCTTCAGTTCCACAATGCCAACTTCGCCTGAGTCATCCGAAATAGTTGTAATGATGCGAGCCATTTTCCGACTGGAGGGACATAACTTCTCTTCTCATACTGCTACTAAATCACCAACTTCAAAATTTAGTCGTCATAATTTTTGCAATGACGAAAGGTATTGGACGTGCCATCGACGCCAAAAATGTTGGCATACCTGAGATATCATGTCTTGGTCCCTTTAATTTCTATAGAATCAGGTTTAGCGGCTCACCTAAAAGAAAATGTCCAGTATAGTTAGCGGATCCATCGTTAGTGCACGCTGAGGTCGAGAATTTACACTTGCTTCTATTTCTGCCAGTGCGGTATATAATTCCTCATACGTCAAGAGTAAAGTGGTCGTATTCAGCGCGCTTCATATGAAATTTAGCTCGTTGAACAGCTGCTTCCCAATTACCTCTCATGTGAGGAGCATTCCAATGCTGTAATCGCTTAAAATGCCGTGGAACTCAATTTTCATTCCTTTATCATATACAATCTGCAGCTACTTTGTCGTTGTTTGGATCTTACATCTTTGGGTCGCGGGTCTAAATCCTGCCTAGAGCTTATGGTCTTGAAATACTTATTTCTAAATCTTTATCTCTTCCAGGGAGAGATTGTAATTGGTAGTTCTTATTCCCTCACATCGTTACAGACATACTTAATTATGATGTAAAGTATAATAATATTAATACTATATGCCTTCTATAATAAAATACAAGTGTGGACTGTATTTCTTGTTCCTGATACTTCTAATAAACTCTTCTAATTAAAGGAGTCTTTTTTGTGAAGAAATTCTCGCAGGTGTATTCAATAATGTAAGCGTATTGGGAGTAGGCGTGGTTGTAGTATTATTTCAAATACTATAAAGCTCATCTGGGTGTTGCAACTCAGCTACAAAATACAGATTAATATCTATATATTTATGTCGCTATGTAAACTCTATTGAAAATGCGAGATCTGGAAGATCGATGTGTTTAAACTGATACAGGAAGTCAAAGAATATACACCCGTATATAAAGTAGTGACTTGTCTCATTGAGGGAGTGACTTAAATATTCCCAACTCAAAAACTTTTACCTCTTTCATTTACACCATTTTTGTTACTTCTATTATGGATCATTCTGATCGGGATAGACTTAAAATTCATATTCCATGCATTCATATTTTGCCGTGGGTCAATTCAATAAGTTCCATTAGTCACATGACCGGTCAACATAACTACGTGTATGCTATTGTAGCCTTCTACTTATTCAGTCGGGGTGAATTTAGTGGGTTAAGGCCCCACACTACAAGGGTTTTTGACTGCTTTACACCTCGTAAAAAAAAATTTAAAAAAACTTATTCAGTCTATTGAGACAATGCCCAACTTAAATCTACAGCAAGAGTAACAAATCAACAGATGACCTATTTTATATTCCACACAATTAGTCAATAACTATTTGAGAAGCTCATTTGCAAACAGCAAAGAATGGTCTCCAAGAATCGATTATAAGGACTTCTCTAATGGCTCTAAGACAAAACATCACAGTACTTTGACTCTTCAGAGGAAAATGTTATATAATATCACTTGTGCTATAATGATGGCGATCATTTTCATCAATGTACTGAAGCCACAACATATTGAGTACATATTGGTTTGTCGAAGGTGTATGGGAAGAACTAACTTTATGCGATGATACACTTTACGAGCGACTGGATAAAGAAAATGCTTTAGCAAATATTTATTCCGTACCTCTCCCTCACGTAACTAGTTCATATGCAACATGTTTAATATTTTTTTATCGCACTTCCCACCAGTCACGAAAGATTCTTTGAGTTACGAGCACCACTTATTGCTCTTTTAGAATTCCTTTAGAGTCCATTTAGAATTATATGTAATTATTATTGTAATTATTATTTTATATGAAACTATTTTTAACTTTAGGTTTTCTGTACGAGTATATGAACAAAGGAACTAGGCTAAAGATATTTAACCATATTAGCAGGTGGTTTGATAGTGGTGCTTTGAAAGTAGCCTCTACTGTCTTCAGATAGTAGTCTCTAATGTATTACCAGTAATTTGTTTTATATGTAAAGTTTCGATGGAAGAGTGTGTAGTCATCACCTCACAGAGCAATATTAATAGAAAGGAGGATGCAACTCCATATCTTTATGAAATATGAACCACTACTCTAGGCTTGCTTGGCGTCCATGCATACAATTAGCTTACCGAGACCGTGCAGTATTTTGCTTTAGCCCAGAGCGAATCTAGCTCATCTGCCATCATTATTCACTAAATTCAATTTAGCAAAAACTCTTTTATTGAAATCAATTATAAATAAATTATGCTAGTATAGTGCCCAAAAACACTTCCTGGCCAAAACATATAATTCCCGTGACTATATTTAGCCGCATAAACATCTGAGTTTTCAGTCAAAACTATTGAGCAAATTCTTCCGGCAGGTCTGCGCAACAGGTAGAGAAAGGATGAAAAACGAAAATCGCTGAATTGTTGTTAATAACAGTCAACATTTCACACCGACCTGTATGGTCAGTACTGGCAGATTGGTCAGTAAACCAATTTGTTATGAATATTTTATGAAAGCAATTTCAGAGTGAACGAAGTAACAATATTATTAATTATTTGTTAAAGAAGTTGTGTGGCAATATTGCAGGTTGAGGTGTTATAACTTGTAATTCGACGTTATTTATTCGTCTGAATATGTAAGTATGTCTTTTCTATATTGAAGTGTGGTAAAATGTAATTAAATGTCGTTTTCTGATCCAAATTGACTATAAATTAGTTCCGTGGAGGTTGATAAATATGTCTTCTGCCAGTTGAAGTGTGATAACTAGTAATTCAGCGTGATTATTTGATCAATAAATCAATAGAGAATATAAAATTATATCAAAGCATGTTCTTCTAATTTAAATAGATAAAGAGTCAGTGTCTAGAGAAGCCGAAAATATTCTCTGCAGTACCAGAAACATCGCATTACCCGAATTTGCTGATATACTTGAAATGGAGGTGGAATAAATAAGACATTGCAAGGATATGGTTTACGATGCCAGTGTTATTTTTCCTACAAATGATCGTACTATTTGAGAGATTGTTATTTTATCTATTTTAGAGCATCTGGAAAATCAACTTGAGTATATTGAATGACTAATTTGTATATCACTGCTGCATTTACAAAACGCACATGAGAATATTCTTTTATCATGAGTTTGAAAAAGATCGTACCCAGTTATAACCACCGCAGTAGGACTAATATAAACATAATTGAACAATACTACTATCAAATACCATAATCAAACTATGTCCAATAATTGTTCAGAGCTTGGAGCGATTAGTACCCAGTTAAAATACTCTCAGCATCTGGCACACATTGCATTCAAGCTAAACACCGCTTTAATCCCCGTAATTGTAATTCAACTGTTTAGAAATACCTCTTACAGAAATCACATCCTTGTTGTGGTGTTGCATAACATAATACCACAGCCTAACAATAACTTTTAGTACATGATTCATTATTTCTAACAGAATCACACATCCAATTGAAGCCACATCCGTGAAATGCTGCGTTCAAATTGTACACCTCAGATTAATGCAACTGTAATCACCACCACCAAACGGCCTTGAGCTAAACGGCCTCAAGTAATTTATGTAATAATTACATTAAGACAGGTTCTCACACTTCTCCCAAACGGACCTGATCTCAAGCTATATTTATATCGCATTCGATTAATTGGAACAACTTTAGCTCATATATTAGAAAGTCGTTCTGGTCTAATTTGTTGTGGCGACCCAGGCAGTAATTAAAAAATTATACACAAGAATTAAACAAACCATTGTCTTTGTTTGGTGTTGTTGTGAGGTTGTGAGGTTCAGCTGTGCAGCAAGTGTCCTTGTAGCGAATTTTGAAATGAATAAAATTTATAAAATGGCGCAATGACATTCGAGCAATGATTAATAAGTGAGCAATCTGGTAACTCATAATTATAATTAATCATTAAGACTTTAATTAGATTAATAAACGAGACTTTGTAAGACAGGTTGTGTGATTTAAACAGAGAACAGATGGAAGGTGGTGTACAAGTGGCTTCCAACTAGGTTAGTGTTAAGAGAGCGGGAGTTGACAGCTGACTTCAGTGTGCCATATGAGTACTCGTACACCGTAGTTGCTCTACGCTGTTGTAAGATAACGCTCTTCAGTCCTAAACCAGACAATTTCTAACATTTTCAGAGTTCCAACTAGGTTAGTTTTAAGAGAACCACATTTCACAGCTGACCTCAGTAGTCCATCTGAGTACGCGTTCATTGCTGGTGTGAATGAAACAAAGAAGAGGTAAAATAGGTTTACTGGGACATGTGAGTTCCATGTAGGCTAGTGTTAAGAGAGCGGTATTTGATAGCTGCCTTCAGTGGGGCAATTGAATATTCTTACATTCCCTCTACACTTGTAAGTTAACGCTCTACAGTCCTCAACCAGACAACTTCTAACATTTCCTGAATTCCAACTACGTTAGTTGCAAGAGAGCCACATTTCACAGCTGACATTAGTAGTACATCTGAGTACGCGTTAAGTGAGGTGGAAAGGTAGAAGAGGTTTACAGGGACAGTTGACGCCTGACCCCAGTAGTGCAATTGAGTACTTTTAAATTCGCTCTAAACTCTTGTAAGATAATGCTCTGCAGTCCTAAACCAGACAATTTCCAACATTTTGTTCGCAACAAAAAGTATGCAAATCATTCCATGAGACACTAATTCGTGTTAATATGCGAATTCCACAACACCAACAAACATAACTGCACTTAAATAATTAATTAACAAATTCCCGCATGGCAGGCAAATTTAAATTTAATTAACTTCAGCTCCGCTTTATTGCCCGCAGAGCAAAATGTTAATTAAAAAATAAAAAGGAAACACAAAGATGAACAAAATAGCGAAAGAAGGAAAAGTGTGCGGCTTATATTAAATTTAATTTAATTTTTTTAAATTTATTTCAGTTTTCTTTGATTGACTTATTCATTTAGTTGTATTTTATTTATATTTTTTATAATTTCAAATTGTTTTTGTTTATTTATATTTATATATATATATTTATTTTCTGTTTTATTTTGCTTGGCAACCAATTAAGGTCAAGTTTTGCTTGAATCCACTAAAACACATTTTGTGCGGAATTTCGTGAGCCATCATCAAAGAAATGGCTTGGCAGAAAACAAAAGACTCAAGTCGCAAACTTGGCTGGGGCCCAAAACTTAGTCACAGACGCGAACGCCTCTGCTCCAGTCCACATGCAAAAAAAGGGGTCAAAAGTGCATTCACTTTTCTGTGAAAGTGCCAGCGTCTGAACTGGTTTCCTTACGGTAAAAGTGGATTAATGCACCAGAAGTGGCTCACATCTCTTCCGTTTTGCTTGCATTATGCAATTTCTTTGACTGCAATTCGAGTGCATTTTTGCGGAGCTGCAACCTTGATGGTAATACATTTTTTGTTGTTGTAAGTTTATAGTAATTTCATGACATGATATGAAGTAAATTATATCAGACATTTGTCATAAGTTAAGTGAATTTTTGGGCTTAATCTGAGTGGCTGGGTCAGTCATGTCAGGTGTTTAATTGATGGATGCATGGGGAGTGGACATTGAAACCACGCCACTACTTGTCAGTTTTGTTTGATGTAAAAGGACAAATTGGTTTAACCTAAATAAAATTAATAATTTTTAGTAATAATGCTTTTAGTAATATGGTTGGTTTAAAGTAGCTGGTTTAAAGTGGTCTCCACAATTAAAGCCAAGCAACTGACAGACAGGGTCAAACCACACTTTTTGCCCTTGATTTAAGTGAAGAAGAGAACGCAGCTAAATGTATCAGGAGATATTACTCAAGGGTAGTGAGGCAACCTTTCAAACCACGGATCACTTTTAATTGACAGTGGATTTTAAAGATATGAAATAAGACGTTTGTAACTACGGATGTGTTGGATAAGTGAGGATCTAATTGAGCCATTTACTACGATATCATTGGTTTCCTGTTTATTGCTAATACAATTTGTTTTGACTAAATATAGTTTAATACAGATACTCATGGCAACTCAATTGTAATTGCATATTTTTATTATGTTCATTCAAGCATATTAGTTGTAAATTCTCAGAAGAGATAATTATGGAGACTAATACTGATTGATTGAAATACAAAATATTTGAAAAGTTGGTCCTTGGAGAAAGTATGCCCTCATTTAATCAAAAAGGTTAAAGTTAAAGCTTCCCCATCAATCCGCTTTACAGAAATACCATGACCCAATAGAACTGATGCAGCATCCTACAAGAGAGATTCAAAGAACTTGTGACCAGAAGACGAATTGCTCAACAACATTTCTAGACATTTCCTCAGCCTTTGAAAAAGTCTGGCATGATTACTGAACACTAGAGTAAATAGTGTCTAACCCATGAAATATAAAAATTGCTGAAATCTTATTCAGTGAATTAGAAATTACAAGCAAAGTTCAACCTATTGGTAACACCCAAATTTGAAATATTGGCTGGAGTACAAATCAATGTGGCTGAAGTTGTTCCTCAAATATTATATACATAAAATAATAATTATATAATAATATATAATCTATTATATATAATAATAGTATAATATATAATATAATTATATACATAGTAATAAATTTGTACTTGTATATTCGTGAGTAATATATTAGATTAGATATATTGATATCTACTGACAAATAGCCGATTATGTATTTGCAGATGACACAGCTATCTTAAGTATCTATTGAAATGAATGTTCAAATTTTCTTTCATGCACATGATGAATACTCTATAGATACTTAAATGTAGCTGGGAAACTTGCATATCATAGTTAACGAAGCCAAATAAACACAAACATCCCTTTCATACTCAGAACCAATTCCTGTCCAATGGTGTCACATATATAATAACATAACATAATACAAGCACAAACAATGGACATAAAGTACTTGGGAATCCTTCTTGACCGTGGGGTATCTTGCAATGCATACGAACTCATATGAAATTAAATGCCAACTCTCTGAATTAACTAATAACAAAATATCAAACTTGCAAACAAAGTCCTTATATACAAAGCTATAATTAAGCCCATATAAACATATGGGTGGAACTTTGGGGAAGCGCGAGAATCTCAAGCCTGTAACTTATCCAAACAGCAGAGTTCTTAAATACTATTACAGTCGCATCATGGTGCGTCCAACATAAAGACACCCATGAGAGTGTAAACTCCCCTACTATAACATTTGAAGCCATACAACTAAAGCAGAAATACCTGAATCCCCTACAGAACCATTACTTACAGAAAATCCACTTCAACGGGATCAACAGCAGGACCAGGTACGAAGGGACCAAGCTCATGTTCATCTTCATCTTACGTGTAACTAAACTAGTTTATTGGACACACCGGAGCATAATAGCTAAAAGAATTGGGCTATTGTGAAAAGTAAAAGAACCCATTAAACTTTAAAAAAGCAAAGGATGTTAAAACTCTTCACACCCCACACTGCACATTCAAATTTGTAGAACATTAGCATAAAACACTCTGAGATAAAATTTCGACACGATGCCATTCTACTCCCACTCAAGAGGTTGTTATGCAGCAGTAATACCAACTCTACAATAGCTCACTACAGAGATTTTCAGGAAACTCTTGGAAACCTGTCCACAACTACTCGTAACATGTTTCTGCTTTCAAAATGATGGTACAATCTTGTCTTGAGTATTTCATTGATTAACCAGGTGCTGAAAAAAGCATGCATACTCGTGATAATTTAATTAGATTATATAACGTAATAAGCATAATCTCCGCAATTGATTGTTATTGCATTGTTTGAATATGATTGGCGGAGCATCCCAGTCGAAATAGTAAGTACAGAGTGTGTAATAAATTTGTACTTGTATATTCGTGAATAATATATTAAATTAGATGTATTGATATATGCATTAAACACTGCGGTCTAAAACATGAGTATAGTAGATATGTAAATCGGTCGCCCAAAGGACTCAATTAGGCCATCATTTTGTATAGTAGCTATTCATAAAATTTTTGAATTTTCATTTCCCAAGCATAGTCGGAGCATTAATATACATTTCAGATTTGTCCACATTTCCAATTGGGATGTTCAAAAATTAATCTGCTCTTCCAACTGCATATTTGTTCAGTAGCATATTAACTTAAATTATGGCTCCGATGCTGCTCAGATTTGCCTTTCACATATACTCGAATATTGCTTCCTCACAGCGGTGGACTTGAAGGTGAATTTTTCTTCATGTTTTCCTATTTGTATTTTATTTTTTGTCTGTGCGTAAAATATCAAATTTAATGTAACAACTTCTTTTATGGACGAGAATGTGATTTCAGAAAACTGAGATTTTGTCAAGCGTAAAGTGCGCATACCATGGCAAAGCCCACGCACAGCCGATTTCTCTTCTAATTCCTCGGCCGCAACTGAAACCCCACTTCAGATGACATAAAATTTGAGCCGTATAATTATGCGGTCTTCCTCAGAGACTGCAATTAATACGCGTGTATCTGCAGCAGTTGGATACCCTGCAACAGGTGAACATGTAATTAATTAATTTGCGGTCTCTTTTCGCAACAAAGAACTTGCGCAACTTTGGCGCTCTTTTGCTTTGCGAAACTATGCGCAATTTTTAGTCAAAATGTATAACAAACTTGAGCGCTAATAAACGCAAATAGTGCTAGAACCAAAATTTTCAAACCGCTTTTGGAGGTCAGCTTAACGCTGTTTGCGGCCTGAGCGCATACGAGCAAAGTAGTGCACAAAAAAAATTGTTTTCGAAAAGATCCAAAAAAAAACATAAAAATATTGCAACACTGCGTCGTATCCAAAATTGTCTGCAAATGTCGTGCGGAAAATAGAAACTGCACCAGTTCGAAACAGAATGGGCAACCAAAAGCAGCAACTGTAAGAAACTCGTCAGTTGGCAGTTTGCATTGGTGCAACAGTTGCTGCTGTTGTTGTTGTTGTTGTTAGATACGGTCACTAGTGCTCGCATGCACTTGCAACATTTTTGGTGGCATCGCACAGCTCAGCACACATTCTGCCGGTCTAGGCAGTTTCTGCCTCATTTGACTTTAAATGGAGTTGGTTGAGCGTTTCTTTTTATAATTTATGATCGCTACTTTTGCAATTAAAATTGTTGAGTGCAGATACATCAGTGAACTGGAATTGGCATCTGTCTGAGTATGCAATGGCAATGCTTGATTAAGTAGTCGCAACTGTTGGTTTCAATTCGAAGTCGCTCTGAATTTTATGCACTCCTTAATGCCAAGCGTTAGAAGGGGGCCTACAGCTAAAAACTGTGTAGTAATAAACCTATGTGGGCTGCAATTTAAGCTTAAGGAAGAGTGTTCTTTGTGCTCTTTACAATTAGATTAAGACATATGCTTTGAAAATGAAAGTACTGTGGAGTCATCACAGACAATGTATGAGGGACGATCCACACTAGAGCAGAGAGACATGATATGAAATGACACTAACAATATACTACAATAATATAAAGAGATCCTGATTGCATGACCAATATAGTGTGATCAAAAAACTAAAACTTCTGAATATATAAAGAATTTATAATATATATATATATATATAAATAATTAATAAATAATGAAATAAAATCATAAATAATTATTATAAATATGTTAAAATCGGTCCACACTAGAGCGATATGAATGAACACAATAATAAGTCAAATAGCTACAAAAACAGTTCGTACCAAAACAACACCAAACACCTAGATGTAGTATTTATAAATATATAGAATTAAATTAAAACCGATCCCCAATAGATCGATACGACAGGAGATTCGTCGTCAATCGTAGTAGCAAAAGTTCATCGAACTGAGCGTTCAAACATGATTGATAATGTCAATATAGTATATATTGTAGTGTGATTATAATATACACCTGTGAGTCCTAAAAAAAAACCAAATACAACAAAATGGAAAAGATGAACAATATACAAATTGACATTGAATCATAAAGACAAACATAGTTGACACATGTCGACCAAGATTAAATTGATTACCAGCGCTTATGAAGGCATTGGAAACTTGTCAGATGATATTATGTCGTGACGTATCATTTTGCTGGGGTTCAAGTTAGCAAGCATGTAAAATATTCGATATTGAACTTTGTAGGGAGGCGGGAGTGTTGAATGTTTCCTTCTGTATATGAATTTTTATGTGGGAGTTTGTTGCCGGAAGTGGAGTCTCAAATTATTTTGAATATTTTATCCAGACCCGGAATGGGATTAGCCAGCCCTCAGCTATTCGGCAGTCACATGTGCTGCATATAACGACAAAAATATCCATTAATTAGACCGAGATATTTTCGACCAAACCAATATACAACATGCGCATAATTATGGATTAAAAGAATAATAAATCATTGAATCTTATGGGTTTTATAGGGTACTCGTAATGACACCTACACTGGTATCACCCTCAATTGGCAAGTGATTTTTTCGGGTAAATGTGGTCTTAACTATGAATCAATATTAGGAGATATCTGTATGAATTTAAGGAAAATGAACAAGGGCACTTTTCTGGTTGACAACCATTGAATTCTAGAACTCATACCATGTATTATCGCATCCCTTTAAAAAAACAAATACTCACTTCGTCTGGCAAGAGTGCAACAATTATTGTCAGGTAAGCTTAGTCCATTCTCAAGGCGAAATCAGCAGCAAGTTTGTATAGAACAGTGCTTTAATATAATTCACCCTAAAATGTGATAAAAATTTAATATCAGTAGTTATGGTTGCCTTAGTGGTACATAACTCAGTTGCCGTAGACTCAAGTAGCACAATTATAGGCATTATTGGTTCCTCTGCCTTACAAATTCTAGACCGAATGTTAGATATCCTGAAGAAATTGGAAATTTTCGAATGTCTGGGTTTTTTCTGGTTATTTGTAGTTCTTCTTGTATTCACACGACTATATTAAGCAGTCTAATTAGCTTCAAATGAACAATAAAAAAATGAATAAACTTCCCTCATGAATCCTACCAACTTCGAAATAGATTTCAACTCTACTCCCTACTCAGCCTTCGTTCATATTTGTGTGGCTTTCGTTCTACAATAAACACAATCATATTCGTATTTTTTACTTTTTGGATGTGATTGTTAAGATGATCAATAGTTGGAAATTATTTGTGTGCAACTTATATGAAAGATTATCTAGGCTGGAACAGCCTGGTCCCCTGGATCTGCTAGATTCCTTTCTTACCCGATAAACAATAAGTTTACTCTTAACAAATGTCAAACCAAAACTAGCGTAATTAAAGGCAGACAGATACTAACTTTTGTAGTTGTTTTGTCGAGCTACAAAAGAAAATTAATTTTCCAGCCACCACAACAAACAACAACAATAACAACAGTAAAAAAATGTACAAGAATTCAAAACAAATGGCATAGCGGCATCTCCACACATAAAAACAACAACAAACAACGAAAATGCCAGACGATGACACACTGACTGAGTGACTTAAAAATGCAAAAGACAACACAGCGACAACATCAGCAACAACAGCAACAACAACCGCGACAGCAACAGACACACAAGAACATCGCCACCAAATAAAGCGCATTAAAGCCTGCAGCAAATGTTTGCAGCGCTGTCAGTGCATCTTAAGCAGATGAAAAAGCGAAATTATGCAACAAGCAGCAAGAAATGCAACAGCAACAATTGCAGCAGCAGCACTAACATCAGCAGCAGCAGAGCTGCACCATTTAGCTGCGGTGTTGCACGGCAGTTGTGGCCAGCAATAAATTCGCTTTTAAATGCTACGCTTTGCCTGTGGTGGTTAGGAGAGAAAAAATGCTTTTATAGTTTGGGGATGTGAAGAAAATCGCTTTGCAAAAAAAGGCAAAATGGTGCTGAGGCAGCATTTTTGTCTTCACTGACGCCGTTGGGAAGACAAGATTTGGCTACCAACAGCAGCATAGCTGCCACACGTATGTGGAGCATACGCACACTTTCAATTTCCCCCCATTTTTCTTTACATTTATTTTTCCCCCCATTTATTTACGCTGTGCTGGAACACTAGAAATAATTTTTGGCTTTTGCTCTTTGTGGCTGTGTTTTTTTTTTGCTGGTAGTGTGGTTGCATTTAGATAAGCGAATTGAGGCAATAAGGAAATGTACGGTTTAATTAAATTAATCGTAGTTTATGGTGGCAAGAAAATTTTGGCGTTTCTCAGTCGAGCATGTTGACAAAAGCAGCAACAGTCGCAGGAGCAGCAACAGAAATGCTGAAGCAGAGGGAAGAAAACAAGAGACACTTTTTCGTATTATGGGCACAGGTATTCCAGTGACTTATAAATGCTTATCACGCCCACTCAGAGTGTTTCCTCCGCCCGGAGCAGGTTAGCAAAAGCAAACAAATTCTAATAAATTTCCACTCGCCTACACAGCGGAATCATTTCTTCAGTCTTTCGTTTTTGTTGCAGTTGCCCCACAATTACAGTTTTTAGCCAAATGACCAGCGCCGACTGCAGTGAAAGGATAATGCCATACAATTAAACGTAAATGCAATTGTTCGCATTTCACTAAACTGTAAGACACACCCCAGCAGCAGGAAAACAAAAACAATTGAAATTTTTTGGAGCAAAAAGCCGTGCATAGATCTCCAACACAAACACACACACACTCACTGAGTATTGCGCAATGATGCCATTCCGTAGCGTAGAGGGGGGATTTTTCGAATTTTGAAAGTGTACCAACGGCGGTCAGCAACAATGGCGGAAAAAAGCCGCGAAAATAGCAATTCAAATGCAGACCATATCAAATGCAAAAAGGCGTGCAAATGCAGAAAATAATTGCATAATCATCGCAGGCACTGTGTACGAGTACGTTGAGGACGGGACGGGAAGGTGGATAAGTCAACGACGGCAGCGCAGCGCAGCATATCATCTCGTTATAAGCCATTGTAAACAGTTGCAACCAAAAGCACCATATACAAAAACAACAACCATCAACAAGCAGCAACAGCAAAATGGCTCAAAAGTAGCAGAAAAATGCGCGCACAATTTAATTGCATCCACTTTAGCGGACTTGTGGCGGTATTTGTGGCACAGCACGTCGCACCGGGCACAAAAATTGCAAATAAATGAGGCACATGTTGCTGCGACGTGTTGCTCTTACTCGTAAAGTTGGCTGCGTCTCTTAGGCAGCTCTCGCACGTACTCGCAACCACACACACTCACCTACGTGTGCTTCCAACTAATGCAAGGTGATTGTGGCAAATGTTGCAGAAATGACCAAAAAAATGGCAGTAGGAAAAAACCAATCTACAAAATGCGCTCATAATTGATCAGTTGTAGTGCGGCTGCTGGTTTTGTTGCAGCTCAGCCTCAGCTGTGCCAAAAGTGATGCGTTTGCATTGCCGTGCTTGCCGACTTTGTCGAGCTTTTAAAGTGCAGTGGCCACATGTCAAGTGAATTGCATTTTATCTGCTCCAAGTGCCATTTGCTGCGTGCACAAGCATTTCAATTTGTGATTTATGTTGAGTCATATGCAATTTAAATGAAACAGAAACGTCTGCACACCAAAGTGCTACCACCGCACGGCATTAATATCTAACAAAAAAAATAATATAAGCTTTTTACGGGATAGATTAGAAATGGGGTCAACGCAAATAACTGCATACATAGTCTTATTACACACAAAGTTAATGAGCGTCAAAGCGGACTACAGGAGTGGTAAAAGCAATTGTAAATATAAGAAAGAAAGACATACGACATGTGTTTTTCAGTTAACAAGTTACATTTAAAACCCTGCATAATCTTTTTAATCCTGTGTAGAGAGTTTATAATGGCCCCTAAGCTACATTATGAAATTTATATCTTTATATTATTATTATTGTCCTTATATAATAAATTATGGCTGCAAGGGTTTAGGGGAATGTACACTAGCAACTGAAGCCTTTGATTCGAAGAGAAAGGAGAGTTTTTAGAAAGAAGCATTTTTGAGACCAAGCCGGGGTATATCCTTATAAAAACATTTTCTTTCTACTAAACCCATTCACTTAAACCACAATCAGAAAAGTGTTTTTCAACTAAGCACTGTAGGATTTGTTATAAAGTCTTTATAATTTTATTAAAGCTATATTTTATTTATTTTTTGTTTTTTAAATTTAAATTTACCTTTCTTACACGAAGACGAACTTAAAACAGCCGCCATAACCCTACAGAGAAACAAAGCACCGGGTATCGACGGTATTCCAGCAGAAGTCCTAAAAATAGTGTCAAACGGCCATGCCCAAGTACTCCTCGATATGTACAATTCCTACCTGACAGAAGGAATATTCCCAGAGGTATGGAAAAGACAGCGGCTAGTGCTCATCAGCAAGGGAAAAGGAAGCTCTGGATCACCGTCAGCATATCGACCACTGTGTATGCTAGACACCGCGGGCAAACTTTTGGAGCGACTCCTCAAACCCCGAATAGCAGCAGCCATTGAAAACGCTGGGGGATTATCCACTCGACAACACGGTTTTCGACCAGGAAAGTCCACAATTGGCGCCGTAGAAGACGTCATAGAAAGTGTGCTAGCGGCACAGCAAGGAAATCACTACTCCAGACGAGTGGTACTCCTTGTTACATTAGACGTAAGAAACGCTTTCAATAGCGCTAGGTGGATGGATATGATCGAGGCACTTGAAAATCGTTTTCAGATACCAGCTTATCTGAAGAAGATAATCCGGAGCTACCTTAAAGATAGAATGGTGATATACGAGACCAACAATGGCACCCGAAGCAAAACCATCACGTCAGGGGCAGCGCAAGGGTCCATCCTCGGACCGGACTTCTGGAATATAAGCTACAACGGCATTTTGCGCATAGAGATGCCAGATGACACTCATCTAGTCGGATACGCAGACGGCACTGCGGCTGTCATCACCGCACGCGACTCGGAAGACGCCCAAAGAAAGCTGAACCAGGTCATGATCAGAACCCAGAGGTGGCTCGATTCACATGGCTTGAAGTTGGCCATGGAAAAGACGGAACTGCTATTCCTCACGAGAGAGCACATTCCAATAGAAATCGACTTGAGAGTTTGCTCCGAGACCATCAGGACACAAAAGGTGATAAAGTACCTGGGAATTCAGCTTGACTCCATGCTCACCTATTGGGCGCAAATGCAAAATGCGGAAGCGAAGGCAGCACGGGTAACGGCTTCTCTCAGCAGACTAATGGCAAACATTGGAGGACCGACATCCAGCAAGAGGAAACTTCTTAAGATGACAACGCACTCCATTCTGCTGTATGGTAGCGAATTGTGGGCTGACAGGCTGAAGGTGCACGCCCGAAGAAAAGCTTTATCCTCCGTGCAACGAACCGCAGCTCTGCGAGTAGCTTCAGCGTACCGTACTGTATCGGAGCCGGCAATTCTGGTAATTAGCTGTTTAATCCCCATCGACCTCTTGGCCCTCGAACGCAAACACCTACGAGAAGCCAAGATGGGTAAAAATACCAGAGGAACCGCGCAGGATATAAAGCAACAAACCGTGCACCATTGGTAAGAACGATGGGCCGCCGAGAGTCGCGGAAGATGGACAGCGAGACTCATACCCGACATAGCCAGCTGGATAGGAGGAACAGCCGGAACCGTCAATTTCTACCTGACGCAGTGACTATCTGGTCACGGATACTTCTGCAATTATCTACACCGAATGGGAAAAATTGGAGGGCCTGAGTGCATATACGGCGACAGCAATGTGGGTGATGCAGAGCACACCTTTTTCAAATGCACAAGGAGGCAAACAGAGTGCACCACGCTTGAAATGGAAATCGGGGAAACCATAGCCACCGAGAACATTGTGGAGGTTATGCTTAGCAGCAAAGAAAACTGGGACCACGTAGATAAATATGTGGAAAATGTGCCCGACGGAAAAAGCGGGACCTGGACGCAATAATGTTGAGAGTCCAATAGGGACGAAGTGAGAATGTCCACCTTGAAGGAAGTATAAAAAGGGTTCGATGGTGGGGAGATGCTCTCAGCGAGGGAGGGGGATGTTTTAATGGGTACAATTCTCACATACAAAATCTGTGACGACAGTTTTGATGATGCGGCAGGCATTTTTACCGTCTTTACAAAAAAAAAAAAAAAAGTCACTAACATTCGAAGGAAATAGCCTATTCAGTATTCATGAATGCGTAGAGCTGATAAAAGGTGACAATAGCTTGGCTGCTGGAGTAAATTTGTAATTTTTTGGCCAAGTTGTGCCCTTCAGCGCACATTTGTTTATAAAAAGAAGAAGAATTTTAATTTTGAATAAGTTCAATTTCACACAAAATAAGCTCAACATTACTTTGAAGCCTCTTAAGCAGCAGATTTCGATAATATATAACAACCTTAAATTTACTTTAATTCTTTCCAGTTAGCTGAGGTTCCTCAAAGGAATAGTTTAAGGAGAGGGTTGAATATTTCTATTAAACCATCTACATAATAAAATTAACATACAAGGAACATTTGTTTTTTATATAATACAATATGCTAGAAAATAACTAAAAGCGTTTAAACTATTTGAATGCATCTTTATTGCAATAATAAATTATAGTGATAAATAAAACTTTAATAATAATGCAATAATTATCTATAAAAATATCCCACTTCATTAATGACTGCAGTAAAAATATTAATAATAATTAGAATAAATATTTAAATTAGTTTCAATCATTTTTAATGGATTTTTTGTTCTATATTATTAATTAATAATTAATTCTCCAATTTCAAACAAAATTGCCGTCCCCTTACAATGCAAAAACAAGAATCGAGTAGAATAAATAATAAAACATGCCCTCTAAATTCAATGAGTATAATGGACTAAACAGAACTTAGATCAGAATTAAACTCAGTTGGTAACTGAATATGCGACTAGATCGAAGAAACAACAATTGATAGTAGAACACATTCCTTTGTGTTGGTAATTTCGAGTGAAATATTTTGATATGTTGAATTATTGAATACTTTATTTAAATAATTAAAGAAGTGTGCTTAATAACTGTTTCATAAGGAATCATTGACGTTGTTGAAATCTTTAAATAAACAATTGAAGAAATGGACAGATATATATGGAATCATTGCAATTACTAAAGACATATCTGCTAAAATTGTTCATCACATTACGCAAAATTCCCTCGGAGCACATCCACAATCTCCCATTAATATAGTTAAGCATTTTTGTGATATATTATAAAGTCACATCTGTATACAGTTGTATACTCGTAGATATATTTTTATGAGAATTAAAGCATACCAAAAATATATTTAATGGCTTATTGCCTAAAGCTTCAGTATATTTATCTATGGACACCTGGACTAGCTAGAATCCTTATATTTTTCTTTGGCTAAAGTTAATGGGGACAAGCCCCATATACATCATGGGATTTTCCTAGAGGTCGACTATCGGTTATATTAAGCTGTATAGTCCCATACACACCACACGAAAAGACTACAATATATTTGTGAGCTCTCATTGAGGCACATTTGTACAGAGTTGCATGGATACATTATAGCAATGTGATAAATAGAAACTCGTGAATTTATGAGACCCAAAAGTTATCTTCTCTTCTGCAACAACAATCACCGCCTGCGTTACGGAAATACCTCCACGTGCATCTCAACTATTACAACACCGGCATCAACTTTAACCATAACTTTAGAGTAAATATACCAACTCGTGTGATAAAAGTTGAATGAAACTTCCCGCTGTGGGGCATGCTTCAGTGTGAGCTGCTCATTAAAAAGTGGAGAAAGTAAATATAAACAAGCTTAAAATTTCAAGTTCAAGTTCAAATTAGCGGCACACAATGCAAACTCAGACAATTAATAAGAAAAAGAAAAATAATGCAAAATATAAACTCAAATTAATTTGCAGTAAAGCGACGGGAAAGGAAATTAAAACACAGTAAAATGACGCAAAACTAGGCACAAAGCCACGATGACGGGCATGAAAAAATTATACTTAAAAATATAAAATAATATTTAATAAAAACTTGTGAATCAATGTTGCGGTTTTCTTAATAATGTTAACATAAACATAGATAAAATTATTATTAATAAAAAATTGGCAGCCGCTGGGTACGAAAATGGTATTTACCGCTTTAACCTGTTCATTTCCACTACGTATCCGCGGTGAACTTGATGATTAAGACTGTGTTTGTTCGATGGGAATTTACGTGTTGATTGGCTGCTATTTAGCAAAATAATGGGCGGGGATTTAATTAAGCACCAGGTTTAACTAGGCAGCAAATATCTATATTTGTGTGTTAACAAATTAACCAATTCAGAGGAAGTTCTGAAGGTTGACCTTTGGTGTTCGTGTAAACTGCTCCACAGCCAAATTAAAAGATTATAAAGAACCAACGAGACTTTGAATTGTCGAAATGCTTGGTGTGCATATTTATAGCTGTTAAAGGAAATTAGAACAAAACCACTATTTAATATATATATTGATGCATACGTGAGATTTATGGAGCAAGGTTTAAGAATGAAGTGGGTCCGAAAGAACTATAATTCGATTAAGAAGATGTTTGTTCGTTTCAAAGTTTTTAATGATTGAGCAATGAATCAATTTCATGATCAACATTTTATATTAATGTGTGAAATCAATATTAAAGTATATTTTCTTAAAAGTTATGTTAAAGTAATTATTCTGTTTGATAAATAATTATATCAATTTATGAAATGGAATAAAAGTATATTATATATATAATATTTAGTATTTTCACAGCACGTAGTAAGACTTTATTAAATCAGATCCTCGGTATCGATCCTTTTCAGGCGTCTTGTAGAGAGAAGCTATAATAAGCTCCTCGCAAAGTGATTTTTCAATTTAGGTCACGAGGGATGTTTAAGTTCCTGAAGTACCATGAAGCACCAGTCAATTTACTCTGAATTTTCTGTTTACTCAGAGTCTATTCCTGTTTGACGGAGATGCGGTATCCAATAATTAAATCCATATGTCCATATAGGCTTAATGATACTGGTATAAATAAGTACTGGTGGCATGTTTATTTAATAGCCAGTACAAGTTATGCAGCTTCAATTTGATCTGAGCACACTTTCAATCAATGTCTTTAGTTCAAGTTAATCGTCTAAGTGGATTCCAAGGGGCCTTATGTCAGAACATTATGGAATTTTTTACTATTGATGCCAATAGGGGAGCATGTATCCTTCCTTAAGGTAAATATTAAGTGGGCACATTTAGCTTTATTATAGAATCGACAGTAAGTGGCCAGTGAGAGGATTCAAGAGGAGAGCTGCTTGTACTAAGTATGGCGGTATCATCGGCAAAGGCGAATATAGCTGTATGATCGGAAATTGGCATATCTGCTGTAAATAGTACATACAGCAGTGGATTAAGCACACTTCCATGAAGTACTCCTCTTTTGATGTCAAAGTAGTATCACCTTGGCTAAAAACGTATTTTCTGCCTTTAATGCAGGTTTCGAATAGTTTGTGGAATTTCTTTGGAAAGATCCCTGTAAGCTTATTTATGAGCCCTTTGTGTCACACCTTATCATAGGCTTGATTAATGTCTAGGAATGCAGCAAAGCGGTATTTCTCTTGTGCGAAAGCTGAGCTTATAATACTAACTTTTCGATGAACTTGCTCTATCGTTCCATGTTTTTCACGGAAGCCAAACTGGTATTGATTTTATTTAAATACTGGAAGATCTGGCAATTTTCTCGAAGATTTTAGATAAGGTGGTCAATAGACTAATATATGTAGATGAATAAACCTGTGTTACATCCTTTCCTGGCTACAAGAACTTTACTATTTTCCAAATTTTCCAGCTTTGAGGATAATGCCCAGTGAGTAAAATAGCATTGAATACTACTAACCTAAATTTTAAGTTTGATAATAGATTTTATTTGTATCCTTATTCAATATTTATTTTTTATTAAGGAGTATATTATGAAATGGTTTTTTCCAAGGACTTGTTTCTGAAAATAATGAATAAAAACTCATCAATAACGAAAAACAGTATTCCAAAAAAAGCTAATTAAAAAACCAGCAATAAAACCACAAAATCGGAGTAAATAATAACTAAATTAAAAAAAACGATTTAAGTAGTAAAGGCAACTATCACTAAAGAAGACAACACTTCTAGTCAGTCACTTATGGAGGTCGTTCTACGGAATCAATGCAATATAATTTTTTACTTTTTTCGAACGAGTTTCCAACGCAATATTGAAAAGAATGCACCAAAACGAGACTATAAAATTCAAAAGTGATAAATTATAAGTTAAATAAATTAAATTGAAATGAAATAAATTAAAAGGAAATAAATCAAAATGAATTAAATTAAACTGCACTAAATAAAATAATCAAATTAATTAATCGTATAAAAATAATTGGCAAATAATTTCTTAAACACATAAATTGCTTAAAGGTTATGGGGTGAGCATTAAGAAAGTGTTGACAGGAGCAAAGAAACCAATGAAGAGCAAGTTTAGATATTCTAATTAATATAACATAATTTTACAGAATTAATTAATATAACATAATTATACAGAAATTCTTCCTGTTCAACATCTCTTCACTCCAAAATCTCCACTTAAGGCACAAATGTATTAGAAAATAATGTAATAATAATAATAATATAATAAAGAGAGTCAAACATTGAAATGTAAAAGGTAATTTTAAAAATAAGTAAGTAATTGAAATATAATGTAGGTCATGGAAACATTTCCATATACTCATATAGAATATACTCGTTAGCACTACCAGCAATTTGAATTAACTCCAATTGTTTTTATGATACAACTTGGATACATTATTATTATTATTATTAACAGGCTAAAAGAACACCGCGAACTAAGAGATCTATTGTGCAGCCTCGTACCCAACTAAAACAATCCTAGACTATTTATAAATCTCGAAACTGCTGTGGGCTTCATTTTAACTAGGTGATTTGGAGATAAGAACCCATTGCCTAGGTAATTATGTCTGCGTCTTGCCACCGCTGGGCAAGTGCAAAGGATACGCTCTGTTGCTTCCGGCTCCTCTTGACAGAGTCGACAGGAATCGTCTTCTACCACGCCTATTTTTTTCAGATGGTCATTTAGTCTACAGTGTCCTGTTAAAAGTTCAGTATAGAGTTTGATTTCATTTCTGCTGAGGTTTAAAGAAGCATCCCTGATGTGTTCAGGATCAATGAGTAGTCTCGACTGCCGCATGCCTTTTTGGGCTCTCCAGTAGTTTAGCAGACCTCGTTTTTCCTGTTCGCACAAAAAGTTATTTATGAAGCTACTGTTTACCCCACAGAAGGGTTCTGGACCTATAATGGCAGTGTCTGCGCCCCTTTTTGCCAAAGAGTCTGCCATTTCGTTGCCCTCATGTCCCTCATGTCTCGGTACCCACATTAGCGTAACAGAGTTTCTCGCTGCTAAAGTATTGAGGAGTTTAGAGTTTTTACCCCTGCGTAGATATTCTCTAGCACATAACTCTAAAGCGTAACCTCCGCCTGCAAAATGGAAGCTGTTTTTCCCATTGCAATTGCTTTTTGGAAATTTGGCCCTACAATTCAAGCTCCTGCACTGCCATCTTCCATTTTGGACCTATCTGTATACCACAACTGTGAGTCCTGTTTTGTTATTACTTCATTGTTTCTCCAAGCTGAACGGTCACTGATGACCACTTTGAAGTACTTGAATACATAGAATAGAATACATAAAAATTTCACCTACGACTGTGAACTGTATGGGTGGCGATAATGGCCTGAGGATGCTTACATATTTATTAGGAAGAATGAAGACTGGACTACTACAATATTATGAACAAATATCGAGTTGGAGATTAGGGTAGTTATGACTATTTCTCTTAAATTAGTTATCATCATTTATTATGGTGATTAATCCTTTTAAATAAATAAATAAATATCATGAACATCCAAATAAATAAAAGAATCCAATAGGAAGAATGAAGCTTAGACTCAGGGAAGCTTCTGAATGAATTATGAACACCTCAAAAGATGGCAAGTGATGGTAGCTGAGCATTGCAGGTATATACAAAATTAATAGGAACACCCACTAAAAATTTCATTAATATTTTAATGTTCGTTTGTGTCCAGATACATATTTTGGTTTTCCTTTGTTTTTTATAAACCCCAGATCCATCTTGGAAAAGGTTCATAAAATGTCCTCGACTATAGGAGCAAAAGTTTCGAAACATATAAAATCACGCATTTGACTTAATGATAGCTTTTCAAAGACTTGTAATATTTGTTATAAAGCTTTTAGGGCTAATTTGATCACCTTACGACCTTTAAGTGCGATTTAGCAGTTTATTATTTTTTCTTCTAAAATGGATCCATGTAGCTCTTGGAGGCTTACAGTGTTTATTAAGTCTTTCAGCTTTATAATAGAAGATAAGGTCTCTCATAGTTCTTGAATTTGCCTTTTAGCTTAATACATTTCTGCTCTTAATAGGTTGCAGTGCAGTTGGTAGTTAATTTCTTAGGACAAAACTAGTTCACACTATTCAAAATTAGTGTTAACCCAAAGAACCTAAGCCAAATCGCAAAAAAACAACTGCTCTTTAGAAACAAGCCGATCCTCTGAGCAGTTTATACATCATTCGAAGTTTCGAAAATCACCGCAATCTCTTTTTCTTAGCATTCACACAATTTAATAACTTCCTTCTAAGTCGGCCTCCTTAACTATTTATGCAAAAGTTTCAATCCAGTTCCTCTACCAAAAACCTTAACTTTTATATACCGCATTCACTTATCGCATCCACAATTCAGCATTCTCTGCCATCCAATTGTACGAACACTTCCATAAAAACAAATTTACTTGTAAAGTGTTCTTTAACTGAGGCTTTAAGTGCTGCTTTAGCACTCTAATGCGGTTCATTCTACTCCATTTTATGAACAATTATTGCAGTTGTAGTTGGAATTGGAATTGGTATCTTGTTGTCATATTGTTAGTCAGTCTATTATCACGAGCCATGGTCACTTGCAGCACCGCCAGTCAAGCAAACCGAAAAACAAACAGAGAGACACAAGCGACTTAATGCACTCCATACACGAAAATCCAAGCGACACAATTTGACCTGAATTTCATCAGCACAGAAACGATTTTCGTGCAGTTTTTCTGGTTACATTTGTCATTTTTGTTTTTGTTTTTCCTTTTATTTTATTTCTTTCTTATTTTAGGTAATAACAACAACAATAAAAAACAAATGTAAGAAAAAAATTAAAACAATTGTAAAGACCTTCGACATTTGTGTCATTTGCTGTTGCTATTTTATTGTTGTTTGTGTTGCTGTTGTTGTTGTTGTTGCACGTCATTACATTTAATTTGGCGTAATTCTTTAGCATTTTAAGCATCACTTATGTTTTTCAATTTAAGGTTTTCTGCAAAAGGTCAACAGCGCAATGTAAAAGGTATCTTTTTCTCTCTGTGTGTTAGCCAAGCGAGCGGCTCTGCGCTGATGACACTCAGATTCCATGCTTAACTTCATACACGGCAATGATTAACTTTTAATTCGAGTGTAATTTTACCAACTGCACTCCGGGGCGCTGTGAGGCCCAATTGGCTGGGCTTCAGTTCTGTCGCCTCCAACAATGTTTGCATGTTTGTCTCCAATCTTTGCTTATTTTATTTATCGTTTGTTTCTTATACTTAGTGTACTTTTGACCTTTAACGATTTATAACATTTTATTTAGTTGTAGCTGTTGTTGTTATTTAGCGTTATTGTTGTTGTTGTCGTTAGCATTTAGATAATTCATTTAATAGCGTAGGTGCCGCTGTTTTGGCCATTTTCATTTCAAAATATAGGTCATTATCACGCACAAAATAGCAGCAAGAAGTGACATTAAATAAACACTCTTTTTTATTGTCAATTTTTTTTATTAATAATACTGAAAATTTTGCAAAAGTTGTTAAAAATAATTATTGTCATTATTTTGTTAATTTTATATAAAATAAATTTTTCTTTCATATTATGAAATTTATATTTTTATTCAATTTTATTTCGCTTTCGAATTGTCAAAACTTATAAATAATAAATTTAGAGAGTATATGAATACTACCCAGCATTGTTGTATTTTCACTAATATCCTTTGAGTTCAATTACATTTTTACTATCATTTCATTGTTTTCCAATTATTATTACACAGTATTATACATTTACACTAATATCATTGCAATTCCTTATATCCTTAGTACATAACAATGTGATATTCTTAGTGTATAATTAATATCCAGTCGTTAATATCCTATAATTTCAAATGTCATTTTTATCATATGATTACTATCATGCAAGAACTACCCTCTCGTATTACAATTTCATCACACAATAAAGTCAATACTCTCCTCTATACAAAATATATCCTTCTCTAAAGAGTACCAACATATCATTACAAAGTATCACAACGATTTTATTATTGATTCCCACCATTATTTATTTTGTTTACTATCAAACCATTGGTGTCGAAATTATACTATTCTATTTCAAATTTATCATTGATATGTGTTCAGTCGTATTACTATTCTTCGATTATTACCCTTGAATTATCTACAATAATATCATTACTATCAGAAGAATTATATCATGACCATGCCTTGCCATTCGTGTGTTATTTTTACCATCTATCATTACTATCTTATATTTGGTCTGCTCATACTAACCTCCTATCAGTACTATCATAGGATTACTATACTCTTATTATTATTATTAATTCCATGACATTTGACACAATAAAACTATACTTATGCTAACAAAGTTAACTAAAAGACATAATTATAAAAGAGTCAAATATCGCTGCTAGTCGGAGCATAGGGCAGTCACAAAAGCTCTCCAACGGTTTCTATCAGCAGCCAGGTGTCTTATTTCGTTCCAGGTGGCTCTGTGGTGACTTTCGGCGTGGATAGTGCGTACCCATGTTTGTCGTGGGCGTCCTGCTTTCCGACTACCATGTGGATTCCATTGAAAGGCCATCTTTGCAATATTGGTGTCTTCTCTACGCAGAATGTGCCCTATCCAGCTCCCCTTGCGTCTTTTAACTTGTGTGTCAATAGGCTCGCTATTGGTGAGGCGCCACAGGTCTTCGTTCATGATCGTTGCCGACCAGAAAATGCGGTAGATTCTTCGTAGACATTTGTTGACAAAAGTTTGAAGTTGTCGAGTTATTTGTTCTGAGACCAACCATGTTTCAGACCCATACAACAGAACAGGTTTTATGTTGGTGTTAAATATTCGTATTTTTGTGCGCAGCGATATCACACGAGAACGCCAAATTCGATCTAAATTCCGGAATACAGCGCTTGCTTTGTTTATGCGTGCTGCCACATCAGATGTTCCATCCCCATATTTTGTTATGTAGCTACCAAGGTAGCAGAAGCTGTCAACGTCCTCAATGTTGATGGTGGAGTTATCATTTCTCAGTACAGTGAGTGGAGATGTATTTGCAGTTTGCAGTCGCAAAAGTTTAGTTTTGGAGAAGTTGATTTTGAGGCCAGCTGCATGAGCGTTTACGGCTAGTTGGCGTATTCTTCACGAGGCGCCTGCTAACGTGTGCGTCATGAAACAGATGTCATCAGCGTAGTCCAAATCGCTGAGCTTTTGGTTTAATCTCCACTGCAACCCCTCCTCCGTCTCCGCATTAGTACACCTAAGGACATCACCAACTCTTATTACCATGATATAATTATATGCTACATTACTATAATGTTATTACTATCGTCGGCATCCTATCGGAAGAATTTTCTCATAAAAATCATCCAATAATTTTTCTAATATTACTTTACCACCATGGTCTCAAATTTTTACCATTTTATGGTTACTAAATTACAATTGGAATACAGATATTATTTTCCAAAAAGTGCAACCAAATCATTTATATTCGAATCTCACTATGCTATAATGCTATTGCTATTTATTATGACCATCGTATAGGAGCAATTTTATCAAAACAATCTTCCAATAATTTTTGTACTTTTACTATGCACTCGTATCATATATTTGCGAAATTATCATTACTATTTTATAACTAATATGCTAATAATATCTCTCAGGTCTCAGTGTATAACACCCTTAAATGTATCTATCTATGCTAAACATACTGTCCTGTCATCATTTATTGCCATACCCTCCTAACTGTGCTATAATGCTCTTCCTGTTTATAATTACCATTCTAGCAGAAAAAATTTATCATAGCAATGCTCACATTATATTTGTATCATTCCTGTTTCTCTACTAGTGCATCATATGTTACAATTCTTATCTTTATCTTTATTACCTTATGATTCGAATTCTTATATTACTATACATATTATATACATATTACTATCATATCATTTGTATCTATAATGTTATTATGCTATAATGTTATTATTTGTATCATTACTATAGGGAGGAAACAGATCTGTCATAACAGTTCTACCATTAGTTTACTATCATTTATACATCCACATTTATACCATCATTAGAGTCCTACAACTACCATTCTAACATTACTAAATTATAAGGGATACAATTTAAGTTAAATTGCTAACATCAACATCCTATCATGCGGATCATGTACAATTCAGTCATATCTTTTCTATCTATCAAATGTAATTTATATCGAAATCTTATATATAAATCAAGTATTTTGATGCTGTCAATACTACATGTAAAAATTTTAAAGTTCAACCACTAGTTTTCTATTTATAAACAAAATTCGACCACTATCATTATGCCTCTCTATCTATTCGTATCTGTCATTACTATCATATCAGTTCCGTTGTAACTAAATTTACATTACTGTCGTCACATCTCTCTCCTTTCATAATAATAATATATTTTCTCTTTTTATTCCTATATTTTTTTTTCTTTTTATTAGTTTCCTATAATTACAGTTATTTTATTACTAACCTATCATTACTGTTCCGGGACTAACCTTAGTGACCTCTCATTACAATCTCATTTCCATCCAAAACCCTACTTTAAAGATTATCGAAGAATCCATGCACACTATTTGTTGTATTAAGCGTATCTTTCAGGCACAACAGTTCACGGACTATTTTTAGAAAGCCTCAAGGCCTTAATAATATTCTTCAATTATATTATATTTCATATTATATATAATAAGCAACATTTATTGTAGCCTGTGGTGTAGTCGTTAGATTGCTGGACTCACACTCAGAGTGTCGCAGGTTCAAATCCTGCCCGGGCTTGGTCTCAAAAATGCTTCTTTGTAAGAAATCCTCTTCGAGTAGAAAGCCTCAGTAGCTAGTACTCATTCCCCCAACCTCTTGCAGTCATAATTAATTATGGTGAAAGATATAATAATAATGATAATAATACCATTTATTGTAAGGAAGCAGATTAGAAACTCTATTTAAGGAACTGAATAACACGGACCATGTTTGTGCAAAATATGTTCATATGCGGAACGAAGATGGGACGTTTCCTCAATCAAACTAAATTAAGTACAAGTATACTTTCATTTCCATAAGAATATCACCTTAAGTCACTCTATAATAATCTTATAATCTTATAATAATATAAAGAAATAACTACTCAAGCTGCTTATTTGTATCCGGCTTTTTAAACATTTATGAGTTACTAGAAGAAATCTCTTGTTTGACTGCCCACAAACAGCACACAAAGTCGTTTCACTGGTATAATGCACTTTGAGAAAGAATTCTGAATTTTAGCATTTGACATTCACAACCGCGGCCATAAACTGTGCCACTCCAGCAGCCGGCAACTGCAGCAGTCAGCGGCAGCAGCAACAGCAACAGCAGCCCCACCACCAGTGATCACCTTGAAACCGCCTTCGAATATGTCATTGCGAGCAACCAAAAAAGAGGAAAATTTGCAACACGGAACCAGCCTCAATAACAACAACAATAACGACTTCAGCAACAAGAACGACCACAACAAAACACAGCAATGAACCACGCTTGAAGTCAAGCGGGCGAGTCAGGCGGACTGGCAGTACGTGCGCCCCCTGCTGCAGTCAGACGCTTTAATATTCTTAGCTGCTGACTGTGACTCTTGCGGCAACTGCATGTGACAAAAATTCGATTTGTGTCTCTTTAACTGGAAAATTTGAATAGAGCTTTTGTTATGCATGAGAATGGCTTTCCTGGCACGTATATCAAACAACCTATCACCCATTCCTCCCACTGCACAAACCATGGGAGCAAATAAATCATTTGTGCTATTGTCTTGGCACGCTGCTTATAAGGCTGAGTGTTTGTGCTTGGTCTGTGCGTGTCGTTGTCTCTGCTATTGAGCTGCAATAATTAGCAATGCCGCGGCGAGTCTCTGACTTGGTGGGAACTATTTCATCGTCGTTTTCGCCATTACCGTCGCCGTTGCCGTCGCCGTCATCGTCGTCGTGTCGGCAAATTGTGCAACTTATCTTTTTATGCCTATTTATGCGGTAGGAGTAGCTACAGCGACGCCCTCCTGTGTTCACTCCATTGAACTGTTTGCTGTGTTTGCGGTTGTTGTTGTTGTTGTTGTTATTGTTGTTTTGTCACTACTGGAATATGGCAAATTTGCGCTACAGCAGCACAAACAACATAAAAAAGATTACAAATTCACATCAAAGTTGTCCACAGAATGAGCGTCTGAAGAGAAAATAAATTCTCACATTTTTTGTACAATTTATGCGTGTACGAGTGTTTGGAAATTTGGTTTGCTGAAATATTTGGCATATTTTCGCTCTAAAATATGTGTGAGCAATGAAAATAATTTTAAACTTTATTTTTTTAATTGCTCTTACGAACATTTCAATTTTCACACTTTTCTCAGGGTACGAGCGAGTAGAGCAAAAATTCCAATGACTGAAGCTAACAAACTCAGGATTATTGGAAGAGGAAATCATGTCAGGACTATTTATTTATGACTGTGATTATCCCTTGTTATTACTTTTATATCTTGCTAGAGTTGTGGGAATGAGCACTAGCAGCTTAGGCCTTGGAATCGAAAAGAAAAAGATATAGAAGAATAATTTTTGAGACCATAACCGGAGAAGGATTCGAAGCCACGACCCCTGAATGTCTTTTCGTTCACATTTGCTTCAATATTGGCATATTGGCCACGCCCTTGAACAGATACTAAATTAATTGCTCTATAGAGTTTCTTTGAGCTTAAGTTTCGTAAATAGCCTAAAAAAGTTACAGTTATTATAATTAATATAAATCTTACGAAAATTAATTTTAGACTTCAAAGACTGGATTGTGTGAAGTAGTTCAACAACATTGTTTTGACAATTTAGTAATTATTTAAATGGTTTAAATTAAGAGCAATTAATTATTTGTATTAAAACTTATACCATAATTGGCGGAATGAATGTAAGTGAGCCAGAGAACCATTGTAGAAGGAGTTCTCCAAGCACTCATAATGCAATAGTGATGCAATAGATAGCAGTGGCTGAGCTAGCAACTAAAAGACTCAACCTATAGAGAAAGACATTTAGATAGTAGACAACAGGGTCTGGGCAGGATTCCCACCCGCAACTCATGAAAATTTTTAAAAGAAATTCAATAACACTCGTACCACTTCCGCCTTCAATGTGGAACTGCCCTTTCTCGGCACGACGCTTCTCATTGTTATTCATTTCAGCTACTTTGGAAGGCAATCCAAAACAAACAAAAAAATTACATTAGTGTAATTAGTAAAATAATTACATTACATAATTACAAGACAATTAAGCCAATCAGAGTCCTTAGTGACAGTAAGGCTGCACTGAAGGCCCTAGTAAACGCGGAACCATTTGAAAAATTATTCAAGAATCTAAGGCAAGACTGAACTCCATCGCAAAGTGAAATTCATTTGAACTTATTTGAGTTCCGGCACACTGGTGTGTATGGGGGAGCAAAATAGCCAAACTGTGATTCTGCGGGTACATGGGACCAGTGCCACTTATCAGTATGAGTTTAGCAGGAGCTATAGATTAGATCAAGAGGTTCGTGTATAATATTCACAAGGTCCCATGAAGCGGTTTAGTTGCCTACAAAACAGCCAAGACAGTCGCAGATTTCCTTCTAACATTACGAAGGAAAGATCTTTGATCATTGGTTGGGCTAATCACATGGGGCCATCATATGGCGACCATAAGCATCATCGAGAGTCCGAACCTTCTCTGGAGGAAGAACAGGAGGACACACAGCAATTTATCTGCGCTTGTTCTACCTTTGCCAGAATGAGGAGGCGTATATTAGTGTCAGATGTACTGGGACCACGAACATTCCTTATCCATAGACAGACTTCTGAGGTTAAAAAAAGAGTCAAAGAAGTTTGAAAAAGTTTAACGTCCCTTTCACAATCTTCTATCTCTCACCAAATATTGCCGGGTTCAGAGTCCAATTGGTATCAATACCTGAGAGCTTGGAGACCTCCTTCTTCACCGGATCTCCGATCTAACCGACTTCTATTCTATTCTAAAATAATTACATTAGTATAAATACATTATAATTACATTATATATATATATATATATATATATATATATATATATATATATATATATATATATATATATATATAATATATAATAATATATAAGAAATAACATAGGAAATGACTCATTGCTTCTCACTTTTTGTTTAGAACTCGTTGTTTCTGAACCTTAGCTTATGTGTCGCTGTTTGTGACTCGTTATTTATGATAACCACTCTTTCAAGCTAAACTGAACATGAATCACCTCAGCTCCTGAACTGTTGACACAAATCAGCTTCAAATTTCACATGTGTTGTTGATGTTTATGTCATAATAAGCTGAAAATCTGGGCCTATTGGATGCTTTATGTGAGCGCAAGGTGTGGAAATCAAACAACAAATGATAGTCATGATGAGGTATTAATAAAGGTTATGTTAATGCAAATAATTCAATGCAAACCAAATGAAACTTGCGTAAAGAAACGCACCATTGAACTTGCAGAAGGGTTAAAATGTGCGCCAACTTCAAGATTTGCATATGAAAAAGTGCACTTAAAATGCAAATTAAAGTGATCTCTTAAATAAAATGCATTTGTGTGCAGTGAAGCGGAGACAAGCGAAGAAGAGGCTATTTTTAAACCAATTCTGAACGAATTTAATGAAGCATTGTAAGCACAGTTCGTTGCTTAAGTCTTTTATTTGGAACATAGGCAGAAATTGTGGCTCTGTGTATAGAAAAAAGAGCAGTTGTCGTACTGCAGTGTCGAAATACGAAGTGAGGAGATCTTCATGTCCACCAGCTGTGCTACTATCATTGCAGATACTAAAAATCTTTCTTGTTCTTATAATATGTATAGCGTGTAATTCTTTTTTATTATACTGAAACAGTCTTTTCGTCATTCATAACTAAACATGAATAAACTTAATAATCAATAAATATTCATTTTAAAGTATTAATAATAGGTCATTAGTTAAATGTCAAATGATTAACAGGGAGTCGGAGACAACCTGTCATAGTTATATCTTTTGCACTAACGCAGTTAGTTCTGGAATATGTAGAAATGAACTCGAATGGCGATCACAGTTATACCAACTTTAGTTTTACTTAATTCGAGAGTGGAGTTTCTAAGACTTTATATAAGAAACTGACTTTGCTTATAGTGTTAGAGAGAAAGCTGTCGCTAATTAAAGCAACCTCCGATTTGCATCTTAATTGATGAAGAAGAGGAAGGCACAGAGCATCTTCTCTGTGCTTGTCCTGTGTTCGCCAGCATGAAGAGGCACATATTAGGGTCAGTTAATGATAGTATATAGGGAATGAATAATATACATTTCTTATCCCTGTCAGTCTTCTGAGATTCAAAAAAGAGTCATAGAAGTGTGAATCGGTGTAACTTCTCTTTCGCAATCCTCTATCACAACACCCATTATCCCCCGCCATCCTAAATATCATATTACAACGGGCATCAATGCCTGAGTGCTTGGAGACCTCCTTCTTTGGCGGCTTTCCGGCCTTCTCTACTATATTATATTATATCCTAGTTCCTGAACAAGCGATACTTGTAGAGTAAGAAAGCCTCTGTCTGTTAAATGTCTACGTCGATTAAAAGAAAATCATATAGAAAGCATTAAATATGAGTTTTAATTGAGAATGATGGGATGACGGAAAAATATGGCAGCAATATTCTGAAGATGCTACCTTACACAATGGTTCTCTCTCTGGCAATATATAATATATAAATAATCAACAATCGTGATTGAAAAAAAAGATGAAGAATGAAAATCTTTTTGTTCCGTCGTTGTTCCTTGAATTAGCTTTGTTCAGTAGTTCTCAACATAGGGACAGTAACATTAGACTTCCAATATCTATAAAATTCTCTGAGAGATGGAAGTGTCGATTATATGCTGCTGAGATCATAAGAAGAGTACTTGAATGCTGTTCACCGGTACACCACACTTCAATCTATATTCTATCTATAAGAAGAGTATTGATATACCCCCAAAAATTTTCTCTTCTTTATGAATTTAATGGGCAAAGATTAAATCATTTTTGAATAGTTGTTCATACCTATTTTCATTGATGTATTTTTTGTATAAAGATCGTTTTAAAATACTCTCGAAATAGTCCCACAGAACTCTTTCCAGTGATGGATTTATTGCGTTGTGATCTTAAGAACTCTCTTTAAATACTTCAAAACTATTTCTTTTCTTTAATGGATTTATTGGGTAAATACCATTAAAACACTTTTGAATTAGTGCCTCTGAACTGTTTTATTGAAGGATATGGCGGATTTGTTGGGATGTGACTGTCTAGAAATACTTCCAAACTCTTTCTTTTCGTTGGGGGGATTTATTTGGTAAGGACCATTAAAACTATTTTGAAATAGTTCCATATAACTCTTTTCTGCGATGGATATGATGGATTGATTGCATTATGACCTTCTAGAAATACTTCCAAACTCTTTCTTTTCGTTGGGGGATTTATTTGGTAAGGACCATTAAAATTATTTTGAAATAACTCTTTTCTGTGATGGATATGATGGATTGATTGCATTGACCTTCTAGAAATACTTCCAAACTATTTCTGTTTGTTGACATTGATTTATTGGGTAAGCATCTTCATCAAAACAGTTTTGAAACAGTTCCACAGAACTCTTTTTATTGAAGGATATATCGGATTTGTTGGGTTGTGAGTCTCTTGAAACACTTCCAATCTCTTTCTTTTCATTTACGGGACACACTAATTTGTTCTTTTCGTAGACAAGAGTTTCGCTTTCTTAGAGTAGTGTTAGTAGCCATCACTGGGTTTTTTTTCCAAGTGCTAAGCAAAAGACTTAAGCAACGAACTTTTTCTGGAATGTCCTCTTTTTCCTTTTTTTTTTTTAATCGAAATGAAATTCTTTTCATGTTTTGTATCAAATCGTAAACTTGAACTTGTCACACTCTACTCACTTTGCAATTAACTTCATCAATCAATCAATCAGGCGTTCAAACAAACAAACTCATTATTTTCCTATTACTTTGACCTCTGTGGCCTCTAACTCTCATTTTCGTTCATAATGTTATGATCTATTAAACAATTGCAACGCAACCAAAGAAAATAAAGGCAGAAAACAAAAATAATAATAATATGCAAACTATGCGTACGTACGAGTATATGTTTATAAGTCTTGCAATTGCTGTAATGAAATGTAAATTTATGATGCATAAAACTATTGACCGCAACGACTTCAACGAACAGCCACAACAACACCATCTTCAGCAGCAACATCTTCATTAACATCGTCCGCATACAGCACTAATCCGCTGTCTGCCCATTTCTGAGACTGCTCGCTCGAACATCTCTGCTGGCGCTGCTGCTGCTCGGCGTGAACACAGCACACAACAAAAAATGTTGGCTAATAATTTTTACGACCTTCACCTTCAGTTCGACACAATGTAAAAATTTTGTATATTTTTTTGTCTTCTTTTTTTGGCTTTTTTCTTCATTATTTTTGGGTATTTTTGTGTTCGCATTTAAATGGAAATCTGTTTTCTTTGTTGTTCGTGGTCAAATGCAGTTTCGATCTTGTTCGTACTGCAATTAAGCATGGGCGCTGATGCGATCTACATTTTATAATTAACTTTACTATTATTTTTGTGTAACTGGCAGTAATGTTAATGAAAAAAATGGCGTACTAAACAAAATTCTTACAAAATTTTACGACGCTTTAACAAGCGAACGCTCTCAATTGTCGCCATTAGCACGACTTGCGTGCCTTAACGCCTGCCTGCACGGCTACCTGTCTAGCCGTCTGCCGGGCTGCCAGTCGAACTGCCTGCCCACTGGCTAAAGAGTGTCCATTCGGTTTGTTAGGCATTTTGGCCACTCTCGGTGTTGCAACTCATTTACTACTCATGGCGAAGCAGAAGTGTGCAATTTAATTGCCCAAAATGTTGTGCAAATATCGATGGGGATTATTTGGTAATTTCTTTTCAATTTTAAGCTCGTAATTGATGTCGTTAAACTGCCGTAATTGCTGCATATACATCAACTTCTTATAAGGACTCGTCGCATTAAGCTGTCAGCCACCAATGAGTAATCAACGATTGTGTCAAAAATTCAGCTCAGATGGGAATATGACAACCTTTCTAATACGCAAAATGGTTTCGGATTGAAACAAACAGACCAAGGCAGATTTCAAAAAGGTTTAAGAGAAATAAGGCACCAGAAATGTCAGGAATTAAGAGTGATTAAAAGGTTAACCGTATTATTCTTGTAGGTTCCAAAAAAGATTGTCTATTGAAGCCCTCTAATTTTTAAGGGACCCTTGGAGACGATCCAAAAACCATTTGTCTTAATATTCTTTTTTGAATATAACTAGCTTTCAGTTCGATGCACTCGAAGCAATAATCTAAAAATCAAATGTGTACTACAATTTCCAGAACTATGCAAAATAGGTCCATGTTGTTATAATGACCCGCAAATTGAATAGCTTTACTCTAAGGTACTTATTTTGGCATGCAAATAAAAGGAAATAGTGGGTAGTGAATACCGTGATTGAGGAAGCAATTTCATTGAGTTTTCATCTTTTTTAATACATTATTTACCGATGTTATTTTATTTATTATTTATGGTTCTTACATTATATATTAATATATTGATTAAAGATTATTATATGGCCTCCCAGTTCCATGTCTGAAAAATCAGTTTAATTACTTTTATTGAAATCTGTCTTTATTTCATAGGCAATATTTGGTTTCCTTCCGTAAACCATCTTCAGAAGTAAAGATTTTTATTTATTTATTGAAATATTTTATAATCATTATAATAATAATATAGTATAAGATTATATTTTATCATCATATAAAAGTTAGCATCCTGCCTAACAAGTAGACAAACTTGGCCGGAATGGAATCGTGGCCGCACAAAACTGCTGCTGAAATTAAAGAGGCAGGATATTAAATATGAGAAAGGGGTACTGACAGTTCACTGTTTGATTGGTAGACATGCAAGTAGATTGGGGGTACCCCATTATGACTTTTGTTGGAGCTGTCAAGATGTCGAGAAAGAAGAAACAGTGCAACACCTCCTGTGTGGGGACATGGCTCTATACAGAAAAAGGTTCTCCACTCTTGGATTCGCATTGCTTGACAGCATTGAGGAGGTTCCCCGGATGAAGCTACCGAAAGTGGCTACTTCTATCACAGGATGGTTTAAGGTTGATCCGAAGGTGTGGAGAAAAAAGATTCTAGTGGCCAGAATGGGCCTTGAATATGCCTAAGTGAGTCTTAGGACAGCCATATAACCTAACCTAACCTAAGGCTTTCTTTATTATAATACTTAAATAATTATAGTAATAGAATATTATTATAGTATTTCAAATATAACAAATTTTGTTTTATTACAATTTTTATATTATTATAATAAAAAATTGTAGTATTTATATTATTATGTTTACTTATGTTATTTATTTTCCTATGGCATTTGTAACTGCATTCGACAAGTTTTGCGGATGCAATTAAGCATAGGTTCTTGCCGCAAAATACTTGCATTATAAATGGTAAAGATTTCCAGCTCCATTCAATATCAATTTTGTCATATAAATAAGCTTGGTATCATCTGCGGTTATATTTGCCATCTCCAATAATTTAAACTATCTTATATCATGCATATCCCAAAAACAGAACGAGTATTTCAACTTTTCAAACCCATAGGACCCATTTCTCCTTCACGTTCTTCCAGGGAACACCACTAACTGTTCATCTCTGTTGTATAGTAATGGAACTCGTGTCTTCCATGCACTTATATAGAAGAATAAAAACTCATTGGAAATCATCATATATATAATTTAACTTTACATTTAAGTTTTTCATCTACTCTATCAGTGTCGGATTTTCGGGTATAAAAACTACTCTGGTGGATCTAGGTTCACATTGGTTTTGGACTCATTGGTCGAAATGTTCTTCAATGGGGATAATAGGTGGTAGCTTCATAGTGATATCACACCAATTTTATAAGTTAGTTATATAACTTAGGTATATAAACATAAAAAATCGCAAGTATTCCAGTAGAGCCAGTCATGGATATTTAGATATCCCTATACAAGCTATCGTCACACAGAGAAACCCAAATTTCCTCCTATCTAATACTTCTAAGTGATTCCAAAGACTTCTTATTCTTTCATCACCTTTTATTCATATCTTGTTTCTTGTGGCCTTTATATTCACTAGGAAAAATATCGTCCTGCTGTAAGTAGGATTGTTCCACTCTTTTTGGGTTGCACTTGCAACTTGTTTAATATCTTCATATGTTCTGTTATCTGTTTAAAATCTCGGAAAAACCGCATAAGGTTGTTGCTGTATACACAACATTATAGCCGCCTGTTTCACATGAAGAAAGTTATTCAGAGATAGGCATAAGCATGTTGTAATATCATCTTCTTTTATTTGGAAAAGAAACTGCAATCAGCAGCACTAAATCACAGAAATTGTTACTTGCCCTTTTAATCCCCCAATTCCCATGCCACTCGCTGGCTGAACCCCAACCGAACAAAGGCGCGGTTATTGTGTTAAATCTTTTTGATATGCAATTTACTTTATTATCCAATTTTCCACCATTTCCCTTTCACACATTTTTGGCACATATTTTTGCTTGCCAAACGTTCGCCAGCTTTCTCAAAAATCGGATTATATCATTTTCAGTTCACCCACATTTTCTATTTTCCCAATTTTTTTTTCCTTCTTCAACACCAACATCATTAAAAATTTGTCTGCATTGCATATTATTACCACATTAAAGCATATCTAACAAACTGCATCAGCATCAGCATCAATAGCAGCAGCGCCGGCAACAGCAGCAACAGCAGTGACGGCAACATCAGCAGCACCGTCCAAGATAAGGCAGCCAACCGGTAGCACGGAGCACATGCCTCAAAAAGTAAGAGAGACCATACCATATTTGATGGCTCCCACCAACAACAGCAGCAGCAGCAGCAGTAGTGGTACAACCATAAGAAAACCCCGAAGTGTTGCTACAAATGCAAAAGTTTGTGGCTAATATGACAACAGCGGTCGGTGTTGCTGGCTGGCGCTCAACACTGGCACAGTGACTTAGTGCCACCGCGCCAAAGGTACGAGTCAGTCAGCCAGTGAGGCAGGCTGCCAGTCGACGACTTCATGTGGCTGCGCTTAACTGCAGCCGAGTTCAAAAGTGCACTCACGTTTTATGGGAAAATTGCCGTGGGCCATTTGTGGTGCTAAAAGTGTTGAATATTTTAAATTTAAGAATTCTGCATTAATTTGTTGCTAAAATTTGTATTTGCATTTTTATTTTACTGCTGGTATTCGGCATGTATCTTCCACCGAGTGCGAATTTTGTCTAATAAAAATTATTTAAATTTAATTCGCTGCTACTTGAAGGCGGTTTTGCAGTTTGATGTCATCCATCTTCAAAGCACACTTGGAATTTTTTTGATTAATTGACATTTTCATTTATTTTATTATGACTCGTAACTAAGTTAAATATAATTCGTTTTCATAGGTCATCGATGACTATACTAAATAGTTGAAAATCAATTTAGTTCGGATTCAATAAAAATGGAGACTGTTCTAAGGCGCTACGTGGCCTTCACGGCCAACCAGTGTAACCTAACCTGAGGCGCTTCTACTGCTAACTTCAAAGATCTGCAACTTTTCACAGCAACATCGAAGAACTTTGGTGCAGATTAAAGTATAAAGTCTGCGAGTATTACAGTCGCTCTTCTAAACTTTAAACTTCGAAATATGTCCCAGTTAATAAGAACTCAACTCCTTTTTTTATTTGAATCATTCTGTTCACCTCCTGTCAGAATATGTGTATGAATGCTCATTTCAGTGAGTTATCTGCACAGTAGAGTTGAGTATTGTGAGAGTCATGTGTCTTTCTTATAAAAAAAGTTAGTGTTGAGTTATATCAAGCTTTTCTCTTATACCAACAGCAGTTTCCTGTCGAAAGTACGCAAAAGTTATAGGAATTAATTCTAGCACTACATTCTTCTTTTATTATATGGTAAGAGCAGAATATGGTCAGGATAAACTAACGGTTTAATAAAATACAACCAGTTCCCTGTATCAAAATATCACGAAATTTGGGAGCAAGCTTTAGGTGTTGGCAGTATTTCTCTAGTTTTGGTTGGTTGGTAGCTTAATGTGTTTGTCCATATAGACATCACTGAGGTCTTAGTCCCATTGTGCTACCACGAGGAACTCTGTGCTTTTCAACTTCCCACATCAATGAACCATTTACTAGCTCTAGCAAATAGAAATGTACTTCTCCCCCCTAGCGTCGAAAGGGGGTTGCAGATATACTTTCTCATGTGGTGGAAGACCCCCTTTGTCACTGCTTGGCATTTGCATCAAAGGTGGTCCAAACTTTCTTCTTCCTCCTCATTTTCGAAGTTTCTACAGAAGTCGTTATGAGGGAGTCAAAGTCTGTAGACATGTTTCCTAATAAGGCAGTCTCCGGTTACGATGCTGATAAACGGTTTGTTTGGTAGTATCAGTTCCAAAGACTTGCTTTTTAATTATTTACTTATGATAGAATACTTATGTCGTATGCTTCATAATTTTATTATATTATATCTATATTAATAATTATAATAAAAAGGCGGAAAATTTGTTCAGTACTACCACTGGATAATGGATAAAAACTCGATAAAAACACATTATAATTGCCAATTGGAGGATCACTTCATTTGACTTAGTTAAATGAAGAGTCTGTTTTCCGCATTCAATATTTTTATTGTTCCATGCGAAAACTTGGTCTTGCGAAAACTTCCATACTCGAGGCTTCCACTTATTATATAATGTATTATTTATTCTGGGCCTAACTTTGTCATAATAGCACCAATCAAAATTGGTTACTACTCCACAATAAACCTGTAATAATCGAAATTCTCGTATCTTTAAAATCATTTATCTGTTCCCAGAACAACAGTAAACATAATTGAGATAAACACTCTTCCAAAAATTTCACCACTGACCCTGAGTTACAGTATACGAGAAATATTTAACTTACTCCGTTGATCTTGTACAAAATATACGTCAGAGTTCTGTAGTAAAGATATCTTAAGATCAAAGTTCAGTACTGTTTATTACATGAGGAATCAAATCTTTCTAAAATCAGAGAACTCCAATTTGACAGTCCAATGAATCAATTCGTTATATAAATATGCCATTAAGTTCGCCCGACTTCCAGATAGAAGTAAAGTATACGTGTGAGTTAAATGACAGCGATATTGGAAATTCATAACATAATAATACAACTTTCCTTTGCAGGTACGGTTACCATTTTTTCTCTATTTTGATTTGTTCTATCGGAACAACTAGTCGTATATAGCTCTCAGACCGCAAGACATCCATTGTACTATAGCTTACGTTCCTTTCCTACGCACAAAAAGTGGTCAAGCGTCTGATCTTCCTCTTCACAGGCCTGGCAAGTGCACTGTATGCAGCGGTTTCCATACTGGTGGATTATGAGTGTAGATAGGAGGGACAACTGAAATGTTACGCCTACTATGATTACGAATATTATTAATGTAATTTTGTACTATTATAGCGAATTGTATTAATAAATCTTGTATAGATCTCGCCTAAACCCCAATTATGGGAGTGGCATGGAAATTAACTCAACTATTCTTGCTTATGTTTTATACTATTACTATAATCTAATCATCGTTTACCTTTGGTTCGATGAATTTTATAGTAGCCCGGTTTGTTAATATGTGTGATCGCTACCTACTTTTTGCCTGCAGACTAGTAACGAGCAAATGTTCATAAATACCGAAACTTATTACTATATCGTTAATAAGAGCATAGCTGAGGTAATTTTAAGTAGGAACCTGATAGGTGTTTTATGGAAAGTAGACGTGGCATTTATTTGATCCACCCCATTTCTTGCGTATATCTTTATAGTAGTAGCTAATCACATAAATTATGTCTATAAATTGTAGGAACTTATAACCATATGTTAGGAGTCTGTGTGGCAGTTAATATATATCGCTCAAATTTTGCGTGGAGTCTATTAGGATCCCAATGCAGGTTACTAACAAAAATACCATCCAGAGGGTCGAAACTATAATCATTTGACTCGTCCTCTTTAGTCAGTGGTAAGTATGGAAGACTCACCTTCAGGTGGTCGTAGGTTCAAATCCGGCCACGAGCTTGGGGTGAAATATGCTTCTGTCTAAAAATCTTGTTCTCTTCGATTCGAAAGCCTCATTAGCTATTACTCATTCTCCAATTGCCAGTAATCAGAATTAATTACGGTGTAATCAGAATTAATTACGGTGTAAGATCTAATATAATAATATAATCATTTAAAACAAGGTGTGTGTGCAATTGATGATATATGGGGGCAGACGTGGTCTTTGTCCAAATGGTTTGATATAGCTATCTGGTAAATCATTAAGGTCTAGGATATACTTTTGAAAAAATTTATTAACATATCTCTATGAAATAAGGAAAACTTTATCACAAATGCATATGTGGGCTGACAGAATCAATATCGGCTCAGAAAGTGATACTTTACTGTACTTTATACTTACTTATTATAATATCTATACATATATGTACCTGTAACGTCAACTTAAGAATGTTACAGGTCATTCAGCCAAATTTGGTATATCCCTTTTGTTATACCCTTTAAATAAAAATCGCCTACTTTTCTTCTCTACGAGTAATTTTATCGCATAATCCTCACTTTTAGTGTAGTTTGCACTTGGCTCCTTCAAGCTCTCTGCTGGTTCCACAAATACTTCACATTTCAGCAGTTTCTCTGTTTTCAATTCATGGCACTCCACATCCTCTTTCAAGCAGATCTGTGACTAGTATTAATTACTAAACACCTGATGCCCTGTGCACAAGTCTTTAAAATTGCATTTGTTTACATTTTCAGGTCACATTTTTCATCCATTAACAACCATTTTTAAAGATCTTGGCTCTAAATTGCACGTTGATGTGTTGCCACATGTATAGACATAAACGCACACATACACATAGAGCCACTAACACACATATCACACACACATATCACACACACACACTTATAACACACGCAAAAACCTCAAACGCAATCGACAGAAAAAAATTGAAAATAATAATTTACGAGTATTATTTTGAAATTGCAATTGCTCCAGTTTTGAGATGCCACCGCTGCCGACTACCGCAACCAAGTCAACTTCAATGCCCGCCGATATGTTTGGGAAGAAACATACAAACAATGCTTACGGGCAGAAGTAGAAGCAGTTGGGTACAAGCCGCAAATGCGATACGTATTTAAAATGAGCGCCAATGTGGCATGTTTGCCATTTTCTACATAATGCAATGCTTCTCTTTAGAGTATTTGCTATAATATTTTTTTTTTGTATTCAATTCGATTTTGTTGTATTTAATTTTTTTCTATTCTTTTTTGTATTTATTTTTACTTTTTGTTGTTGCAAGTGATTAATTTCGAAGCAATATTTTGTTACTGCAATTATTTATTGCCATGCGATTGGCGAAGTATCCATTTTCAGTTCAATCCGCAATATAATAAAACAAAAAATCGGTTGCATATTTCAGCCTTAATTTGGCAATTATTTGCTAGCAATTAAATGGGCTTCAAATAATTATACAATAGGCAATTTCGTTAATTATGTCAGTGAAATAATTTATTCATCAAGAGATTCTATAATAGCAATTAAATCAATGCAGCTTAACGTGGCAATGGCGGTTGAATTTTCTAACAACCGAAGCGACAGATGACAAGCAATCAAGTAAAGAAAAGATGCCTGTAGAGAAAACATGATATAATTATAGATACATGTAACCCTTTGCCATTTAATCCTATTATCCTTAATCACATACGCAACTTAATAACAATTATTTTATATGTATAATTATAACATATATCGCCATTAATAAATTAGTAATCAAATATTTTTGTTGGCCTGAATAATTGTTCCTATAACTTCAAGTACTCTTAACTAACTACTTAAAATTATATTCCTTGAACTAAGGAACCTACTAATTATGCTGCAATTTTCTGTCATATACCTTATGTTCAAAAAGTACCAACAAATTGTCAATAAAATGAACCGCGCTTGAGATATTGTCGACAAATCTAGGTTGTTTGCTGTTCACCAGTCAATTTTCAACGCAATCTATCGAGATGGTGTGTGCGTAATAGCATTATAAACAATTTCTATGCTATATCGAACTTAGAACATCAGCAAAGAGTTCAGTCTGTCAGACATTTTGTGTTTCTAACAAAATATCATATGCGGAAGCGTGGAAAATTTTAATAGTAGACTACGAGGACTCGACAATATCGAAAAATCAAGCGTGGCACAACAAGTTAAAGCGGTCAGTACTGTAGTTGTCTCGTTCTGTTCGCCCATTCACTTTTGCGAATGAAGAAAACATCGTCTTGTGAGCATCAGGAAGATAGCAAGCGATATGGGAGTCTCGCTCGGATCGATACAGAGCGTTGTGTACGATGTTTTGGGGATGAGACGAGTTGAAGCACGGCTTGAGCCGAGAGAGCTGAATGTTCGGAAAACACAACATCGCATTGCTGTCGTTAAAGAAATGCTTTCTTTGGGCCAAAATGTTATCAAATGCAATATTACCAGTGACGAGACATGGGTCTATGAATATAAATCGAAATGAACCAACAGTCATCGGAATGGCGCCACTCAGACGAGCCAATACTAAAAAAACCACCACAAAGTCGATTCAAAATCAGGGTGCTGTTGACTCTTTTATTTGATTGCGGTGGTATGGTCCACGCCGATTTCCGTCCGCCAGGCCAAACAGTAAATAAGGATTATTAAGTGATCGTACTGAAGCATGAGAGGGAGAATATTCACCGCCAGAAGCCGGAATTGTCGAGGAACAAGTGGTTGCTTATGTAACAAGACAATTCAACGGCTCATATATCTCATCTTGTAAGCGACTATTTGACTAAAAACAACATTCATACCGTTCCCCAAGCTCCGCAACCTCATGATATGGCCACGTGTGACGTTTTCCGGTTCCCACGACTCAAGTTACCACTTCGCGGAAAGCGTTTTAAGTCGATTGAAGCGATAACGCAGAAGGAGCTGAAGGCGATTCCAGAATCGGCCTATGTAAAGTGTTTTGGAGTTTTTTAAATTCCAGCAAGCCATGAACAAATCTAAATATCCTCTAAATGAAAAATAATTTTCAATTCTGCTTTTATATAAAGAAATTAAAATTTTAGTTTGTCGTATATTTTAAAATATTTTTTCATTGAATTTTTAAAAATGCAGGATAATTCCAAAAATATTCCAAAGGAAGGCAGACATGTTGCGAATCTCGGGCGTAGGCTATGGGATTTGAAGAGGAAAATAATTGCACTACGAGTCGAGAACTTTAAGTTGAAATTGCAATTGTTTATCAGTAACGAATTCGTACCTGACGAACGCCACAGTCCAGACATGATTACGAAACAGTTAATTGAATTCATATTGGAGGCTGTGAAGATGCAGAATGATTCTCAGAAGACAGAAGAGCGTCTCAGGGAAGCCGCTGGCAGATTAGAGATAATGGAGAAGGCTCAAAGGGAAATCGAAACCAAATACAACGACATCATATCAGAGCTGCAAAACGGATTGAACTGTATAGCTAGGGACCGTGTACAGGCGCCCTGTGCCCAAAAAGCTATCTGTGATAATGGGAGCCCATGCGAGGTGGTGGCCGATAAATTCACAATAGATCCATGTGCATGTGACATTCTGCCAACAGGAGAGCACTCGGTCGAAAATATCAAGATCATCCAGATAGAAGTAGGGAAATTCATAGAAGGCGTGACCGAACGCGATCAAATCACTCCTGAGTATGAAGCAAACTTAAAGAAATAATAATTAGTCATTAAAGTTAATACCGAAAATGCAGACCGTCAATTACAGAATCTGCCAGTCCAAAACTGAAAGCTAGCGGAGATCAACTCGACGAAACAAATTAATTCTATTCATTCCTGTTCCAATCATGATATTTTTGAATTCCTAAGTCTTATATGATATGTCGATCCACTCAATTTAAGAATAATAAAGACATCTACTATATTTTCACATAGTTTCCTTGAGAAACGATTTAATCCTGAAATTTTCTAAATTAATACTCCATCGATCAGCAGTTATTGTCAAGCACATGTAGTTAATAGATTACATCGTCTGTATCAACCTGGAACCATTATAGCGTAGAAGATCACACTTAGCAAAGCACACATAGCTTTATCGAAGTTTGGATTAGCATAAGGCGAGTTAAGAAGTCGGGTTAAACCGACTTCGAAATACCCTGTACCTTTCTTTGTGCGTGCGAATTCAACAATGGGAATGTTTTCTTCATAAATCATCATTAGGAGCATATCTACGGTAATTTTGGGTAGGCTACCTTGAATTGGTTATATTAGAGGGAGACAGCGTCAATATACGTACTAATGTAAAAGTTCGGCCAAAAATAGGTCCTAAGTTATATAAATATGTCAATAGTGGCCGTGGCTGTGAAAATAACCCCCCCATTTTTTGTGTGGTGGTTAATGTTATTACCCGCAACCTTCCTATGAAGTTTCGTTGATGATTCCTCTAATTATGACTTTTGATTAATTGTGGGCATGGCAGTATTATTCTTATCCCCATATTTTGCACACACTATTATGGACCCCATTTATATTTCTGAGAATTTGTATTCCGATAGCATCAATACGAGCATAGAAAGGGTAATTTTAATTTTAGACTCGGAAGTTCCTTTTATCAAAAGTGCGCCGGTCCTTTCTCTGATCAGCCATATTACTTGCTTTAAATGTCCACATATTGCTTCTCGTAAAATTTCGCCCATAAATCTCTAATAGATCTGGAAGTTGAAAATATTTATAAAAAGTGGGCATGGAAGTCAAAATATAACGCCCACATTTTGTATAGTGTTTAGTAGGAGCCACATATATATTCCATTAATTGGACCGAAGTTATAGCCATTTTAATAAAGTTTCATATATAGATGGCAGGCGTGGTGTTTGCCCAAATCGGTTCTTATATGAATCTGGTTCTGTATCATTGTCCTGAATATAGTTTTGCAAACTTTCATTAAGAGACCTCTAACGGTGTAGATGAAAATCGGCCACAGACGGACACACGGACAGACAGGAAAGTGATTCTGATCATATCTATATATTCACGCCTCCTTTTTGTAGGTGCAACCCCTCTCAAAAGCACAAAATTAGTATACTCTTTTATACGCCTTCTCAAGGTAAAGGTTATAAAAATCACAAGAGAGAATTTCTGATGTTTATTTCAAAATAAAACTACTTTCAATATTGCAACACAAACTCACTTAGCTTAATTGGTTAAAACTATCTCCACTCCCATAATTTTACCACAAACCACAGATTCTGCTTTCTCGGAAGATACTCATAATACATACAATATATAAAAATTAAAATAGAAATTAGGAACTTCCCATTTACAAGAGCAAAACCAGTTCAACGAATTGAACTTTGACTAGAGTGGGGCTCTTGAGTATGGCCTGAGGCAAGTACAGTTACACTCTGTTCTCTTAGATGGCAAGCAGGCCTCGGTGCTTTCAGCGGTTTGGCTTTCAGTACGTCGACTTTGCGCACTGGCGTTTTAACAGTTATCTAGCGGGGAAACGGTACCGAAGTGCATTTCTAATTATGTGCGCAAGTGTTGAAATGATTTCCAATTAACACTTCATATTTCCAAATTATTTTGTGTGAAGTATACAATTGGCTTTCGACACAATTAACGATTTTTTATTAAATTGTTTTACGTAAGTCTTCCTTGGGTATTGCTGTGGTTGGCAAGTGCCTTTGAGTAACATTTTGCTGGGGAAAGAGAAGGAGACTTGTAGTAATAATATAAAAATAATATATTGAAACTCTTTCCTGCACATTTTAATGGGCAGTTTTACAAATTTGAGGCGTATCATGGCTTTTGGGTGGATGAAATACAAAGAGAAATGTAAAATAGATCGATTAAGATAAATATAAAAAGAAAATACTTCCACTTGTGGAACCAATTATGTGCACTCATACCTGTATAAGTATTAGTTTGGTCGGTAATAATTGATACAGAATCGGCCCTATATAACCACACCAATAGCTAATCTAAGTAACTAAATTGTCTAGAGATATCATCTTTTTAGTGAGTATTAATACTACACAGTCATACTCTATATGTTAGCATAATCATATCCTGTATTTCCAACCCTACCCTATGCTCCTATAAATTATACTGCCATAGCCACTTTGTCAACTATGATTGTACGCAATTGGCTATATTCAAATTGTATTTTATTGGTTAATTGAATTGTTCAGGTTCTTGAAATTTACAATGAACTCGCAGCTACCTCCTAACCTACGCAAATACAATGGGCAAATGTAGGTCTTTACCAAGTGCTTCATTGGTGTTGTACCATGGGACAATTGCGGTAAAGCGACGCGTTTTGTATTGGCAGCTGTGCTGAATTTCAATGTTTTATTCTGCTGCACTGCTCCATAGTGGAGCATTGTATATCCATATGCGATTTGTGTTGGACTTACTTGTATACAAGTATGTAAATTTACATGTATTGCTTTGTGGTATGACCTACCAGCCACATATAAGTCTCCACGGATCCCAATTTTGGACCAAGTACTTTATACATTTGCGACGTTTACCTTGTGGCTGTTGTAGTTTATTCACCCATACTTGCCGACCGTCGTGTGGTTTTAGTAGTATCACTATCTGATTTGTAAAGGAAGGGAGTCAAAGATTCTCATAAACAGTGTTTTAAGCTGTTCTGTTATTTTTAGAGATTTATCTAATTTTTCTATGATTTCTGCTCTGGTACTTCTCCTATGTTCCTAGGTAATTAGAATCATACGATTCTGGTTTTTTACATTTGCCTGAAATCAAACATTTATTTTAGAAGCAAATGAGTGACTTTAAACTAGGTTCCACCCTACTATGAAACAAACACCAATCCTGAACGATTTTAACAATTTTTCATCAATCTTCACCAATTGGAATGCACGCGTGTGTGTTTTACGCAGCTCCTTTCCCTTCCGATAGTGTTGAATTTCGGTTTTTGAAATAGCGTCGCTGTAATCATTGCTAGCTAGTCTAGCTTTAGCGACTTTTGTGATCTTTTCGCAAGCGACTAAGTAGGTTGGCGAATCGATCGCAACTATTGGGCCCCATGCATAAAAATTAGCAATTGCTCGTTACTCTACTTTTGCAACTTATTTGTGAGAAATTGCTCTGTAATTGTTTCAAAAATAGAGTAACGACCTCGTTACTATGCATGAAGCCCACTGTGTCGTTACTTTTATCAAGTTGTCCAAAAAACCAGTGATTGCCGCAGGAGTGAATTTTGTTTTTGTTTTTGTTATTGTAATGTAATTTTGTTTGTTTTTATTTTTTGATTATATATATTATATTATATATATTTATTTAAATTGATTGTCGTGCTGGGAGAGATAAGGTCAGAGTTCTGCTGGAAGACTTAAAGGGTAGAAGTCAATTCGATAACAGATCTCAAAGAAAATGTCATATACAGAGAGAGTACGTGGAATTTTTTAAATGCAGACATTATGGAACCCAGTTCTTGAGTTAGAAAGTTGACTTAAAAAATGATGATGGGGTTGACTTCAATGAATGATGATACTCCAAGAGAAATGGACGTTTGCATCCAAATGGGGTAGAATTTTTTGTCTACTTTCATCATGGAACTATAATGCCTCGAATGTATTCAAATTCCCACGAAGGCCCCATAACTTATTCCAGAATAGCGATCATAAACAACAAAAATAAAAAGTATGCTATACTTGTTCGAAAAGCATGAATAGCAGCCACTGAAAGCTGACTTTCTGTGTTAGTAATTGAATGTTATTACGAAAATGCTCATAAGGCTGAAACAACAACTATTTCACAGATCAGTCAGAAAATTAGGGTTCACTATTGTGAAAAATGCTTCTTGATAAGTAATATGTTGTACTTGTGGTGGCAATGCCATTGTTGTCATTTTTAGGAACTTATTGACCAACCCTCGCAATTTGTAAAGTATCCAGAATCAGAACATCATTTGGCTTGTGATGTAGAGGTCTTATTTGGTGACAAGTTCCGTGGTATTAAATTTCAAATAGTGGCAATTTGCATTCTACCTCAATATCGTGTATTTTGCCAACATTAGAAGTGGTTTTGTGGAGTTAAGCGAAGGAATCTTATATGCCTTTACAGATCCAACTCTTGCAATGATAAAAAACAATGAGAGGAGCAATAATCGAGATAGCTCTTAAACGCAAGGTCAACTGTAGGATCGTCGTAGAACGTAATTTGTATGATTTTTTTAATTTCAAGGATAAAGTTATTGATTGAAATTAATGATTTTACAATAAGTGAACAATATTAGTTGGGTTTGGAAACCAAATTCCCACTGGCCGTTGGTCAACTCTTCCTGTACAGAGGCAGTTAACAATTCTTGAATTAGTCAATTAATTTGTAAGATTTGCCTACTTATTGTTAGTCTATTGTTAGACGCTGTAATAAATAAATATATTAAAAAATAATCCTTGGGTTTTATTCCTGATTCTTAATAAAGAAACATGAGAGTAATTCTCTCAGTGTAAGAGACATAAATGACTATTCTAAACTCGACTTATTTCAATACTTATTTAGTGAATATCTCTGAAAACTTGTTTCAACATTAATACCTGTTTATCTGCGAGCATTAACGGGCTCTTGTTTGCAATAAGCATCAAAACAATTCATAAATTTAAATTGCTCCAAATACGAGCTTGTTTCTAAAGAGGCACACACAGAATTCTTCAAGTTGAAAATACTCGTTCATAAATTTGCATAGAAGTCCAAACGCTTCAGTGTCGTCTAGACAGGTTGGTCGGTGAGTGGGCAACGCTTAATGGGGGTAGTTCCCCAGCAGAATTTCCACTAACAACAACACCAAACATGTTAATACAATATTCTGCCGAAGTGGATTTATAGCAAGCCACTTAATGAATGCCTGAGAATTGTTCAGCACGGCTGAGACGAGCACAGAGCGAGGTGTCGCAGACGATAAACTGGCATTAATGGCGGTGTTAAGGCGAATGCTTTAAAATTAAGCCCAAAAAGCCAAATTGTTGTGTGCTTCTTCTATTACGGATTCAGTTTTTCGCACATATGCAAATCAGCTGCTTTGGCAGTTTGTCCATGCAGAGACATGCGCGCATGCAAGTTCACTTTTACTTTTCTTAATCATCGAAAATAATGATAAAAGACGAAATGATATAATTTTTTTTAAGACGCTATAAATTTTATAATGTTTAACCAATTAAATTCGTTGCTCTCTTTGTTAATTTAATTTAATTTTTATTTTTGGTTTTTTATTATAGTTAATTTTTTTTTAAATAGTCGCATATGATTTCTATCAATCAGCAGCAATAAAAATTCTACTTTTTATTTATTGCAACAATTTTCAAGGTTATCGCGTTATGCGACTTGTGCACATTTTTGTTGTTTTTTGTTTTGTGTTTTTTATTTTTAGCTTTTCATTTAAGTTAGCACTTTAGTTAAATTAAGCCGCAGAAACTGAAACAACTTTAAACTTGTCCATACATAACTCGCTCAAGTTGTTTAAATTTTGTATTTAAACTTTTAATTACAAAACTATGCGCATTACTTTTAAAGTTGCCACAAAATATTTACACACAAAATAAAATAAGATAACTTCAAAAAATATATATATAAAAGTAAATTAAAAACTAAATTAGTACATACGTATTTGCTAGCGAAAGCCGCAGCCTTGATGCCAGCACTCGGAGTACTCCCTTCAAATGTTGACCTGAATTATTTCAAGAAGGTCAACAATGCCGCACGGTATGCGCCGCTGTAGCCTATTTCTGCCAAATATGTTCATACTCGTTGGAAATCGTTGGTTGCTTTACGGCATCATGCAAAAATGGGGTTTAATTTCAAGCCACTTCAACGCTAATACGCGTGAAATAAGAATAAAATCTCAATAAAGCACGCCAACACACCCACATTCTCAAATTTTGGAGTTTTAAAAATGAATTATAAATTTTATTTATCAATTAACGCTTAATAAATAAGGTCTTACAGCTTAATCAGAGAACTACTTGAAGCAAGTTCAGACTGTAAATGCAACATAATGGAGTGCTTTAAAGTCACAGTTCCATGGCTCAGTAGAATATTCATGTCCGCGGTACTGGTGCAATTGTAGCTGGATCTGTTTATAGGCTATCTAAACACTCCAGTACATATGTGCATAAATGCATTCCCAAGTACCTGATAATATACTGCCCAATGTATACTCAACAATGTATACAAAATACGAAGCCGGAGAGCCACCGAAGAAGGAGGTCTCCAAGCACTCAGGAATTGATGCAATTAATTGTTGTGTACAGTATTCAGCATATTTTCTGGTAATTATATATAAATGCTTATGTAAAATGTCTGATACATAGATAGAATTTCAAATGACTTAATATAAGATTCAAAGAGAACATAAATTGCCAATAGACTTGAGATTTATAGATAAGAGTACATAACGGCACATTAAATGACCAAGTCAGTTTGTGTTATGAATATACTAAAACCAATATTTAAACGGAAAATGTTTCTAATTTCATTATATCGTACTATTTTAGTCAACCACCAACATATATTTGTATATAAGAGTATTTTAAACTGTATATGAAAATACCTCCGTTACATCTAATATGCGGGGTATGAGAAAATGTTTCCAAAAAAATTCCTCAATACGGCGATGGAAGAGTTCAATCGAAATCAAAGTATTCATATTTTCATTTAAATTTTGCCTGTCACTTGTCTCGGTGGACACACATAGCCCAGTCTCTAAAATCAAGATTCTATCGTTATCTAGTAGTCAATCCAATGTAACAAAACCAGTGGTCATATGGTCAGATTATGTTGTCAAGGATCCCAACGTCTAGGCCCTAGCTTTGGCCAATACAATGCAACAAAATATAGTAGTTTTTTAAATGCTTTTCACCATAGGAATTGTAATATCTCCGAGGATATGAGTTGAAAAGATTTATCAAGATGATGGTCTTAACAATATTCCAAGTCGCATAGAGGTATTGTCAAAAGTGCTTATATTGCTGTCGCCAGTTTCCAAAGTGGTAACTTGAACATTTATAGTTTCTTCTCCCTACACAATTAAATTTGGGGCTATAAAGTTTTAGTATATAACAGATCATTTCTACAGTTCAATATATCTAAAAGTATATATTTAGGCCTATAGTTTAGATCATTTAGATCCTTAATGTATATGTGGATATAAAGCTATGAAAGGATCTGAAAATATATTGTAATAATTATATAAACTATCAGAAACTCTCACTACCTGTCCGTTCTTAGTACGCTAAATATGTTTATTCTGTTTTCTGATATACAGGTAGATCAAGCTCTGATAGTATTATAAAATCGAATTAATAAAAATAAACTTAGTCCTTCCGTTAATATTCTGATTAGCCTCTATATCCATATGTTCAGTCATTAATTCGCAATGTTGCTTAAAAGTCTGATTATCAAACAAAATATGCCAAGATTGTGACCTTTATTTGGAAGTCGCAAAATTTTATATCAAAGTCAAGCCTTTGTAAATATGAGTCCTTCAGAATTTTCAGTCTAGTTTGGCGCTGTACGTTACTATCACATCACAGTCAAAAAACTCAGTAGATTCCTTTATGTCATGTTCATTCGTAAATTGATCTTTAATATGAGGCTATCTATTCATTATTCAGCAGTATCCCAAGTACACCAGTTTACTAAAATGGTGTATAAAAAAATGTGTGGCTCTCAACGTGCAAATCAAGTTAATTTTTGTTAAACTTTTCGTAGTTACCGACTACAAATGGATTCATTTGGATAGGAGATTAAACTCGTGTGAGCAGATAAATGTCATATAAAACAATTGAAAGAATATATTTCTAGCCTATTAAATTTCCAGATGACATTCCCCTCAGTCGCATTGTGATTCTCTATAATCCTTTTATAAGCTTTTCACTAACCTAATACGATGTTGTTCATTCTTATTATAAATAAATTTTAACTTATTTTTAAATGATATTTATATCAACTATATTATATATATTTTGTGAATATTTTAGTTTACGAGTTTTCAATTTAGATTGCCTGCTTTCCAATATTTTTTGTAAGTTTTCTAGATAATCATAATTATAATGAAATTTGTATCTATGATTTTTTTATTCCATGCTATTTTCTCAACTTGTATCTTTTTTGCTTTAATTTCAATACAATGTTCTACTATTTTTTCACTGAAGTCCACAATTCCTTTTGAGATCAGTATCCTTGTCCATCAGAAAAAGTCACTTGCTGAACTTCTTCCAGTACATGACCTCACATGACCTTCTCTTTGAATACAATGAAGACAACTAACAAACATAATTTTGCAACAGAACTTTTTTGATGTTTTTTATATTATAAATTTTCATATTTTCAATATATTTGTTTTATGTCGGCAATTCTAAAATGTATTTCTTTCCACACCACTTAGAATGAATTTTCAAAAGTTAAGTTACATGAGAAGGTTCCGATACTGTTGGTTATGTGGAAAGCTGCTGGTACTATGCCGGATCCGTTTTTATAGTTGTTTCTTCAGGACCAACATTAGCAAAAACAGATTTATTGATATTCTGTTTATATTTCTCTATCGTGATCCTTTCTGAGATAAGTGGTTTAAGACAAACATTTCTTTTGCCCTATAAGCAGTTAGATCTAATTGTGAGTTTTGTAGTTATCCAGTTATCAGGCTCCAATATTCTTTACACTTTTTATTGTAGTTTATGAAATCAAAAATATCAACCATACGCCACGTAAAACCACGTGAATAAATAATACTAATTTTGATTTAAATTATCTTTATTATTAAATATGTTTTTATTTTGCTTCTAAGATTTTTATAATTTTCCTAGAATAATAAATTTTACAATATAATTCAGCTAGACATATCTTTAGTGATATTCCCTGATTGACTAAGCACTTCACTGTAATTCCTTATGTCGCGCCTGAAGAACGGCACTACCCGCTATTCAATAAGTTTTCGCAGGCCTTCATGCACATTTACCTTTTCTTCAGACTACCACCGTGATTTGTGCATACCCTCACATATGCAAATTGTTTGTTTATACACGTACAGTGTCGGTGAGTTCACTCTCCTGTGTACATATACGGGCAAAAGCTTTCGGCCACACTAACCCTACCACCAGAGCAGCACTTTTACTTTCGTTGGCTCACACGTACGTGAAGGGGCCGCGTGTACGTATACGCCGCGCGTACGTTCACGCTCCGAACATTGCAGCAGCAGCAGCAGAGGTTGGAAGCTTTTTTTAATGCAGCTCTTGTAGACTCTCACTCTCGTTGGCGGCGGCTGCTGTGTTTCTTGAGGTTTTGAAAGACTGCAAAGTTTTTTCTTTATTCGCATGGCAATTCCATACAAGATTTAATAAATTTTTGATTTGCAGATATATAATTTTGTGAGCACATACCGGGACCCGCAACCCCCGTAGCATCGCTTGGACATTCTACGAGCGAGCGGCGGTATAAAAGCTTGTGTTCGCTGGTCAAAATTATTCAGTATCTGTTGTGGGTTCGTTGAGATATACCAACCCTAATAATCGCTGTCCTCGTTTTAGTGTTGTGTGCAGTGCAATATTGATAGTTGTCATATAAAAATGAAATCACTGGTATGTTGTAGTGCAGCTAATGTTGCGGACGAAGTGTTTTTTAAAGAACTATTTGCAAAGTTTGTGTGTCATTAATGGAATCTAGTACAGCCAAACAAAAGACTTAAGACACGAACTGGCTGCTTAATTGTGTGATTTAAAATTTTGTGTTTTTTTAAAATATTCTTAAAAATTTTCAAATTTTATTAAATAATTTAAAATTTTATGTAAATTGTAAAAAAATTTACTGAAATTTTTCTGGTGCTTAGAAGATGATAATAATTAAGTTGCTGTGAGAAATTATACAGACTTGTTGAGGAGTGGTTTAAGAAGTCAAACAGAAAATTTGGCAAACATTTTAAAGTAAAAATTCGAGACGACTTTTTATGTTTATAAAAAGATTGTATATAATTTTGGCGCCTTTTGCGTAAATGGGATGTTCACTGAAACTAGTTAAATACTTATTAACAGATGAAATCTAGCAGAAAATGTCATTAATGTATAAAATGTTTCAATGTATATTTATTGGCTATAAAAGCAATAAATATATAATGCCTTAAAGGCAACAATAGTGTTATACTACAATATCACAGTATAATTTTGCGTGAACACCCTCAATCCAATATTAAATGATATAAAATACCATTTCTAATAAAATAACTTCGTATAGAAACAGAAAAATTAACTGCAAAACTGTTAAACTAGAGTACTATCGTTGTTGAGCATTACTTGCCTTCCGAATATCTCTACCAATCTAATTCGATTAGAAACTCTGTTAAACTAGAGTACTTCCACTATTGGGCATAAGTTACCATCTGAATAACTCACCCAACCTGTTCTCTTATGAACAAATTTGTCATCTGAATCTCAGTTTAGAATTGTCGTTACTGTAATGGTCTCAATTTATATTTTTTATTAAGTCCTCTGAAGCGAGCATAGCGAAAATCGCTGAATATTATGAGAGACATTCACCATATACGTTAACGAAAAATAATCTTGTTCTAATTCTAATATTAAGTTTTTTGTATGATGTATCAAATCAATTTTTACTATAAAATTTTGTATAAATCTAAACAAAATTGCTTCAGTAATAAGAATAATACTTCAATATAAAGATGTGGCCCTTTGTTCCTCCTAGGAACTGTAGAATTATTATATATTGTTAATGTAATAGTTCCAGAAATCCATTCTTATGTTTAAGTCTGGCGAGCAATAAGTACTGCTCTACATTTGGAGTGCAGTATCTCAAAACATAAAAAAAAGTTGCAACAAGTGCTGCAATATCAGTCTTATTTAGGTTAATGGAACCAGTTTAAAACTATAATGATGTATACGCAAGTACGAGAGCTTTCAATATTAAATTTCAAATGCTGCCATTCCTGCTTAATTACTCTTGTTGTAGAACTCGTTGGCAGTAGGAGTCCTATTAATATCAATATTAATCAGACCATACATTTAAATACCATTTATTGTAATTCTGATAGTTCTTCCAATTAACTTAATCGAATCATATCCGTATGCAACTTAAGTTGAGTATATCTTATGGAATTTTTCTAGAAAATGTCCTAATAAGATAATCATTCATTGTATATGTTATGTTAAGATTTCGTCGCCCTTTTGTTTTTTTCCTATATTTTTTCATTCTATTTCTATTTGGAATTTTATTTCTTGATTTTTCCTTACTTCTATTCAGACTTCAATTTATATATTTACTCCTTCTTTTGCGATTTCGAATTTCATTTCTTTTTCTTCTACCATTCTCCTTTTCAATTTAAATTATATTCTAATTTAGATGCAAGATCCTTTCCATCTATTCTGTTCCTTGTTTTATTCCTACTTTCATTCCGACCTGAATATCCGTATTTTTTCCAAATTCTATTGCGATTTCTAATTTCATGCCTCTTCCATATTTCCAATTTAACTTATATACTCTTTACTTCTTCTATTAAATGTAAGACCTCTTCCATATTCTGTTTTTATTTATTTAAAACATTTTTTCTTCTATTCCGTTCCTTATTTTATTTCTGCTTCAATTCAGACATGATTCCCCATATATAGTCCCACTTTTATTGAATTTTCTAGTTTCATTTCTATTCCTTCTTTAAGTCAACTAACAATTTCGCATTTATTCTCACTTTTGTTTCGACTCTTAATCCCATATATTCATAATAATTTCCTTTTTTATAAACCCCAATTTCTATATATCTTCTTTATTCTCTTTTTATTTATGTACTCCATTATTCTACTATTTCAAAATCTAATCGTTGTTTCTTTCCTCCTTCCATTCCTGAGTGTATCCAGCGGTAGCTTAAAAAAATAATTAAGAGTCTGTGAGTTTCTTTACAAGCAGAGAGGTCATCATTTCAGAGATATTGGGAAGTTTGAGAGACAAAGAAACAATAATCTGAGATTGATGTATGTATAGTTGTGATTAGAGAAGCCCAGTTGAGGGACTTGAGATACCATGAGAGACTGATTTCGTATCACTATTTCGTTCATTCCACCATTTGATCAATTTAGAATTTTGATTTAAAAGTTACTCATACGCCCAAGTGCGTGATGATGAAGCACAACTATATTGAAAATGATAATAAAATAGGAATTTGTTTACATGGAGAATTTTTCAGTTTTTATTATAATTTTATATTATATTTTTTATTTTTATTCATTTATTTATTTTAATTTTATATATCAAAAATGTATTTTTTTTAACTAACAAATTTTTTTTTATTTGTGTTTTATTCTCACGTTTTATTTTCAAGAATTCTTTTATATATATGAATTTACTTACTATAATTATTAAATAATTGAAAGTGTTCGTAGGTTTATTTTATTTTTGGATAATAATTTTTCTTAATTTATGCTTTTTTTTTTACTTCTTTCTTGTTATGTTCTTTTTTTTTTTTGCTTCACTTTCATATCGTAAAATTCTTTTTTATTATTTTTATTTGTTTGCTGATTCAATGAATAATTCAAGTTATTATTTTGTTTAGAAAAACATATTTTTTCATACAATTTTTTAAACTTTTTTTATGTTTTTTCATTGCCATATAATAGTAATTTTGTAATTATTTTCTAATTATAATTAATAATTGCATTTATTTTAAATATATTCTCTTCTTTTTTGAATCAAAAATAAATTTGTATTTCATATATTTTTCTATAATTTATTTTATGCACTTTTTCACACATATAAATTATATTTTTGTATATTTCTATTTACGCTATTTTTGCTCTTTCCAATTCACTACTGCTCAAGTAACGCATTCGCCGTCTTTTAGCTGTAAATAATGAAAGCAATAACTGCAAAAATCATGGCAAATTTAAGCATGTTGCAAGGCAAAACCGCTGCAATTGTCATTGCCAATTAAGAGCGGCGCTCTGCTCACGCGCCTGCAACCATTTGCAATGAAAGTGAAAATCACCTGCGGCAATTTTACTGTTTCTATTGTTTTCTTTTTTCATTTTCGCATTGAACTTGGCTCATAGCCCAGAAATATTGTTCATGGATTTAATTTCCACAATTTTACGCGCCTTTTTCGTTGCACTGCAACCACTGCGCACTGAAATGAAGAAGTGGCAGACGCGCGGTGTGGCTGACGGCTTCAGCAAGCGTGTCACTAGCAGCGTAACTAATGTCTAGCTCACCAGATTATCTTACGGCGTTTCGGTGGCTAAGGTTTGTTTGCACATGCGATTGCATCATTGCGAGAGGTTATTGGATTCCAGTTAATAATTACATAATAACTTCTTTTATACGCTTTAATTGTTTGCCACCTTTTAAGTGCAATCAACACCGCACAATTGGCTAAGTTGTGCCTTCTTTGAGGCCACTTGGTTGGAGGTTTGTTGTCATTTGCTGCAGCCATTTACGCAGCTAAGTGTTCATTTATGGCATAGTTTGGCGGAAGCAGCTGCCGCATTTCATTGCGAGCTACCCAACTGCTCCGAATACGGTTTGTTGTTCCACTTTCGCGTTATGTCACAACGAGCAAAGTGGTTTGTGATAGGAAATTTGCATAGGATATGATAACACACGCATTTGAAACACATGCAACCTTACTTATTTCACTAACTTCACGCTTCTTCTTTCTTGTTGTCTTTCTTTCAGTTCATTTTCGGGCTACTGGCCCTCTGCGTACTCGCCAACGCTGAGGAAGCAAAGAAGGCCGATGACGCGAAATCCGCGGAGCCAGCACCAGTTGCCACCGAGACGAAATCTGTCAGCACAGCCGAAAAGAAGCAGGAGAAGCGAGGAATTTTGCATGGCGTAGGTCATGGTTATGCCCCTGTTGGATACGGGCACTCCGGCGGTGGCCTCATTGGACACGGTGGTGGCCTCATTAGCCACGGAGGTGGCCTCGTTGGTCATGGAGGAGTAATCGGTTCGGGTATCAGCTACGGCGGCTATGGAGGTGGTTTGGCTTATGGCGGTGGTGGTGGAGGTGGTGGATTCGGTGGTGGCTACGCTGTCGGCACCGGACCAGCGAATGTGCAGGTCGACACTTTGGTGCGTAGAGTGCCTGTGCCCTATCAAGTAGAACGTCATGTGCCATACCCAGTTGAGAGGACCGTGGGTGTGCCCGTCAGGGTTCCTATACCCGCACCCTACCCAGTGGAGCGAACTGTCACCTATCCAGTTAAGGAAATCGTCAAAGTACCTGTACACATTCCACAACCCTACCCAGTTGAGAAGACCGTGCATGTCCAAGTGCCCGTGCATGTTGACCGCCCATACCCCGTCAAAGTACCCGTCCCAGCACCGTACCCAGTTGAGAAAATCGTGCAAGTGCCAGTTAAAGTGCCAGTGCCACAACCCTACCCAGTTGAAAAGATCGTGCAAGTGCCCGTCAAGGTGCCCGTCCATGTGCCACAACCCTACCCCGTCGAAAAGATCGTACAAGTGCCCGTCAAGGTGCCCGTAGATCGGCCATACCCCGTGGAAGTCATCAAACCATACCCAGTACCAGTGGAGAAACCAGTTCCATATCCAGTGGAGAAACGCATCACCGTTCCCGTACATGTGCCCGTCGACCATCCAGTCCCAGTGCATGTCGATCGCCCAGTACCTGTGCATGTGAAAGTGCATGTGCCACAGCCATACCCAGTCATTAAGGAGATCCCAGTGCCAGTCGAACGTCAAGTGCCCTACCCAGTTAAAGTACCCGTAGACCGCCCCTACCCCGTGCATGTGGAACAACACGTGCCCGTAACCGTTGAACGTCAAGTACCCTACAAGGTGCCAGTCGCCGTGCCCGTTCATATTGAGAACCATGTGCAACCCGCCCTGTACAGCCAAGGCGGCTACGATCACGGCTTCTCATCGTACGGTTCGTACGGCCATGGTCACGGACATGGTCACGGTCACGGTTATTTCCATAAAAAGAAGTAGAGCAATTTTTTCCGGTTTTTAAACAAGCGTAAATAGAAATTAGTAGAGCATATGAAGAACGGCCATTCTATGATGAAATGGAACGAGAATTTATAATATGACTTTTTGCTATCGCCTTCTACTGTTCTCTTATCTATCATACGAATTAGTTTTTAGTTTGTGATAAAAATTAAATTAATTGAAAGGGAAATGATAAATTTGTACTATACGAGACTGCACAGATTCAAAGGATGTGGTGGAAAACTGAAGACTGGAATATGTGGAACCTTAACTTAACACTTTCAATTGCTTAAATGAGAGCGCCAAGAGAGAAATACATGTGTAGAACATTTAAAATGGAAAGCAGATATCCTGAAAAATTACATAAATGAGAACTTCAGTAAAAGTGTCCCTTCCACCAAAAAAGAGGCTCTTACAGTTGCTTTCCAACGCATTGAATGTTGTGGATTGTAATTGAAAAATCCTAAATTATTTAGGGCATTTCAGACTTATACTCCACAAAAGCCGATGCCAATTGATCATCTCTTAGTCTACACGGCGCGTCTCATCTCACAAGCCCAGCAAACTTGCCTGCCGCGCACTCCTCACACAAAGTTCTTCTTCACAGCAACCGAATAACGATTTCAAATTCTTCGCCTTAGTACAATTGTTTTATTCTCTTTCGAGTTTATGTAAAAAAAAAGTTTTTTGTATATATTTAATTATGTAAATAAAACACAACAAATCATTGAAAAATATAATACAGATTTTTTTAAATTCTATTAAATAAGGAGGAGATATGCAAATTCTATTCAGATAATATGTAGAATATGAAAAAATAGCCAAAATGTCTGCTGGTGGTGTTGATTCTTTCAAATCCTCATAATTTTTCACCATTCATCACTCATTACGCATCACAATACGAGTAGGGCCAAGGTCACCACAGTGGCGGCACGAATAAGTTTCTCCTTCAGCCATTTAATTATGAGTGCTACAGATAAAAGCAGCCCTGAAATAGGTGACCTATTGGAGACTACTTCAATCTCCTATAGTCTTATCAAAGCATAAATTGAATAGAAAGAGCAATTGGACAAAAATCCAATTGAAGATGCACTCAGAAAAATTCCAATAAAAACACTTAAAATATTAAAAAAATAAGTTCAGTTTTTTAACAACAATGGATGAAGAACACAATAAGACCACAGTCAGGTTAATCCGACTACAAGGTACCATTTTCTATAAGAAGACTTGTCAAACTACTCCCAAAGACAAAAAGTGACCATGCGAGTTAAAAGATATTGGAGATATTGAATCCACATAATTTTCAAGTAATAAGTTATAATAAATAACTTGTAATATTAAACCTTACTCTTTGTTAAAATAGTTTCCATATTCATGCTGAATTCTTTACGAAAGTGGGTGTGGTTATTGTTATATTAAGACTGCATTGATCACAAAGATCAATAAATTTTGTACGTTTATTCTGTATTATGTTGGGAAATAATGTAAAGACCTCGTGTTTGATAAATTAATTTTACTTTCATTCCAAATGTAATAGAGGAAAGGTTTAAAAATCTCGTATCAACCACATATAAAGGTAGGCGTGGCACTGGTTTCTAGTTTAGTTCTTACTACTGCCACTGTGATTCATCATGCAAAATTTTATCGATATATATCATTTATATATGCGTAATGAATATGTATGTCTAAAGTGTAGGCGTGGCAGTTTAAGTATGTTTTCCTCGCAGATTAGTATTACCAATTTTACCTGTGTTCTGTAAACGGATACATTTATGATTAAAATATGACAAGAACTTTTTAGGCATAAGTTATCACTCCGCTGCACCTGAATTCACCTTGTGAAGTTCGCAACTCGTAATATAATTGCACTTCTATTCTAAACTGCTGTTTTCATATTCTTACTCTTTTATAAAGATTGTTTTCTAATCATACAAATATAGTCCAATACAGTCGTATATATTAGGTCCGAATAGATAGCATCACCATTAATGCCTTGGACTATGAGAGGAAGAGAATGCATCTGGAATGAATCATACGAAAACAAGATAGCAACATCAACGTATACCGAATGTAGTTCATAGAATTTAAATTTACATTTGTGAGCGAAATTTAATGTTTGTAGGTGAAATCTAACCTTTATTCTTGTTTTCATTCATGAACAAAGTTCCCTCTAAGCTGCCTTGTTCGAAAGTTGCCCAGTCCTTTTTGTATCCTGCGCACAATAGCATTGTTCAACATTTTCTTTTATATATCATCTTATAAAACAATTAATCTGGAAATACCAAAAATCCGGGCGGTCACCCCCAGTTTGTATATTTGGAAAATTTTTGCTCATACGAGGGCGGATTGATATTGAAGTTTTTTCAAAAACCATTTATTTCTCAACATAGTCTCCTTTTACTTCGACACACTTAGTAAGACGATATTCCAACTTTTTTATACCATCTGAATAATACGATTTCGGGAAACCCTCAAAATACGCGTTAGTTTCGGTAATCACTTCTTCGTTTGAGATGAATCTTTTTCCTGCGAGCCATTTTTTCAAGTTTGGAAACAGGAAAAAGTCACTAGGAGCTAAATCTGGACTATAAGGTGGATGATTACCCAATTCGAAGTGCATTTCACGTAATTTTAGCATCGTATCTAATGCTGTGTGAACCGGTGCGTTGTCTTGAAGAAAGAGCATTTTTTTCTTCTTTAAATGTGGTCGTTTTTCCTTGATTGCATCAATCAATTGGTCCAATAATGCACGATAATACTTTCCTGTGATTGTGGATCCTTTTTCAAGATAATCGATGAGCAATATTCCGTGTGCATCCCAAAATACAGTGGCCATAACCATGCCAGCCGATTTCACTGCCTTCGCCTTCTTCGGAGCACTTCCACCAGCTTCCACCCATTGTTTCGATTGATTTTTGGTTTCAGGTGTGTAGTGGTGGACCCACGTTTCATCAACAGTTATTAATCGACGCCAATGTCTCTTTCGCCGTTTTCCCTTTCAAATAATATTGTTTAATCACTGCACGAAATTCGCTTGTTTCCTTTTTTCAAGAAACACAAAAGTTGCTTACTTCAATCGACTACAACAAATAAACTAATCGATGAATTTGGCTGAAATTTTAACAGCTGACGTTTCACAGATCGCAATTTCTTAAAAAAAAAGTTTTTGTGTTTGTGCTGCCATCTAGCGCTAGGTAGATTCAATATCAATCCGACCTCGTATATAATTTTGTGTCTTGCAGTCGGCGAAAAAATTAGAGGGAGCATTGCTCATGAATACGGAAATTTCGAATGCACCTAAAACTTCATTGACACAACTACGACAACCAGAACAACCAAATGCCAAAGAAGCCACCGGAAGTTGGACAGACAGACTGATCTTTGATGAGCTCACGCACGTTTTTGATAAAAGCTGCGCTGAACACGGAATTCAGTTGACCAACATGTGCTCATGACCATTTTTAAACCACGTATACCACTCATTAACTATGCCACAGGAGAAATGATCATCACCCTAAACTAGGTATATCACTGAAAACATTTCGGTAAAAGTTTCACCAAGGTTAAAACAAAACTTAATATTAGCTCTTTGCTCGATGCTCATTTTTGTACCGATGACACAAAAATACTGTCACTTGAGACGCTGGTCCAGTTTTAATGTCAGTACAAAAAGGAACACCAATTTCGACACACCCTTTGCCCTAATTGGGTGTCACTGAATCAAATGTAGTTCATTTTTCATCTAGTAATAAATTATTATAATAGTGTTATTATATGTATACAAATGTGCTAGTTGATATCAATGAATTATATATTTATTTTGCTTCAATTTACTCTAACTTGGGTTTGTTAGTATTAGAATACTAAGGTTAAAAATTTCAAACATATCTTTATTTACTTAGAAACCCTTTACGGGAACAATCAGTTATATTAATCACAGATGTCATCGTTTTATAAGTTTTCTATCAAACCTAGTTGCTACGCTAAGACTTAATTGAATCCTAGAAGTATACTCCAAAATTATACGCCTTGGGCTCATGCGTTTTTAACAACTTACTTCATGATTAGTGAAACAAAAGTTATTGTAATTATTGTAGTGTTGGGCGCTCATTAATATAAATTCCTACCAAGCATTATAACATGTATGTTAAAATCAATTAAGCATAGATGACTATTTATGAGCAACAAAAAACATATTCAAAAAATGAATATATAATTGACAAAACAAAATTAATATATATATAATAAATTTGTAGGCTCAGAATATTTATCCAAGTCTGTTTTTAAAACCATCTTTTATAGGGGCAATAGTAACTGACCAATACATTTAAATCACAAGTTTTTTGGCTCCCTGTGCAATTACTCCGAGAAATATGCAAGGAAAGTCAGCTTTTCCAATGACAGCATTTAATGGGAGAAAGCATCACTTGTATCCACCAAGCACTAATCACACCGATTTATTTTGTAATTGCCAGCTTAAAAAGCTCTTTTGTAAAATGCCCCCTAAGCTATGCTTACATAGAATTACTACTAAGCGATCATATGTCATATTTTCATAATTTTAGCCTAAAAGTGTGCTACGTTTTTCATTGTACTGTACGGATCATATTTGGAAATTACTGTGGTTGAGATTTGGATTGATATCTGCCAACAAAATAAGAAATATATAAATTCTCCATAGTAATTTTAAAGCAATTATTATTAAATAAAAATATATTAATTTATTATGAAACAAGAATACAATCATAATGAAGTAAATATTTCATTACTATGAAGTAAATCCACAATTATCTGTAAATAAAAATGAAAAATTCTTTATAATATTTATCAATTTTTATTTGATTATTCGCGGTTTTATCTGATTTGCACTCAGGCTATGACACAATAATGCGAAAAGGGGTTTTGACAATTTCTTAGCTAAAACAGAATATGTGAACAATCAGATTGAAAACCATTTCAAAATCTTGCTTCAAATGGCTGGACATAAGAGATGAAATGGAACTTGTGTCGCCGAACGGGGAAATCCAGGCTAATGTGTGCTTTTTTGTAGCCGCTAAACCCACATATATACCTAAAATGTGGATACATAATAAAACTGCATTCTAACTGTGAGATCAATAAAGTATATGATTGGAATTCAAATGTATTACCATCAAATATAAATGGGCACTAACACAAAGCATGAAACTAGGAACAGGAAGCGGTATGCGACCCACTGATACACTATGGCTTATATGGCCAATATAAAGACCGACATTTAACAACTAAAATCTCATCTCACAAAATTAGCGAAACTTATTACTTATAATCCCTAAAGTGTCATTAGTTGAAGAAAATGATTCTCCTATAATAATATATAAAATGTAATATAATATGCCAATGAGATTATTCAGGTGCATAGTATTATGAGTACATTTACTTTCGATTACTATTGAAAGCCTTAGTTAGTACATATATCGGAACGATAGTCAGGATTATTATTATATGACGAGTATTATTCGTTAATATTTCTTATAATTATATTTTTATTCTTTACACCATAATTAATTATATCTGGTAGGGCTTGGAGAAATGAGTACCACCAAGTAAGACCTTCGTCTCAGAGCGAAAAAGATATAGAAAGAACCATTTCGAGACCATATCCTAGGATGGATTTCTGCCCACGAATCTAGCACTCAATAGAAACATTTCATCAATCTTCATTTTTAACAATCTTAAATTTTCTTTGATGCTTTTTCACCACACAATCTTCAATACTCTCATAGAATTTTCCCAAATGCCTTCGCAAACTGTTGCAATGACGTTAATAAAAGTTCAAGTGAATGACCAAAACAACGACTAGACTACATCAACAACAATTCAAGTAAGCATTACAAAAGCAACAATAAAAAACCGAAGCTAAAAAACTACAATAAAATTAAAACAAAATCAAATGAAATAAAATAAAATAAAAGAAGAGCCGCACAAATGAAGAAGACCGAAGAGGTAGCCGTGCAACCAACCAAGCGACAATGAACGATTGCGCAGAGTTCAAGCAACTGAACAACGGCGGCAACTTAGCAATTATTACCAGCTCAGCCGGTTGCCTGTTGCAAGCAGCTCGGTTGCGCGTCAATTGGTGCAAAAATTTTTTATTAAATTTTTTCTTATATTTTTCATAATTTTTCAATTTTTTTTTTTACACACACGTTTAACATCCGAGCCGAGCTGACTAGGCTTGGAAGTGGTGTAAGCGCCAATTGCACTAATTTTTACTCCACTGCTCTACTGCCGCAAGTGGTGGTAACTAGGAAAGCTGCAACTGTTAATGTTGTCGATGATGTTGTTGTTGCTATTATTGTTGTTATGCACTCCTAACCGTATATAACTTGCCTGCAGTCAATGGTTCCACTCATACGTGTGCTGGTCTATGCAGCTGCAGTGTCCAGGCAGGTAGTCAGTTTCAGCCGTCTGCCAGTTGGTCTGTGCACCACTGCAACTTATGCAACTTTACGCACAGCCGTAGAAAAAGTTAGTCAAGGTGGCTTTACCGCCACTTCCATTGTAAGTTGGACTACACATGAATTACTCTTTCGGTAGGTCAACTTAGAGGAGTGGTTACAGATCGCTTAGCAATATGGTATGGTATGTACTAGTACGAGTTTCGACCTCGGTATGGTGGTGAAGACACTTGAAGATGGTGTGATATGATTTTTACACTTGTCGAAATTAATGTCTTTGAGCAATAAAGTACCTTGACCTACTAAATTTACTTTCAGTTGAATCATTCGCGGTGTACGTAATAATCCAATACCTTGCTACAATAGGGTGTCTCGACCGTGTTTCATAGTTTAATGTCATAGTTACACTAAAAATTTTATTCGGTTGTATAAATAACGGAAGTAGCTAAGCAAAACAATATTGAAGAATTTTTTTTGTTTCTCTTTTTACAAATAATGTAAGTTAAGAAGATATAACAAATGAAGGAAACAATGAATTACATAGGCGGATACTTCTGCGTGGAAACCACGAGGTCTGCAGGATACATCAGCTTCAACAAACTTAAACTGGTATAATACTAATAAGGAATTGGAAGTAGGAAAAAAATAGATCGGTGGAACACACCAATAATGGATATATGAGTTAGGTGCACAAAGTTTCCATAAATATGGTGGAGAAAATATTTGGTTGTACGAAATTACCACAAAGAGTGTAAATATATCAATAGTGGGACACAATGGTTTTTCAAAGAATTCACACAATTTCCGTAGCTAATGTTCCGTTGAATGAAACTTCCACAAGAGTTGTAGAATACTTTCTCAGTAGGGACACACTTTAAAATTTAAAGTTTAAGTTCAAAAATATTCCATCAAGTTTTCGAAAACATATCTTGCTGTAGACAAGTACCACAGGGGCTACAGAACCCATCAACAATAGCAGACCAAGTTTAACAAAGATTCTACAACTTGTGCTTCAAACATTTCCCGTTGAATAAAAGTACCACAAGGATTGCAGAATACAGGAATAGCAGGACATACAATAATGTTTGGCAAAGCTCTCATAAAGTTTGCGATTGTATAAAAGTAACTAACATAAAGGTTGCAAAATTCATTAATAGATAGAGATACATGTTTAGCAAAGGTTCCATAAAATTAACTGAATACATATTTTGTTGTATTAAATTGTGTTAGGTTGAATAAAAGTATCTCAATAGTTGGAACCTTTGGCAAAAGTCACTCAAATGAACTTTTCTGTAGATATGAGTGACTCACCTTCTATAAATAATACTAATAAAACAATTTCTATATTCTGTTAATTGAATGTTTCATTAAAATATTTCTCAGCCCTCTCTGGTTAAAGTGAATACGTTTTGAAAGAATATAATTCCTAACAATGTAGTTCAAGAATTGGTTCAAGAGTAGTAAAAGGGAAGTCATATTAAGAATGAAGTGACTAAGCTTTAAATAATATAATTCCTAATTATGTAATTCAAGAATTGGTTTAACAAAAGTCACAGACAAATTTTTTTCCTTCATTGTTGATCGATTAATAAACCCCTTCTTCTCTTAAGGAGGAATCTACAAACAATATCTTATATATGCCATGTATTAAGCGTATTGATAATGTTTAGCCACCGGTGTTTGCTTTGACCTAACTCACCTTCAGCACATAAGAAGATTGTGTGATGTTTTTGTTCTTGAGCTATAAGATCCTGGTATCTACAAGTATCCTTGCCTTCACAAAATATATAAATTTTCTTTTCCAGGAGATTCTTTCACAGTTCATCAATTAAATAAAACAACGATTGATGGCATATGAATACTTAATTGACTGATTTCTTAATAATTCTAGTACTTGTGTGATTGACTTCAATTTTAAAATACTTTAACAATGCGAACCATAATCGTGTTCATATGAAAAAGTTATTATAAATCCTCAGTCAGTCATTGACGGACAACATACGTAGATTTTAAAGGAAATCTTAGGTCTCTGTAAGCCTGGATCAGTGAAGAGTTAATTGGTGAAGTAGATTTATCATGGTCATACACTATCTTCAGTAAAACAACACCAACAGCTCCTTAATTAAAGTTTGAAGTCTTCAACTCCGATTTTATGAACTAAGTATCATAGCATGTCGTTGGTAGTCCCTTTTCGTGTTTCAATGTTAGAGTAGTCTCAGAGGTTGAGGCGGTTTATATTTTTTTATAATTGTGTGCAGAAGTAGTCGTAAAGAAACGGCACTGATGTTTGCTTAGTCGGGACTTTGGAATATTTTGGATCGACTATTAGAAAGTTGAACTGGCTGTCAGTCAAGATGAATACTTTCAAACGCTAACTTCAAACGATAATTTTTGTATATTTCTGTGTTCGACTAAGTACCCTACATAATATGATAAAATGTGGCTTGGCTGAGAATGAATGACATCAAAATTGGTATATTCTAATGCATTTTTGACTTGAGTAGCGTTGAGGTTAATCTTAGAATCCTCTCCGACACACGAGTCTAAAATTATTCAACTATTCGACATATCAAAAGAGTCCTGCTAGTATTCATTAATCAATTTCTGAGAACTCTCTCTAACACCCTAGTCTGTCATTGTTGAACTGATCGCCATATCGAAAGGGTCCTGCTAGCACTCATACATCAATTTCGATAGGTTGTTTACTGCGTGTTATATCTTGATTGCAGCTTTGATGTGTTTGAAGATTGCCACCAAATTCTGTAAGAATTCATTACGCTGGAAATGTAGACTCATATTGTTCTCAATAATTTTTCCTCTTCGTTTTCGTGTTTTTCTGGATGTCTACAGATTCAGTTTGTGAATTAAATTATCACTGATTTAACCTAAGCTTTGACTGCAATCGATAATTCATATCAGCTGTTAGTGGTGTTGCATACCTTCCAAACCCTATTATCGATGGATACTCTTCAATTTACCCTGCTATTTAGGCTCATATAGAAATATTTAAGATGGTGAACTTATAATCCCGATCGCGTGAATTGATATATTTCATTTTGAGATGAAAGAAATGCTTTCTGCTTACCTTGTCACACTTTATAGATCAGAAGTGTAACTTAACCAAAAAATCATTCATGATTTCGTGACTCAGTTAAGGAACCACACCAGCCTTGTCAAAATTATCTCCGTAACTGACATCTGTATGCGGTCTAAACTTAGTTCCAGTGGTTCATAAACTAACAAAGTGGAAAAGTTATATCCTAGCTATACAAGGAGTGGATACCATTAAGTGCAATTGGTCCGTCACTAAAACTCCTAGTGAAATTGTGTAGTTTTATTATTATCACAAAAATTCTTTTGTTTATAGCATTTCATTTATTACGAGTAAGTGATATATTCATGAGCACCTGAAATGCAACTGCAACAAGTGAAATGAAAATACAATTTTCCAATGTATGAGGCAAGTATAAAGTAAGTATAAAGTAAGTATTACGAGTAGGTGAGTGTACATCAAATGGAATTTAAACATTACACAAACACAGCTGCATAACAATGAGGAAGTTTTTAAAATGGAGCAACTCACCACGACCACTTTACACGAATTGTTGCATGCAACGCAGCAAACACTCTTTTGGTGGTCAGCGCAATATCGAAATTAACGCGATTCGCAAATGCTTGTATAATTTTGACGACTTACGGCAACTGCAACGAAATAGTGGTGAACATAATGAAGTTTCTTTAAACCACTGAAATAACTGGCGGCTTGCTTTAGGGTTGGCTATTTTGCTGCATTGTTGGGCATAACGGATTATCTTAAAATTTCATATAATTAATTATTCGGACTCAGATGAATTCACAACAAAGCTGAAATGCACTCAATTTGTTGGCAGCCTTGGAGGTGCCTGCTATCACATTAAATTGTGATACGAGACGTTGTTGTTGTTGTTGTTTTGAGTATTTTTCAATTACCTTAAAATAATTTTATTTTATTTCCCAGCACCTCAGAGTATATGCTCAAAAAGGCACCAGTGACCGCTATGGTCTTTCATCCAATCGATGGAGTAAAAGTGTATCAAGAACTGTACAAATTGGTTTAATAATACGCTGTTGGTATTAACTTAAGACTTACCCAAGACTTGCTTTTCATTTTACAACCGATACTATATAAACAAGAAAATGTTGGGGCTAAATATATATACCGCAGATAAATAGAATACCGTAGATGCAGGATATTGTAACTTAATTCGTTGCAATTGAAACTGAAGGCGTTGGTCCATTATCGTAATGAGAGACCACTTTCTACTTCGCCAAGTGTGGCTATTTTGTTCACAATACATCGTCATATCTGTCCTTTGGTCATTTGTCTAGTTTGCAAATAGACAGAGATTATGTCAATTGAATCCCAGACAATGGTGGCTATCATGTCGATCCCAACGTTTCCACCTTCTTTAGCACAAGTTCGTATCGTGAAGTTCACTGCTTTGATTTTTCATTTATTTCTATTGTTTAACAATGGATCCACATTCCATCAACAGCCACGAAACCGCGCAGGAACTCTTACGAATTGCACTTAAACACATCGATACAATGCTCACAGGATGTTATTCGAACACACTTAAGTTTGGCAGTTAGCACCTACCGTTCGAGTAGCCTTGGTTTTCAAATTGTGGATGCCAAAAATTTTGTAGACATTCATATGAAATAAATCAAATCCGATTAGCCGGTCTGCCAGAATGATATCATTGATTTTGTACATCATATCCTCCGAAATCATACTAACTCGTCAACCTGGATGCTCCTCATCCACACGAGATGTAATACCACGGTTAAATCCATTTAACCAATATATTCTGGTGGTAATCGAAATTTAAAGGTCCCCCATTAACGACACCTCTCTTGTCTAAGATCTCCTCACTCGTATTCCAAAAATAAGAATCTAATCAAGTGTAAGTAAGGCATTTTCTCTCGCCTCGGATTTTTACAGTCACTGATCGACAGATGACACTAAAGGATCACATGCTGTGATGCCTTCTAACGTCAAATAATGATATTTATCAGTCATCCCAGAATTCTGGATCAAATTTTATGAAGCGTTTTTCAAAGCTCTCTCATCGTAGGACTTAGTGCAAATTAATATTTTGAAAAAATCTTATATATCACAAATTTCGGCTCATTATTATAGCTTTTGCATATTATGTGTACCGGGATTGTATAATTTCGTCCTCTGGTTTTGAAGTTTCCAATTTATACACCCTAATTTAACGATTCTGGATGTGGCCATCTTTTTCAATATGCTGGACGTTGCAGGATTGGCTGCATTTGTCATACATGACAAATTGGGAATGTAAAACGAAATGATAGAAGACTTATGTTCCTTACGGAATTGGCCGAACAGCTGGTGATCTCCTACATGGAAGAAAGGGCAACAAACCCAATTGTAAGAGACATGCAACATGTGAAACAGTCCATGGCGTTATTCGGTGTAGAGCATTTCATTTATTCATTCATTGAATTCAAATTCTAAATCAATTTTTCTACTTTGTTTTTTTGCAGGTAGCTGCAGGCCCGCCCATAGATGACCAACCAGCCCATGCCGCATCCTCTGCCAGCAGACCATCGTGCTCGCTGTGTTTTAAGTTGGATAAAAAACAGCGAAAAACACGCTTTCATTGCATGCATTGCAAAAAGCCGGTATGCCAACAACACTCACATGCCAGGTGCTGCCTTGAATGCCGTACATAAAATGTATTTTTTCACATATGAGTAATAAAATAGCGTTAATAGCTACCTAAGATGTATCAAAATGCATTTTAATTATTCGTTTTGTAGTTTTCCTAGCATAAAATGCATTTATAGACACTTTTAGGACAACTGACTATGCATTTCCATACAAATCCTATGTAGGTCTGCACAGACCTGGTTATACCATTTAGCGACAAGAAACCTTTATATCTCCGAAGGTTAATTCTTCTGATTTCAAGCTACTGATATTGAGAGTCCGACTTGAGAATTCTATATTGAAGACTTTGATCAAGTATAATCCTGGCCAATTCTTCATATGTATTGGGGGAATGTCATGAGACACTCTGAATTCCATCATCACCAAGGGATTACTTCTTCAGGCATAGACACATTTCCCAAAGCGAAAAAACGTCTCTAATATCTTAAACTCTGATGGACGAGTTACCCAGTAATTGGACTTAGGCAACTGATTTTGCAAAGTGTGGGTGGTTTTTGAGTGCCGGCAATTAATTTGCTTTAAATGTTGGTAATTGAACAAAAAGAAAGTTAAGAAATACATGCAAAATGAATTAATTAAAATATATTTTTGTGTGAAAAAACGCATAAAAAACTGTTTGAAAATGTTTGCTATAATTACGAGTAATACGAAACGTCAAATATATCGACAGTGAAGGAAAAAGTAGCTTCCAGCGACATGCAACAAAAGCAGTTGCACTCGTACCCGTATATCAGCTGTTATTGCTTTGTACGGCACTGGACTCGACTTCCTTGTTGTAAAAGTGGGCTACAACTACGCATACAGAAATACACACATAATCGCATATATACCAGTATTAAACTACTCGAAGCTAAAGAAAGCCAATATGGTATAAAATCAGCCGTAGCACATTTGCTTCGGAGCATAGGCTTCGTGTGTAACTTGTGGGTGGGAATAGTTTCACCGAATACTGCCATCATAGTTCAACTTTTAAGAAAGGAAGAAGCAGTAATTTTAAAATTGTATATCAGCATAGTAGGGAGTTTTTAAGCCCAATCTTTACTCAGTTGAGTGAAATATATATAAAAAGGGTGTTCTTAGAATGGGAAAAGCATTACTGCATAGATATTTAAGAAAAGCAGCTTTAAATAAACTGCTCAAGCTACACATCTCTACTATTACGGATAGGTTACTAATAACCATTAAAAATATGTTAAGCAATACAAGAGAAATGAATGGGAACTTGCGATGGATTTAAGGCCCCTAGAAAGGTTCAAAATCGTTGTTAATATTGAATATTACAATGTGAACTAATTAATTTAAATTTATGTGTGTATTTGCGTTTTAATTTTGTATCTAGTATTGCAGCATTTACACAAATTCCGTCAGATGATTTATTATCTTCAATCGATGTAAATGATTAAAACAACATTTCTCAATCCCCATCAATACCACTTTGGATACGCAGGTCTAAGGAAATAAGCAATCGTTAATTGAGCATAAAAACACTCCGAGGTAGATTAAAATAATGATATTAAATGTTACAAAACGGTTGCGTTTAAGATAGTTATTTTGATTAGCGTAAGTAGAGGCAGTGATTGATCTGGCAGAATGATAATGATCAGCAGACCCTTTCATGATATTCTATTAAAGGTCATTTATAACTAAAATAAAATGGAAATGAAAGTCATTTTCTTTCAGAAATCAAAAATAGAATAAGGAACAGAGGAAACCCCTCAAATAAATATTACAAAAATAATAATAATAAATTGTAAAAGTTCTTTAATCACACTTTGGAAAAATGGATACGCAATTGTAACTCATCCCAAGTGAATTTGCGAGAGTATACTCAACATAAATATCTTCTGAAACTAGAAAAAGGAGTAACAGTTCACATTGCCACAACAAATAAAAGGTAGAATAGTTTATGAAAAATCACTATTTATTATGACTGGATTATTAAAAGGTTTCCCATCTTGAAAATTATATAAAGTCTCATCGTCTAATTATTTGTATACAAGTAAAATTATTCTCGAAGCATTATGGAAGGGATTTAATATCTGTCAAATAGCCTTCACGACATTGATGTACAGTTTTGAGCTCTCCGTCGTAATTATAACCCCCAAACCAGCAAAGAAATCATGAAAATTCATATTAACAGCTCATTAGTTCATTGCCTCTTCCGTTCAGATCGTCTTGAAGCTAACTACTGGTGACAAACTTCACTTTTTGTGGACATTCGTGAATGTTTTCTGTCTTATACTGAAGCTCACTAACTGCAACAATACTCCATAAGGATAAGTGCTTGAGTTTTCAGTGCTTTGGCAATGCTTGTGGGAGTATTAGAAGAGTAAATTCTGAGGGTGTTGTTGGCTCAAATCAAGATAGCAGAAAGCATATGAAGATAACTCTAAGTAAGATCAAACATATACATTCTCACAATATTGTGTATGGCATCATGCCACCGGCAATACATAAATGACCTCTACTTTATGAGAGATACAAATGTCTGCAACAATACCCTGAATAAAAAGTTTCGTCTTTCAAATCCACTGCTGTAACTTTACTAACTAGATTTTTAGTGATTTGCTGTTGCTGTTGTTTCTTTAGCAAAACAACTGCTCACATTCGCAAAATCCAAGCATTGATCTTGTCCTCAACCTGTATAAAGCTTATAAACAAATATTAACAAAGGCAACGTCATGAAAGATATCGAAATAATACTTGGTATAACAAAAACAAACAACAACAACAATCAGAAAGGCAGACAAAACTACAACAAAAAGCAAAGCAAATAAACAAATCAATTAACTCCTTTGCACTTTTGCTATTTTACTGCCGACTCCTTTTTAATGCGTACGCGCTGCCGTACAAAAGGCTGCTGCATAATTCATTCGGCTGAGAGCAGGCAGTAAATTACGTCATCAGCGAAACTTATGCACTCAAGTATGCTTGAATGTTTCTGTGTGTGTTTGTGCGTGGTCGGTAGGCTTTAAGTGTATGGTTAATGCCTGGCAATTTTAACTGCCATACCAGTTTCCACTCGTCAATGATGTGGCTGCGTATGATAGTGTAGGGTGTTGCAGTGTAGTGTTAGCCACCAACACTGCCGGTTTTTTGTTTTAACAGCGTTTAATACAGCAACAAATTTGCAATTTCAATTGCAATTGCAGCAAAGCGAGCGTAACTAAGTTTTAGCTGAAATTGCAACATGACCACAGGTGTAAAATCACGTATCCCATGAGAGGTGTGTGTTTGTGTGTGTGGGGAAGAGTAAATGTGTGAGTGAGTAAGCAGCGTGAACACACCCGGGCGTGTATATGCAAAAATATTCACTTCTTTAATGGTAGGTTTATTATTCAAATTTGGGATTATGCTAGTTATCATAAAATCAAAAAATTTGTTTGGAATGCAACAGAGATTCCATCTGAAAATAAATGAACAGTGAGATTATAATACCCAGCTACAAAATTACACCTTTAGAAACAAGTTAATGCGAACTTCAACTGACATGGCTAAAATTTTAAAATAATTTATATATCTATTAATGTCCAGAGACTCTAGATTTACTTCTTATTTATTTATTTATTATATGTGCAACAATTATATATAGTTAGTAGCCGCCCTCTGTGGCCTAGTGGTAAGCATGCCAGACTCACACGCAGGTTCAAATCCTGCCTCGGGATTGGTCTAAAAATGCTTCTTTCTTAAAAATCGTTTCTCTTCGAATCGAAGGCATTAGTTGCTCGTACTTATTCCCCAACCCCTTGCAGTCATAATTAATTATAATATCATAATAATAAAAATAATAAATATTTAGAAAATATGAGAAAAAAGGGCACTAGCTGCCAAAGCCTTCTATGCTTTTCCATTTGTAACCTCACTCACAGAAGAACCACATATAACACCCTCAGACCAAACAGAGGATATAAATATATATTTCAACTGTGAACTACTTTATAGTAAATGTATTTGATTATATATGTACACATGATAAATCAATGCTTATGCTACGAGTTGATTATGATTTTATTCTAAGCATTTCAGATATAAATAGGAGAGATCAGCGTTTGGATTACACTTTATATCACCAGTAATGTTAAGTTCAACTTTTACACAAAATAGTCAAGAACTTCCGCAGTAGTCGATAGTTTTAAAAACTATCTCAATTTAGAATATTTTAAAATAACGGCTTCTGTAATTGAGAAGTTTTATAATGAAGAATGAAGTTCGGTATCATCCACTCCCATTGAGTAATCAAGTTTTCTTTTATATATAGCATATTCCTGAAAGATGATATATGTATATGAATTGATTAGTGGAGCAGATTTAAAATAATTTCTTAGTTTATACAGAAGAAATGAGAAAATCTGAAATATCCCCAATGAGAATAAAGGCCTATTCATTGATATCCCCAATCATTCAAAAGATAATCCAAATAAGTACTGGGTTCAGTGGTATAAAGGTCAATCAATTGAGAAAGAATCTTCAGGATAGCGCAAATCTGTAAAATCTTTACCCACCAACTCAGATTAAAGTTTAGATTAAAAATATATCGGTGGAATCTTTCCCAGCAGCTTAAATTAGATCCTCAATCAGAAAGAGTCATATTAATTTGGGGTTACTTGCGAATTCAATAATAATTCAAAATAAATCAGTGGAATTAAGAATAAATCGTTGAAATATTTTCCAGCAACCCAGATTAATCCTTAAATCAGAAAAAACCCCAGTAACTGGAATTAAATCTTCAATCCAAAGTACATCTCTTAAATGAAGAATAAATTGGTGCAATCTTTTCTCAGCAACTCAGATCTAATCTTAAATAAACAAATAAAATGGCATCTTTTTCCAGTATATTATCAAAGAAAATAAATCGCTACAAATGCTTTCCTACCAACTGAGAATGAATCTTTAATATAGAACTAATCGATGGAATGGTTTTAAATAGTGAACTCAAATAACTGTTAAAAAATATTGTTAATACTCTATTTTGAGTGCCCCTCCCCTACAAAGACTGCTGTTTCAACAACAATTGTGAAGAAAACAAAACGCGCTATTTCGTAACTCCCGTGGCCACCATAGGACAAACATTAACGCATGCACGAAGTCTAACATTAACGCATTGTCCATCAGAATTAACCACAGATGGATGCTGGCACTATTGTCATAACAGCGAAAGTTGAAACCACTTATAGGGATATAAATTTATGACTCACAGGGTTCACAACCAGAAACAGAACATTTACACAGACGTATTTATCGTTAGAAACTGTGTTTCCATTTCTTGACAAAGAATTAAGTGAAACTTATTGTAAGGCGCGAGTTGATGCAACCACCCATTTTTCTGCAGAAATTCCAATGCAGGTTCATCTTAGATAGATAGATAGAAATGGACTAGGCCCAAGAACCGTCGAAGAAGGAGGGCTCCAGGCACTCAGGCATTGATGCCCATTGTACTACAAGCCTTGAAATATTTGTGGGAATGGGGACATAAAAAATTGTGAAAGGGAATTTACATCTTTCCAAACTTCTATGACTCTTTTTTGATTCTCAGTAGTCTGGCGAGGGATTTTGGTATGCAAATAGTGTTCATCTTAAGTACCTACACTGTTAAGCTTAATATCACAGAGTTACTGTTTTAGAAGTAGGTTGCAATCAGGAATAAAGGTATTTCCAGTACCAGAGCCTTGTAAGAGTAGTATACAACTTCTGTTCCTTTATGTATCGTTTGAACAAAGTATTCTGCAATTTAATAATATCCATAATTAATAAACGAAGGTAGTCTTCACACATATTTTCCTTCATTCTGGAAGAACAAATGTATCCAATACATGTTCCACTATTTTTGGTTGTTATTCTGAGAATGTTGATGTAATTTATCATATGTAAAAATTTCTGTGCTATTTAAGGGATGATGTAGTCTTTTGAGGACGGTGTGTCAAAACCTATTAGAAAAATGTAGATCATTTATTCTTCTCCAAAATATACAATCAGGACAAATCATAATTTCACTTGGATCAAGTAGGTTTTAAAGCACTTCAGAATAGAATAGAAGCAACTGTCTTATAATCCTCAATGGCCACATGGTGACTTCTTTGTGTTATTCTCATAAATAAACCTTATAATGCTTGCTTTTATCTTTAGCAGTTTTAAAGTTTCATTAGAAGACCACTGGAATCTTGTTTCTGAGGTGGCTTCTGAACGGTGCAATATTCACAAGTTTGATGCTAGAGTTAAAAGTTTATCCAACATATCATTAATGAGACCTTGAAACACATACTGGGGTCATGACCAGCACTAATGCACAAATGAAAGACGCATTTGGGTAATCATCTAGTGCCGAAGGAAGAAATAGGACTCAACAAAATAAGCTTACTACTTAAATGTATGGAGGAAACCGAACTCAATCTCTGAATCCATGAAAGGGGCACAATAGACATCTAAGGTCGGAGTTCAAGATATCCCACTTTAATAATAATAAGAATAATCATTGATAATTTCATAAATGGAGTCAATTTGTGAGTAACAAAATTCTTAAGATAATTTGAAACAACGACCAATGGAGCAATATATAAAAACTAATTTAATAACTATCAGAGAAAGTGCGCCAGGGAACTGATTTATATACTCCAATACTTGAAAAAACTGACTACTTATGTTGAACCTCCAATACTGCAAAAAATTGACTACTTACGTTGATATTCCAATACTTCAAAAAATTGACTACTTACATTGATCGTGGTCATTATACACCATAACTGCTGCACCAGCTGTGTTAATTTTTATCTCAGACAAAACCTTAAAAAATATGAACAAAAAGCCAACTTGAATTCAAACAAAAGACTTGAGCTGCATACATAATTACTGCTAAAGCAACAACAACATCCGACAACTTCGACGCTATACCAACTAAGCACACATACGAGTAGCATGGCCATATAAACGTATCGGTTGAATATGCACACAACCGATTACCCCATGTCTGTTCTAGTTACCTACCCATTTATACAATTTTTGAAAAATCCATTAATTTTCAGATTAGGTAATCTGCATTTTTTTCAAAGTTTTTTTCACATAATTTTTTTGTAATTTTTGTTTTTTCTTTGATTTTTTCCAATCTTTTTTTTTGTAACATTTTTTTTTGCAGTGCCCAATTAATTTTCGCCTACATTGTTGCGCGTAAATATGCTCTGCAATTAAACACATAAGAAAATCCAAGAAGAAAAACTTCAAATTAATGGGTTTACGCCTCAGTGCAGACCGGCTTCGTATTTTGTTTTTGATGTGCCTGAGTTTTCCTACAACAATACGAAACATTTCTCAAAATATTTCCACTTATTCAATTTACGCAATTTACACACAAATTACACGAAGTTTTTCTTATAATTAGTGCCATTGCTGCTGCATTGTTTTTCTCAATGATTTCAAAATCTGGGAAATGCCTACTCAACTGCAAAGCCCGCAGTCAATTGCGATTAGCTCCTGCATTTTGTCACTGACAATGCTCGCTGGGATCGTTAAATGTTCGTCAAGGTACATTTCCAGCAAAAATTGCATTGCCCGCGATCGTTACTACCGAGCACGCAAGCTCCTCACGTGATCATCGTAGCCAACATGGTTGCAGAAAAATGTTCGTTGGAGAGTTGAACACTAACTTGAACACCTTTCATGCCCCAATTAATTTGGGAGGGACGAAAGATGATCTGAGTTTGCACATGAAATTTCACACTTGTTTGAATCCTTGCGCCTAGATTTCGTGTTGCACTGGTTAATAAGGGCATAAATAAAATTGACAATTTTCCACTCATCGAGATAAGTTTGGTGATTAGGAAAATATCTCCAATATTGTGGTAGAACTGTAACTACTGTAATAATAGTGAAGAGTGCACCCCAATTACTCAATTACAAAGAGGAAGAGAACACTAAATGAAAGATGAAATCCTTCTCAGATAGTTAAATTTTTGGTATGTTTAAATCATGTGACTTCTAAATATATCAGCGTTCATATCATTCCCCCAAAATGCACTATACAATGACAAAAGGGACTACAATAAAGGGCGACTCAATTGCTCACTCACGACTCACGAAGTTTCACAGACTATGATATCAGAATATTGAAGCTTCGTTATGATTCATTTCTCTGACTTCCAAATCAGCCTTCATGTTACTCCTCCAAAATTGTGGTAGAATCACTATAATAATGATAAAGAGCCTACACTAAAGATCGGGCTCACTTTGCACAATGCAGATCACAGAGTACGATAAATGAAAGATGGGAAACGAATCCTTCTCAGAATGTTGAAGCTTTGTTATGATTCATTTATCTGACTTATTCAGCTGCTTTATCTGATTTATCTATCTAAATCAGACTTTATGTTATTCCTATAAAACTTAGCTTTACAATAATGACCTCAACCACCTCAAATACTCATGTTTCGTAACGAAGGTTCACAGAGTACGATAAATGAAAGTTGTAGACATATCCTTATCACCATTATAACAATGTTGATAGTTCGTCATGTTTAATTTGTATGGCTTGTAGATCAGGCTTCATTTCATGCAGTTGTTATTGAAGTCTCAGTGTGTTTCGCAACAAACCAAGAGCATTGAGAAAACCAATCCAAGAGGCCAACATAAAAATATTTTCACCCCATTACAATCTGTTTTGAACTGGGTACTTTGATTGCTTTGCGGACATCTGAAATTTTTTGGAAATATTCACAATTTCTTCACTGATTCAACGAGTTTTGCAATAATACAAATTAAGACATGGACTCAGATTCTAGAATAATCAAAACTGAGAAGCCAGCATAAGAATTATTTGCATCCCTCTTTAAACTAGTTACTTAGATTGAAGGATTTATGAGCAAAACTTGTCGGTATCCTTTTATCATCTTATATTGAGATATGCCTCTGGAAATGTTCACAATTTCATCCATCACCCTGATATCCTCTCATATAAATATCTATGACATTTATACCAACTTTTACAATGAATCAATTTTTCTGCTCAGACCTATCGCAATACTTGAACAAAATCTGGGTTCACAGTTGTCTCATTTTCATAAACTCCTTTTCAACCGCAACTTAAAATGAACAGCAGCATTTTAATTTAATAAATGACCGTGGATAACAGACAACTTGCTGCAGTTATTCCTATCCTACTCTTCAGCATATACCAACAGATTAGTTCATTTACATGCACAAACCGCCTTAACCAGATTTTAACTAAGCTGCTATGTCAATCGGCCAAATATCCGCGCTTGGTCTGGGAAGGATGCCAGCAAATTGTTTATTAAATTATAAATTATAGTAGCCTGGTTACTAAACTTTGTAATCGTTGTTATGATGGTTGTGGTGATGGTGGTTATTGTGATGTTTGTCGTCTTGTTGGTCGTTGTGTTGATGGTTGCTGTAATGGTTGTTGGGATGGTTGTTGTTATGTGTCCAAGTTGTTGTGGTGATCGTTGCTGTAATTGATGTTGCGCCATCCACCACATAAACGGAAAAGAAATGCAATCCGAAAGCAGTTTTATTTACTTACTAAAAGCCACATAAGACTGCCTCCAGTGGCTTTGATTAAATCACTTCCTTATTTTACCATTTTCAAATGCTAGTTGCCCCCTTGCCACAAAAACAAGTTTGTTTTACAATTGCGACCACTTTTCTGCCAATCCATTGGCCAGCTTTGTCACGCTCAGATCAATAAAGCGGCAAGTTTTAAGTGGAGAACTCGCTGAAAGTGTCAAAGCAGCAACATATTCACATATTAAAGTTTCATACTTTCCACAAATTGTACAGGTTTGTTGAATGGTAGTTGATAAATGAGAGGCAGACTTGCGCCAAATAAAGCAATTCCAAATTTCCTGCATTACAAAATTGCCACCTATCAATTACAGTAGCGAAAAGCGGCACAAGCTACGCAAGCGACTATAAAACAAAAAGCAGCTGGTGTTAAACGCTCAGATAAGCGTCGGACCGGCATAGACTCACTTGAATTATCTGAGGTAGTAGCGAGAAAAATGATGGATTATAATCCTATAATTATAGTTTGATATTAGTTATGTTTGATTGAATTAAATATCAAAATAGAGAGGTTTAGGTTGAGAACTTTATCAAAAGAGGTAAAGAGTGAGGGGGTCCCTTTGAACTTTTATAATTGTTCCATATGAATATTTATATTTTCCAAGAACACAGTCATTCAAAACTAACTCGCTAACAAATTGAAGAGGCAAGTTCTAAACCAATGAAAAACGAGTACATAGTTTCCATTGACTAGCCATTTTATATATTTATGTAAAGGACCAACATAACTAGGAATGATTCCTTCAATTGAATAATTTCCCATAACTAAATAATTGCCTTTTAGTTAGTAATATGATTGCCAATTTAAACATTTTTCAAGTTTGTCAAAGCTATTGAAGAGGAAAACTGAACCTATTCCAATGACCACTTCAAGGAAAAAGTCTCCTGAAATGAATAGGTGCAGAGATCAACACAATGATCAACAACTTAACCAATACTTCAATGATGCATGATTAAAATATATTATTTCTTCTGGATTACAGAAACATCGGTGGTAATTTTTGAGCACACAAAAATCTGTGTATCGTGAAGGGATGGCATGTAACTGAAACCCAACTATTGTATTCTCAATTCTCTTACTTTGTATAGTTCCCACAGACTCTTCATTGTTTCGATATATATAAGTGAATTTAACCTTAAGAACGTGGTATCGTTCCAAACTTCTCTCCTAGTTCTAGTCAGGAAGGTGCAAAACAACGTGAATAGGATTTTTATAAATAGGTGTTTCTAGTGAGGCCATCTATTTGCAATTAAACTATCCACCACTCCCCGTATTCGCCTTATTTGGCTCCGTGTGACTTTTACATTTTTAGAAAAATACATTTGCCGATGAAAATAAAGAGTTTTGTAGATGTAGATTGCCATTCAAAAGCCATGTGCCGACATCACAGCAGACGATCTAAACCACTCATTCGACATTCTTTTATACCATGCAAATCGCTGTATTGAGTCAAAAGGAAACTATTTTGAGCGTGATAAACATGCAAGTATCGCAGTCGTGGAGTTGGTGTTTGAAATTCGCCCAGAACTCGGTATCAAAATCCTTCTCTCTAAATCATTTTCTCTTCAAGCTGAACCCTTTGTTCCAAGTTCTCATTATCCCAAACCCATTTGCATATATTAATGGTATCATTATATATATGATATTATATATTATAAATAAATAAATAAATAAACACAAAATGGAATCACATTAAAGAATAGAATATTAGAGAATAAATCCAAAATTCATCATTTAGAAATAAAAGAAACAGCTCGTTGCTTCAGTGTTTTCCGTTTTTCCCATCATTTCCACGCACTTCAAGTTGGACTAGCAACAATTACGTTTGACATTCCAATTATAGGGTGTTCAAAACCACAACTCCGGCAACTAATAATGCAGAGCAATTCGTGCCAAGCCATGCTGGTGCAAAGCCAATGACATTTACTCGTAACCCTCCGAATACACAACTTTTGCAATAATGGAAACTGGATGCAAATGTCAACAAACCAGAACGGTATTGAGCTTTAAAGTGCAATGAGCCAAGTCGCCTGAAATAAAATGGAAATCGAAATTGAAAAAATATTCATCTCAGCCTTTCCGTCTTGTTGCGCCCCGAAGCAAAGCTTTACACAATTTTCAATAAAAGTCTACAAAAAACATGACAAGGTTGCGGCAAGTTAATGAATGGCAAAGTACGCTCGAACGAACGGACCCGCATTTCAAACCGCAACTTGGTCACACAAGAAAATCTTAGCCACAAACATAAAAGCCAAAGTACGAGTACGAATCAACGCAACAAGCCGTGACAGAGCAGACAGACAGCTGTGGAAACGAATTGGGTCGAAGTGCATTTGAGCAAATTGGGCAACAGAGAGATTAGAGTATTGTGCAACATGGCGATCTGCAGCCAGAAGCGATTTCTATTGCAACATATTGGTAGCAGCCTCCATTCCTGACCTATTTTTCTACAAACTGAGCCTACTTTCTGTATTAACAAATGAACTTGAACGCACGCTCTAGGTCAGACTGCATTGGCAACGCCCAGCATGGTGCTTCTAATGCGATGCCCTGACTGCCTTTGATTATTTTTTATTGTAACTTTTACTAAAATGGCTAAAACGCAGTAATTTGTAAGCCATTAACTCAACCCTAATCATATTAAAAAAAACACACCGCAGTGAAGGTTGCTCATCAACTGCAGGCGTATTGCCACAAGCAGCACGATCACTCCAGCTGCACGTACGCCGTTTACCTGCAAATTGATGATATTAGACCATTAAGGCTGCCGTCATAATGACTTAATTTTTTATAAATCGTTATTGCAGCGTTTGCTGTTTTGACAGCGGCGCCTAGCTTGACTTAATGATAACGAATTGTTAACCGCTTCTTTGCCTGTGGTAGGTCGCTCTGCGCACATTATTCCGACATGAGGAAGTGATAAGTGAGTATAATTAATGGAAATAAGCTCAACCAATGTTCGCAGATAATTATAATCCTTGAAGAGAGGATGTAGAAAGGAAGCCTTTCTTTTCCGGCACTACTTGATACCGACATATAAATACAAGTGGGGTACGCCGGAGAGCCGCTGGAGAAGGAGGTATCCAAGCACTCAAGCATTGATGCCCATTGTACTGTCATATAAATAAAAATTAATTAAATACGCGCATATTTTTTGTATATACTATTACTTGTTATTTTCATTTTTCGGAGTTCTCTGGGGAAATCGAGTCGATTTACAAGCAACTCCAAGGCAACTTCTTTCTTCTTTTCTTTTCTTCTTTCTAATCAGAATTTTCTTCTTTCCAACGTCTTTCTTCTTTTCTTTTCTTCTCTCTAAACAGAATTTTCATCTTTGCAACTTCTTCCTTATTTTCTTTTCTTCTTTCTAAATAGACTTATATGGGGGAACTATTGAATTGTAGTCTGCGCCATTATAAGCATGCATTTCTTTAGACCCTGATTAGGCAACTCGCTCCGACTAATGTAATTCTTTAGAGTTTTCTTAAGGCAACTATCTCCTATTAGTGTTCCGCTTAGAAACTAGAGATTGGATTGCTAATTACCAACGGGGCATTTAAACTGTACTTATAGATGCTTAAAACTAATGTTCCCTGTAACTTAGCAACCCACTTTCATATAATTAAGAATCACAAAAACTAAGTTTCGCCCAATATTGACGATTCATCGAGAGATTTTCCGTGGTGCTCATGTGTGGCCGCTTTTATTGAAGCTGTTAGTAATCCGATAGATCGATACCATTGATCCTTATACGGAAGTGAATTTTGGACAGTGAAAGCGAACCACAAGAGGAAGATATTTCACATACTCGGATAGACTCGGATGTACCCAAAAGGTGGGGGCTTATCAATATCGATTTTAATAAGACATGAATTGAGTTATGTACGAAATCTTCATTGATTCTTTATTAATACTTGAAGCACATTGTGTGTCAATAGATGTCAATTTCATTAGAATAAAAATTACCTCCGACACAAAGGATAGGGGAAGTAAAGATTTTTAAACAAGAACTATTATTCAGCCACTTTTTTGAAGGGGGTTTACTTCCAGTATTGACATCTCTTCGAATACTCCAAACCAGGAAGTTTTTGACATAATCTTGAGAGTGACGCTAAGAAGAAGTTCAAAGGTGTCCCTGATTTCCCACACAATTTCCTTGCAATGCATTTAAAAATAAAATAAGACGGATTGATAAAATTTCTAAAGAATTCTGTTTGACGTTTCGGTTGCTTTTTTTTTAGTCCGCAAATTGATTGCCCTCAAAACCCAGAGGCGAAAAGTAAGTTACTTAGTAATAGAAACATAAAAGTAAACAAATAAACACAACAACAAATAAACTACGAGTCCAATTGTACTGCGACCTTGTACAAGAAAAGCAACAAAAACTCCGAAAATGTCATAAAACCGGACAAAGATTTGCAGAGAAATAATGATGCGAATAGATGAATGGCAAACAAAATTTAATTGTCAATTTCAATGGCAATACATTTTTTATGGTACATGTGCAAATATACCTCGACGTAATAGTGACCGTTTTAACGCTGCTGGCGGATTAGAGTCTACCGTTGGAGATGTGCAAAAAACCCTTATGCATGGTTAGGTTGCAGTTGCACAAAAAACGTCATAAAAACGTTTGATGAGTTGGGTAATGCTCTCATGCATGACGAACAGTTAGCGTCGCTGTCAATTTCGCCATGCCAAATGACACGCGTTTGACAGCCACTGCGTTCATGTTGGCTGTCAGGAGCTGTCGGCGACAACTGTTGCCAAATGCCAAATGCCAACTGGGCATTCAAGTGGCCTGTCAAGCGTTTCTTGACTTTTTGGCTACTTTGTTTACGTATTAGAGTCCAAGTGTCTTCCACGCATGAGAGCGTATCTTCAGCAGCTGTTTTCCATTCTTCGAAAGACAATTATTGGAATTACCCCCTTGTTGGCTGACATGACTTTATGGCCTGCTGCTGGTAACTTAAATATGCATTTGTTTGCTCGCACTTAGTTATGCCTCTTTAATGTTTTGCTCCATTTCGCTTATTACGGGTTTATGATTCATTGTTTTCGGTCAAGGTCAGTATAGTTGCCTTTTAAAGTAGGAAATATTTCATTTTAGACCCCAGTTTGGGTACAATAGATGTGAATATGTGTATACTCCGAATAATTGCTTAATAAATTTGTTTACAATTGCGTAGTCGGTAGTCTTTGAAGCTGAAAACTTAACGAAATAATAAGGCAAAAAGCAAAACCCCTTACTCAAGTAGCCAGCAAACGTATATAATAGAAAGGTTGGGAGGGCAGTGTAACCCAAGAGCGACTACTGTGCTTTTAGTGTGCGGAGAAATGCCTCATATTGTGTGAAGAAAATAAAATTATATTATGCGATGATTTTATCAAAAAGGCACCGATTCATAAAGGCCCAGAAATTTTACTCCCAAAACTTTTTCAGATGTAAGAAATAATGTTAGTAAGGATTGGGAATGAACTTCGCCAAAGATAAAAGCTGATAAGCAGTAGTGATACACAGATATGAGCTGATAAAAAGGATCTGATTCATATCGCCCCGGGAATGGCACTCCTAATCATTGTGTAGATATTAAAATTAATTCAAGAGAGGTTTATGAAGACACCTCGTCATAGATGGAAGAGGATATGTAGAAGTAGCGCAGATATGTCTCTAAAACCCACAAAAAAGTAAAGTAAATATTCAATATTCACAAAATTATATGTAATAACTGCGTCCACGATCTCAAAGTGTTTAGAAAAAAGCCGTTGAATCAAATCATAAAGCAGTCTTAAAGACACTGTCAGTTAGTGTACGGCTAGTAGTAGGATTATTATGCCAATTCAACACTAACCGAAAGAAAAATTGGTTTTATTGCACGAGTATTTAGTTTGAATACTGAATAATCCAAACATGGCAGTGAGCAAGGAACAAGTGTGGAACAGGGAAGCTTTGAAGCTTGGGTTCTTACTTCTTTCCTATTCTCAGGACTATGTAGAAGAGCTAAAGAATATTCTATATAGAAAAGCTAAAGAATAGAGATATACATGAGTATTGAAAAGCAGCTCAGATTTTCTAACAATTCTTATCTTTCTATCACAAAAACTAACGGGTGCAAACAAGTTTAAAGGAGCACCAAAGGACTGCTTTGTTAGTCACTCAATGGTAGCCAAACGAGGTACCACATATATAGATAATTGGAGATTCTGGAGAAGAAGGAGAAAGAATGACGGAGTGGAAAAGTGACTAACCAAAAGAAGAGCCTGGAGTTCAACATAAGCACATACAGAATCCCAATACAAAGTTATTGATGTAAGGATGCATTTTTATTTTATTATCAACTTTAAGACAAAATGTCCCTCAACGATCCTGACCCATTTACTCCGTATGTTAATCTAAGGACATAGTTTGAAATTAAGGTCCTTAGAGAGAGGTTTAGATATGTATTCTAGTCAAATATCAACAAGAAGTTCCTGAACACTTTGCACGAAGTGAAAACTAAACTCAAATATAAACACAGGACTTCTAACTGAGTTCCGCCGCATGGCTCCAGACTAAAATTGAAATTCCTTTAGAAACTCCGTTAAAAAACTTCTTTAAAAGTATGAAAAATGACGACTAACATTGTGCCGGCACTTTGAAATTTTTTCATAATCACTCAAAACCACTTGTTCAGAATAATCATACAATATTAAAGTAGTCCTTGACTTTTCGATAATACTTTAGCGAACATACAGAACAAAAGAATCTCCATAGCAAACAAATTACTTGTTCCGACCGAAAAATTCCAAATTCCATAAGCCTATGAATTGTCAACAATGTCTTAGAAACCATTCACAGTCTGTCAAATTCGTTTATTTTCCACTCAATATTGCAACAATTTCTCCGAACAATCGCGGAAAAGCTCGAAAAACTTTGGGGAAATTTGCACTTCAAAAGTGATAATTTCTGGAGTAAATGCATCTGCAAATAATTCAAAAACTGGAACAGATTCAAACACGGGAATAAATTCAACTTAAAGTTCATAGCAAGATGAGCACAATGCTTCACATTAAAGGATCAAAGCTGAAGGAGCTGGTAACGCGTATGGCGAAGATTTATATGACTAGATTGTTGGACGAGAATTACAACACCAATGACTACCGAAAGAAATTAACGGAGCTGGCCGGCAAGCACACGCGTTATGCGACGATTATTGCCACACTAATTGAGAAAAAAATCGACACTGTTCCGGAAGTCGCACGAAAATTGGATGGTGTTAGGGCCATCGATGACATTGTTAGGAGTTTCTATGGAGGATACCAGCAACTGTTCAATCACTGCATAGTTAACCTAGTATGCGATATATTTAGGGACGCCGACTACCAGCAACAGCGTACTCATCTATTTGCCATGCGCCGCCGGTGGGCGGGTGTGTTTCCGGAAACATTGTTATACGAGTTGGATATTCGTATACAGGAAATGGATAATTACTGGCCCATCATGGCCGTTATAAGCGGAGTCGATGTAGATAAGTATAATCCCAATCTCTGTCATGCCGTAAGTGAAATTTTAATTTATTCTCTTTCGTACAATTTTCTTAAGATTGTTTTATTTTCAGCTCAAAACACGCAAGCGGAAACTTCAGCTAGAATTAGAATCGACAACAACACTGCTGAATGACGATACTATATATGGAAGGGCCAATTCGACAAATGCAGCTTTAGAATTAAAAGCCACGCATTCGGTAAGCGATGCAGACACCTTTGCTCCGGCACCAAAACAAGTACGAAACATCAGCACACAATCTCCAATGCATTATACCGACGACAACTTGCCGAAGTCATCACGACAACCGACAACGAACCAGGCAGTTTTCGCACTTCAGTCTTGGAATCCAGGACATGACTACATAGAATTATCTCAAGCAACTAATGCAGATGAATCAGATAATCTTGATGCTAGCAAAGACCCAACATCAATAGTCAAAGATGAAATAGAACCACCTCCAACTAAGAAGCCCAAGCCTAATGAAGTTGGAAATGTATAATCACACCTCCAGGAATGAGGTGATATGTATATGGGGAGTCTAATATACAGAAGATCCTAACATTAGTACTAAGAAACTATAAGATAGAAAGATAATCATAAAAAACACTGAAAATTAAGACAAAGGCAGGTTTTACCATATCGGTTAAACGAAACGTATATATAACTGACTTACTCTCAATATTGCAAAATATTGAAGTATAATAAACATGATTTCGTTCTCACTGTTTTTGAAAATCAAAAAATTTGAAGGTCAGTGGGTCAAAGAGTTTAATGGTAAAAGTTCAATGTTCGTAGAAAGAAAGCAAAAACTCTAATATCAGAAAAAATTTTACAACGGTGACCATAAAGGAATGTCCAGAGCGCAGCTAAGAGTCCTCTACGAAGAGTCCTTCAAACTTTATCTAGGAAGTTGATATATACATCTTAGGAGAATTTCAGCCTCGGAGCGCCATTTAATGTCCCTTGTTTTGTGACTCCTCGTTGATGGACCAATGGCAATGACATCAATTTTAAAGGTTGTTTAGAACACATGAAAATTATCATACTCATGGGAATATGATCCATTGACCAAAATATCTTTTCTTTATACAGTTATCCTTTGGTTTCTTAGGTATAATTTGTTCACTCAACAAATTAAAGGATCAGATCCCCTCATTTTATCTTTGAAACAGCCTTCAATGTACTCTAAAAAAATTGCTCCAGCATGGGTTTGTAGCGGAAACCATAATAGAATTATATATAGCAAATATAAGAGAGACCATTAGTATTAATTTTAGATTAAGTAACATTCTCTTAGTAATTTTTCACTTAAGGAAAGCTTCCGCTTCTTAATTTCTTCTATGTGACAGCTTTCAATGTACTCTGAAAATAGGACTCCACTGGTTGCAAAAATCATAATTGAACTGTATACTACCAAACAGAAGAGGGATCATTAGTACACATTCTTGTCCCAGTTACTGTCTCTTTTAGTAATTCTTTACTTATAGAAGATATAATTCAAATATCAAAAACATTCAGTCTTCACTAAAGCTACAGCTCCAAAATATACTTGGTTTACTAACTCTGTCAATTGGTAAGAAGTGAGTTATTGCTTGAGTTAGTTTGCTCTTAAGGAGTGTAAAGTTTATAAAACTATGAAAGGAATATTTGTTCAACATCATTGTTTTGCTGCACATCTGGTGAGAAAGTGCACTAAGGTAATGGCAAACGATGGTCTCAGGTTATAAGGTTTAAGTGTTGAAATTATGGTTTCAGCCTCTACGGGTTTAAGTGTGCCTTGTAAACTTTACTGAATGTTCATCTCAATTGATGCAGTTCATTGTCCCACCTCATACTCGTATTATAAAATAGGATTCTGGAACAAACTCATTATTACTAAATATGTTTCCCATCTCTAGATTCGTTTGAAAAAGGTTTCAAGTGAGAAGCATTAAATCTACACTGAGGCCTTGATATATATTTTTTGCTTATCTACTCAGAGAGGTTCTGATCTGAGTTTAGATTCAAAGGATTTAATATGATCGCATAGGTCCTTTGCTGCAGCTACTTTCATGTTAAAAAGATACTGTGCTGTAAATTTTAGAAGATTTTTGATTTGCATTATTGTCTTGTCCCCTATGACAATGCAGACCAACAAATTCTTCAAGGGTGCACCACTAATTCCACTGATTGTAGGATCCAATCAACCAAATTGTCAAGAGACCGAAAAACTCTGATTTCTCTTCACTCATAAAAGGGAATTTGCTAACATCATAGAACGAGAAACGAGGTGGTATTTTCAGCACGCACTCGTGAATTCCGGAAAATACCTTAATTTCCTGCTTAGGAATCCAACACTTGTTCGAAAAGATGATAACAAAATTGAGTAGTTTCTCATTTATATTTCAATATTACTTAAAGCTGAAATTATTTATATATTTATTAGAACCAAGTAAATGTCTGCCTGAATAAAACTAAACTAAATATATTTAAGAATTATATCAATTGGAAAATTTCGTGTACAATGAATAACGATTGTCATGGAACAGAAGGTGATGAGTTGGCTTCGCAGATTTTATCTCACATTGCACATTTCCTAGTGGACCCAGATCATGTAAATAATTGCAAAGCCATAACATTAAGGAAGCGTAAGAGCCTTCCTGAAGGAATTGCCGAATTGATGCCTCCGCTAAAGAAAAAATGTAATTCCGATGGAACAGCAACTTCCACGCAAATGGAAATGGAGGTGAAAATGAACATGGAAACAGATTAATAAAGATAAATATTATATTTTATAAAATATTTTTGCATTTTTTTGAGTCGGGAAGTAGAGGGTTGTAGTTGGGAATAACTTCTTACGAATAAGGGAAGGTGCCTCAATTTGTTGATGCTTCTCTCGGAAATGATGAAAACTTTTTATATATAATAAAAAGGAGAATAATAGGATTTCCTAAATGATACAGAATCCGGAAGAAATTTGGCAATTTTAGAGAAGTTGTAGTGACTGGCAACTTGAAGTTATGGATAATAAAACCTTTTCCTTTTTAAATATTATCAAGCAGTTTGCCCGTCGAAATTGTTACAGGTTGATCTGCTAGTCTGTGGTGACTATCTTATATCGTTTAACCAATCATTAAATCGATGGCTGAGATACCCATGAGTAAAGAGTAAATGTTTGGTTATAGATAAGCACTCCATGCCCACTTCTCCAAAATCTCACAAACGAAACCTAGAAACAATTTGGAAATTGTGATCAAATGAGACGCATTAATGCCCATAGTTCGGTTGTATATATGCCGATTACGCACACCTTCCATTAAGGAATCAAACACTGTTGAACTAATATTGTTGATATAGGTATCAAATGATTCGTATTGATGCATAGAATTGTAAAGACTGTTCATTGACCAATTATACTTGCTGTCACGCCCATTTCCTCTTAGTAATCCCAGCACATTTGAAACGCTTTCATTGATATGGGTATCAAATTGTGTTCGCTGTGATGCTCAGAGTGACTTGAGAGGAATATGTGCAATCCACACCGAACATCTCCAAAGAATACAGCAGTTGTTAAACCGATTTTTGTAATATGGTTTTCAACTGTTGTTTGCCTATGGCTTCACAAATTCTTCGCCACTGCATTTAAGTACAGTCATTAGTATCTATTTAATTGAAGTATTACCGCACAATATTTATGGTGCTTTCATAATTAAACCAAGGAAGTAATAACCACAAAGTGATTAATAAGCAAAGAGCAAAGAGAAAAAGATACAATGGCTTAATTTTAATCCACATTACCAAAGCGACACAGTCCCGGTGAAACAATCACCACAAAATCCCCCAAGAAAAACATGAAATAACATCGTTGCACATTGCGAATGACATAATCAGCTGTTTGCAGTAGAGCCACCAGACTCCAAATAACTCATAAAAAACACGATATGTCAAATACCCGTACGAACAGACAGCTATGCAGAAGGAATGGCCTCAGCTGAGAGCAAACGTCAAATTACCACACAATACGCCAAAGAAGCGAAATGGCACCAAATAGCAATAACAACAACAGAAACTGCTGCCGTAAAACGAGATGAAAACACTGTCCAAATTGTGGGGAAGACAATACCCCCTCCCGTCAGACACATGCGCGCATTGATGCCAAAGACCCATTGACATAATAACGAGGAAGGTAACCAGAGACAACAAAGTATTTCATGTAATCCAGGTGAGAAAACTCGCTATGCAACGTCCAAAGAGAGCGCCATGCAGTGAGGCGCTTTCGATTGGAACAGATTGCATTTGACTGACGTGAAGCAGCTTGGAGCTGACTGAAGCAGTGTTACGGTTCGTGCGCTGCCTGCGCTTATGCTGTGAAAGTCAGGCAGCCAGCCAGGCGGGCAGGCATCAGTCAGTCAGGGCATCGTGCACATGTGCTCGTATATGGGGGAAGTGCCTGAAATGTTGGTCACTGGGGGGCGACCAAGTAACCCAGTGAATTGATGTGTGCAATGCATATGCAAGAAGGAGCCGCATCTTTACATAAATAAATTCAGTTAAATATGTTAATTACAAAAAGCAACAATAATTATATGGAAATGCGGTAGGAGAGAGGTGGGGGAGTTAAAGGTGGGTTACGAATGATTATCGACAATTACGGTTCAGCAAATTACAGACACAGACCGGAACTGTTGTTATACAACCCACGTGAAATGATTATTTTTGGTATTCTTTTTTCTGGCGAACAATACTGAAGAGAAAATTTCATTATAGAAAAGTAATTAATTCTCTACAAGGAAATGGAAATTATATTAAGATAAAGGCATGTGAGTAAGTATTATCTTAACACCATGTGTTAAACTAAAAGAGGCTTCAAAAGGACCACATATAGGAGTGGCAACACATCAACACCTTGGTTTGGCCAGCAACTGTTGAAGGTCTTATTTCAAAATTCTTACGTAACTAACAGATCTGTTGAATATATGAAGGTGAAATAAAGCGGTAGTGATTATCAAATGAAATTATCACTTTACAATAGTATTCAATCATTACCAAAATCTTACGCTTCAATTATGAATCAAATAGTCAACAAAACAGTATCCTCAAAACGATCGAAACGAACGAAAAAAGTATAATTTTTGTACACCAATTTATAGTTTTGCTAACATTGTAGAAAATGGATTGCAGAAAATGGTTGGTTATATATAGGCCCGCCTTTACACTAATATCGTATAGGAAATCTGGAAGCAGCCCAACCGGTTTGGGTAATATAGGTCTCAAATGATTCGCATTCATCCCCATAGTTGCTTACCTCGATAAGAGCTGATCACGGCAATTTTGCATTAAGAAATCGAACACTACCCAACCGTTAGCTCTGCATCTGTAGAAAAGGATTCATTGTACTAGTAGTAGAAACCTTTGCGAATGTTTACCTGAAACCTAAAAAGGAAGCCATATACAAATATTCCAAAATCCTAACTCGTTCCTATCCTGATATCTCTTTCACAGAAAAAATAGAAACAACGGATTTTTTAAAATAGTGCTATCTATATGCTCTTGTAAGAAATTAAGACGTTTTTTCTATTGATCTATCTCATCTCTTTGTACTGCCTTCGGAGTCTGTATCAATAATATGTACTTCAATATAAAATTAAGCATCTACTTTAAAATTGTCAGTAATATCAATAATATATAAACTAAGGACCTGAAGTCTAAATATATCATGGTTCCATGGATTTGTCCAATATAACGGGTCCGCCATCTAACGTTTTTTTTTGTCAACTAGTGTTTATTTCGTGAATGGTAACACTTAGCTCATGTCTGATTTGACAGATAATTAGTTTTATCCTTCCGCTGAACGAATATGGTTGTGTATACGCTTGAACAATGCTGGGAAATATTGCGACACTACTTTGAAAATCATGGTAATGTTGCAGAATGTGTGCGAAAATTGCGTACGGATTTTGGAAGAAGAGAAGCACCGTCAGCTCTGTATGTTCGTTATCTTGTGAAAAAAGTGAAAGAAACTGGCATCCTCATCGATAAACCAAAGCGTGAAAAGCCAAAAACAGTGCGTACACCCGAGAATATTGCTGCTGTGGCAGAAAGTGTGCGTGAAGCGCCATCAACATCAATTCACCGTCGTTCTCTACAATTGAACATTTCGGAGACATCATTGAGACGAATTTTGCATAAAGACCTTGGTATGACGCCATACAAAGTCCAATTGGTTCAAGAGTTGAAGCCAACTGACCATCCAATGCGTTTTCGCTTCGCTAAGTGGGCCTGCGATCGACTTACAGAAGATGCCGATTTTGCCAAAAAAATCATCTGTGCAGATGAAGCTCATTTTGATCTTGGCGGTTATGTAAACAAGCAAAATTGTCGCATTTGGGGCACAGAAAACCCGCACGCATACATTGAAAAGCCGATGCACCCAAAACGAGTCACTGTTTGGTGCGGACTTTGGTCCAGAGGCATAATTGGGCCATTTTTCTTCGAAAATGAGCAAGAAGTGGCCGTTACAGTCAATGGCGATCGTTATCGGGCCATGTTGAACGAATTTTTGTTCACAAAAATTGAAGAGGAGGATATTGGCAACATTTGGTTTCAACAGGACGACGCTACGTGCCACACAGCCGAAGCTACACTCGATGTTTTGTGTCCTGTTTTTGAATATCGCATTATCAGCCGCAGAGCTGATGTCGTTTGGACACCTCGGAGCTGCGATTTGACACCGTTGGACTAATATTTGTGAGGTGCCCTCAAAGATAAGTGTTACGCCGACAAGCCAGAGACAATTGACGCTTTAAAGGACAATATTCGTGAAGCCATTGGTGAAATACAGCTGCACACAATCGATAATGTGCTTAAAAATTGGACCGATCGTGTAGGCTACTGCATGGCCAGCCGAGGCAGCCATTTGAATGAAATTATTTTCCATTATTAACCGGAATGATTGTACTTTCAAATAAAAAAAGATATTTGAGAAAATATCCAGTAGTTTTTTTTTATAGAATTTTCAACAAAAAAAATATTTCATATTCCATAAGTCATCATTTTAATCATCCAGGATTTTCACGTTAACTTTTCCTACTGTATCTGAACCTTTTGAACACTGGCATCTTTTAGGTTGCAATGTATAATACCCTTTCAATTAGTCTCATTTACTAAGTCTTATCCCCAACTTTTCAGGAATTCGTCCAACATAAATCCAATGCTGCAAAAACTGACTATAATTACTGTATCCATGGGACCACGCACTACTGCCCTAACTTGTCGTAGTATGTACTTATATCTGAACAGAAGGGGTGGAGACAATGGACCAGTTCATTCCTACATAAATTCGCTTTAGCAATATTACCATCCACTTCTTGACACTACTAGCCAGAACCTCCCTCTTGATAACCTATTCTAATATTCTAACAATAACTTACCAATAATTATTCCTAGTAAAATATATATATTCTTAGTTTATCTGACCAGACCGACATAATATATTAGAAGTTTACACCAAAGACCTAATATGATTCATCATTCGCTTCAGTTGGTTCGATACCTGGCGAAAGGGGCGAGATCCTGTGCTATCACAATGGGCCATACTGGCCTAAGTGGGCTTTCACAAGGGGTCGGCCAGTTCTAACTTACACCACAATTTATTTTGTTTGCATGGGTTTCGGGGAGTAAATGCCTCCTACTCAAAGAGAGAAAGACTACACCACGGAAGTGGGAGGCGTACTTTCTGTAAAGTTTATTGACCTTAACACAGTAGAATTGTAAAATTGGATTTTAAGATTTATTTTCTTTCAACTGAGAAACTCAGGAATATTTTACGGATTCATATCGAAGTCTTCAAGGGGAATATTAAAAGATTTTAAGTGATTTAGGAAAAAATGTACCGTAGAGCTGTGAAGTACGACTCAGAGTGCTTGGAGTTATAGACTATATTGATTATATAATTATAACAATGATAGTTATAAATGGATTTTCAAAATAAACGCTGCAAAAGTAAATCGATAGTGACAGCAAAAGACGCCATATTTTTTCCCGCTCTTTTGACATTTCTCTTCAGTAGGTTTGCCATTTTATCATGCAAAGATATACGAGCCAACAACGAGTCGAAATTATTAAAATTTACTACCCAAATTCGGAGTCAGTCGCCTCAACTTTAAGAGCGCTACGTCCAATTTATGATGAGGCTCATTTCTGGCTGAATGGCTTCGTCAATAAGCAAAATATGCGTTATTGGTTAGACAGCAATCCACACGTACTTCATGTGTCATCAGTGCATCCGAAAAAATTACGGTTTGGTGCGGTTTATGGGCCGGCGGCGTCATTGGGCCGTACTTCTTCCATGATGATCAAGACCGTCACATAACTGTGAATGCGAATCGCTACCGTTCAATGATAACCGAATATTTTTGGCCCCAATTGGATAATATGGACTTGGAGGACATGTGGTTCCAACAGGACGCCGCCACAAGCCACACAGCGAATGCCACAATCAATTTACTGCAAACCAAGTTTGGTGAACGTGTTATCTCACGAAATGGCCCAGTCGATTGGCCGCCTCGGTCGTGCGATTTGACGCCGTTAGATTATTTCCTGTGGGGTTACGTCAAGTCTATGGTCTATGCCAACAAGCCAGCGACGATTGATGAACTTCGTACGAATATCGAACGTGAAATTGCAGCGGTATCGGCCGATTTATGCTTGAAAACCGTTGAAAATTGGGTTCAGCGTCTGGACTTCTGCAAGCGCGCTCGTGGTGGCCATGCAAAAAAAATCGAGTTCCATACATAATGGCATAGAACGTACTTTCACAGGAATAAAGAATTTCATTGATATCTAAAACCGGTTTTGTTTTATTTAAAAAAACTTTTGTAGCGCTCTTATTAAAAAACCCGATATAATTATGACAATTGTCACAAACTGAAAAAGTTTACAAAATATATTAAAAACAAGAAAAACACCCTAGATAACCTTTCATAAGGAAAACTTTTATCGAATTCCGTATGTAAAAATTATGTAGCGTGAGATCTCGGAAGCAAAAAAGTTGTAATACTTCCTTGGTGCATTTATATAAATCGAACAACTCAGTTATCAAAACCCATAAAAACAGCTTCATGAGAACACCTTCATGAGAACAACTACATGATAAAAACTTCATAATGAGAAATTCTTGAGAACAATTTCATGAGATCAAGTTCATTAGAACAATTATGGACATTACATGATGCATTTATATAAATCGAACAAATCAGTTATCAAGACACATAAAAAGCACTTTATGACAACAACTTCATGACAACAACTTCACGAGACCAATTTCATGATAACAATTTCATCACAACACCTTCATGACAACACCTTCATGAGAACAACTTCACGATTTCCCTTAATTAGGGGCTGTTTGGACCATATATATTGTATAAAAATCTCCAAAATAATGAAAATGTAGAAATTTGAAAATTGAAGAAATTCAAAATGATTCAAAAATATATTTCCAAATAGTTCAGGAATGCGTTTGATTTCATTTTGCTATCGCTGTGCACACACTGACTTACTTCGCAAAAGCGCCAAATTGAAAAGCGACGCTCCAACGAAAGCAAAAGTAATTTCATTCCGCTCTTCGGGCACTGCTGCCCGCCACTGACGGTGACGCAGACGTTGCTGCTGCTGCTGTAACATTTTCGGCTCGCTAGTTCAGTTGGCGTGCGATGGCTTGCAACCAAACCACCACTGACAACAACAGCAACCAGCCACCAGCCACCATCAGCAATTACAACAACAACAGACATAGAAACAACCACAGCATAGCCACTGGCTGCCGCTGGTGTTGCTGCTGCTGCTGCTGCTACGGCATGCAGTCAGCCGCTCTTATGCAGACTGACGCTTTTGCCTGTAACATGAGTTTTGCATGTACGTATTTGTTATTTTCGGCATTTGTGATTTAAACTATAAAAGCGTGGCCAGCCGCTTCAGTTAGTATCATTAAATCGTATACTCTACAGCTATTCACACCATAGCTGCAGACACGCGTTCCGTATTGCTTCGTGCGGCACAGTTTTCATTTCCTGCAACATCAAATTCACTTTTGTTGGCTGCAACAAAAGCGAGTTTGTTGCTCAACTCTTTCGGTTTTGTTTTCTCGTTTGCATGCAAAGGACTAAAAACTTTGTGGATTTTTTCTTCAACACTTCAAAGGATTTCACAGCTAACGCTTAACTGTTAAGGATGAAGTTGCTGGTATGTATTGAAGAGGACACATCCAAAGATATAAAAGCGTTTTACTGTATTGTGAGAGAGCAGTGGAGATGAAGGAATTATAACTGTGATAAATGAGCAAAAGGAAGTGAAATCCGTGCAAATTTTACAAAAAGGAACATTATTGAAGATGAAAGTTTCTAAAATATAATAACAAGTGACAATTCCCAAGATATGTGTAACAAATCTTGAACTATGAACTCTGAAAAATGGAAACAAAAGCAAAAAGGCTACTTCTAAAAGCCAAAAACATTAAACTAAGTGTTATGATAAAGTGGGGTACAAGTGATGAAAATATAAATTGATGGAAACATTTTTGATTTTGGGTAGAAATTTTATATCCGGAACTTGAATGCGATCAGAGTTTTTTATAAAAGTATCTGGAACAACGAACTTAAAATTTTAAACCAAATTTACGTATTCTATGAACAATTATAATGAAAAAGTCCACTCTCTAATCATAAATCAACAACTTATTTCAGTGAAGTTGTTTAAAGATAATATTCAATAACATTGAACTCACTGCCACTGAAACACTCTTCAGTTAAAGTTTACTTGCTTCCTTAATGACTCATTAAAAGTTATGAACGAAACCTAAAATTTAAACTTGGTTTTCCTATCTATGAGTCCAGAATTTATTGGTTGCTATAAATTTAGAATTGTAAAATCTTTCGTCTTTATTTTTAACTTCCTTTTTTCATTTATTTATTTGATGAAACATTCAAATCGATAGAATTGGTTTCGATATCACAACTGTTGTTTGCAGATAAATTTCTATACCAATTTTCCTTGCATTTTTATTTACACTTTTCATGACTACCCTATTATTAATAACTATCCTATCATTAGTATTGAACTACTATCTTTAGTACTACTATCATAAATTTCTTCTTTCTGTTTCTTTCATTATTGCCACCCACAGCGAAGAGCATCTCTGCTCGCTCTGGTGTTTCTGCTTGCTAGCACCTATACTCGAGCTGAAGAAGAGAAGGAGCCGGCAGGCGCCGAGAAAAAGTCCGTTGAACCCTCAGACAAAGCAGCTGAAAAGAAAGAAACCGCTGCCGCTGCCACTGCTGCTGATGATAATGATACCGCCAAAACCAAACGTGGTCTCCACCATTACGAGGACTATCACCACCACCATCATCATCCCATTCATGAGGAGAAGACATTGACCATCATTAAGAAAGTGCCCGTACCATATCCAGTTGAGAAACATGTTCATGTACCCGTTGAGAAACACATACCCGTGCCCGTACATGTGAAAGTGCCCAAACCATATCCAGTGATTAAACACATCCCATACGAAGTCAAGGAAATTGTTAAAGTGCCGCACGAAGTACCCGCTCCCTATCCCGTTGAGAAGAAAGTCCCCTATCCCGTGCATGTACCCTACGATCGCCCAGTGCCCGTAAAGGTTTACGTACCCGCTCCATATCCAGTTGAAAAGAAAGTGCACTACCCAGTGAAAGTGAATGTGCCCGCACCATATCCTGTTGAGAAGAAGGTGCACTACCCAGTGAAAGTTCACGTACATGTAGACAAGCCCTACCCCGTTGAGAAGATCGTGCACTACCCGGTCAAGGTGCATTACGACAAGCCAGTGCCTTATCATGTGGACAAACCAGTGCCTTATAATGTGGACAAACCAGTACCCGTTCCAGTGATCAAGAAGATTCCCGTTCCCGTGCATGTACCCTACGATCGTCCCGTGCCTGTGCACGTTGAGAAACCAGTGCCCTATGAAGTGAAAGTGCATGTGCCCGCTCCGTATCCCGTGGTCAAGGAAATACCCGTGAAGATTGAGAAACACGTTCCCTATCCGGTTAAAGTGACTGTGGACAAACCAGTACCAGTGCACATTGAGAAACATGTACCTGAATACCATGAGAAGCACATCTCCTACAAGGAGCCCGTCTTCGTTCACAAGGAATACCATGATGAGAGCGAGCACGTCGGACATCACGGACATCATGAGCACCACGAGCATCACGAACATCACGAACCTATCCATCATCACGAGGAGTACCAACACGAGGAACTGCATCATGAGGTGGCTCATCATGACTTTGGTCATGGACACCACTTTGGTCATTATGATTTCTAATTGCGTGATTTCTCTTTTTTCTTTGTTTTCTTTGCAGCATTAAAATGTGTGCGAGTGTGCAAGAAAAGGTTTGAAAGTAGCGATTTTTGTGTACGAAATGATTAAGCAAAGTGATAACGGATCTTTTGGCTACGGAACGTACGGAATGTGCGGAACGTTTTGGCAATGAAACAATATTATTATTATTACAATATCATCATATTTGCCCGCTGACATGGGCGGGCATCATTAAATAGCTGTACTCTTGTTTATAACACGACCTTAGATTAAGCCATAATTTTTACCAATTTCTTTTATGATATTCTTCATATTTTTGTAGTACTCTAAGATTGTTGATTTAGCGTATAAATAAAGTAAAAATATAACACATTTAAACACATTTGGCGCGCAACTGCTCCTCCTCCTCGACTGTCACCGCCGGGTGCCGTCCAGCAACCAACGATCTTGCTGTAATTTTAAGACAAACCAACGTTATGCATATAAGACTTTAAAGGATACGAAACAATACACCGTAAGTTTAGTTTGTAGCGATCTGTAGTTAGCGATTAGTTTTTTTTTTTTGTAGCTAAGTTGGCTCTCTCTGTCTGAGTCAATGAGACCGTATTGTATTATTTTATTGTATGTTTAGTCTTTTGATACGAATTTGTAAACGAAGAGGGTTTCAAAGAAAACTGTCTTTTTTACCAAATATTATGAAACTGTTGAAGATGTTATTGATTTCTGAGTAATAAAAAAGGTGATCAACTCGAAAGTCGAGAAAGAAAAACAATTTGTTTCATTTTTCAATACAAATTATTTCAGATGCAGCAATTTTTTACATTACAGATAACAAAAATGGGGATTATAATCGATCAGGTTATATATTCATAGAAAAACTTATATAGGCGAAACTGATTCTTCTCTTTCTAAGAATCAATATAATAATATAATAATATAAGATATATTATAATATAATAAACGAAAATAAATAATATAACAAAAAAATGTAAGTTTATAAATAAATTAATATATTTAACATTATAATTGTTTACTGGTAAATGCCCATAATAAAAAGAATGCAATTAATCGGTATATAAAATATGCCAACTAAACAACTGATCAAAGAAAAAAGAGAACTACAAGAAAAAGTTATAGATTCTTAATTAAAATACCAAATTTATAATTATTTGATATATATATGATTATATAATAATTATTAATATTATAACTATTATTTATACTATAATGCAATGAAAAGTTTATAAACAAAAGAAACTACAAGAAAAATTTGTAGGTTCATAATTGAAAAAAAATGTTTAATTATTATTTATATTATGATGGATTATTTATAAATTGTGACAATAAAAATGAATAAATTAATCTATATATATATATTATGTCGACTCAACAATTGATGACAAAAGCCCAACCTACTAAAAAAAATTCACAAGGAAAAATATTATGAAAAATAAATAAGTAATAATTGTCATATATTAATTGTTACCATTTATTATAATCAAGAATAATAATTAATATTTATTATAATCATAATAAATATATATATATATATATATATATATATATAAATAATAAATATATCTATATATATATACACAATAAAAAATATATATATAAAACATATATAAATAAAAATTATATTATATCAATATCAAAATTATTGATGATAAGTCTCCAAAAAAAAGATACAAATATTAAAGTAAATAAATTTATTAAAAATAAAAAGAATTATACCTTTAAATAAATAAATGTAAAATTTAGCTCTCAAAAAATAAATTACTAAGTCACATTCCTTGGTCAAACGTGTATGGATGTAGTTGGGTTGAACTACCGTCTAGGGCAGGCATAATTAATTATGGTATAAAATAAAAGTACACAAACAAATATATACAAAAAAGATATATATGAATGAAGAAAATAATATAAAAAAATAATATAAATAAGTAATGGATATTATATACATAAAAAATTCTATAAATAAATAAATTGTATAAATAAACATAATAATTAGTACACCTAAAAAAATATAATGAAAAAATAATAACAATAATCAATTATGCAAATGAATAAATAATACAAGTATAATAAAATATAAATATAATATATAAATATATAAAAAAAAAGGAAAAATAATATAAATAATAATCAAAAAATATAATAAAAAAATAATAACAATAATGAATTATATAAATTAAAAATTAATACAAGTATAATAATATATAAATATAATATATAAAAATATAAAAAATATAATTAAAAATTTTAAAAACAATATCAATAATGAATTATACAAATTAATAAATAATGAATTATAAAAATTAATAATTAAAAAATCAAGCTATAAATATATATAAAATAGAATGAACAATTAATAAAAATTATAAATGAACAATAATTAAAAAATATAATTTACTAAATATTTAAGTCGGACTAAGTCGGATTAAGGTAGGTAGGCTGGCGACCCTCGGGTCGCCTCAGTTAGCAATAGTGCCAATTTGTTGCCATGTCCTCACGAGCTTAAAAATGGATATATACTTATTACCAACTTTACTTACGTACAGCCTGCAGCAATTGTTAACAAATTTGTGTAGGGTTAAAAGTTATAAACTAGAGCAAAGGAAACCGAAAGATGTTAGTCTCAAACGAGCGAGGGCTGGGCAATCACAGTAAAAGTGGACGATTGTTTCTCTCTCCTGTTGGTCCTTGAAGCTACTGCAATGAACATTGAACAGAATGAGCTTTGAACAGAATGAGAATTTTTCTGCATGTGTGCCCATTGTCCAAAGACCCGTGCAGACAGTTATAAGGTTGCTAATGGTGTATTTTGCTTTATTAAGAACCCTTTTCGTTCTTTCTGTACTGTAATTAGCCACATCATATGGTACTTGTCGCGGTGTTTCGCACATCTCTCGAGATTTGCACAGGAAGTGATTATATATATTTCCCTTAACAACGATTGTGGGGACGCCCATATCCATACAGGAAAATACTTGGTCGGTTTCCGATTAGCCTCTTCGTGATAGCTCTCGTTTCCGTCAATGTTCTTGTGTCCAGAAACACAGATAAGGGATACTATACTCTGTTCCGATAATGAGTTAAATTCTTCCTTGCAAAAGCCGAGCAAGTTAGCGCTGATAAAAGGTGACGATAGGCATTTATTGCAGATTGGCTGTCGGAGTATATTGATATGTTTTTGGTCAGCTTGCGCCCCCTCATCGTCCTATATGCCTACCAACTTGCGAAGACCTCTGCTTGAAAGACACTTGATGTCGATGGAAATTATTAAACAATATTATAAAAAATTATATTTTTGTGGCTCTCTAATAAAAGTCGAAGTTTAATTGTAACAAACTACATATATAACACTAGACTTAAACTTTTTTTTGTTTAAAGGTAGCACAACTTAAGCTGTGTAGTTAAAAAGTTTTCTTAAATTCTTTATTGCACATTTGAAACTTTCTATATTATATACAATAGGACCCATCTTAAAAGACAAAGGCTTTTATAAATGATATCGAAGAGAACGTGAAAGCTAAGAGATCTATAAATGTATTTATTCTATTATATAAATTTAATGAATATACATTTAATACGTTCAATCAAAATCAAGCAAAGCACATCCATAATTCAATGACAAGTTGATAGAATTCTATCTGAATTATCATATTTCCAATTTAAAATTATATCATTGCACCTTAAAGGTTCACTACACCTCAAGTGACTAAAATTCCGGCTTATCAGTTGTGGCATATGACATAAGTATATATTGTTATGGTTACAACTTTCTACAAATGACCGAAATACCTTATAGAGGGATTACAAAATTGGAAATGTTCTTTAGAAAATTAATTAGCCTGTGCACGTAATATAATAGATGACAGAAATTTAACGAAACAGAAAGTGGGCTAATAATGAGACGCAGTAGTTTAGAATGTGGTGGACAGAGATAATACATGAACAGACTATGCTCTGTGAATTCTCTACCCGCAGTTAGCGTAGTGCATAGAGTAACTCTATGGCGTAGTGTTCTGTATGCACAAATTTAATAGCTGAAGGCCCAGGTTCGATTCCTGGAAGGATTCATAGATGCTATGCTGTTGCTTTCATAGACATAAGATCTACTTGGGGAAGAAATATCCTTTCATTGGAAGATCTCTGATGGAGACAAGTTGCGTGTCCGAAATAGCTATAAGATCTGCCAAAATGTTTGCAATAATTCTCCTTCTGATAGGAAGTGTTTGTTGGGCAGGTAGCTGAATGGGTAAAGGAGAATAAATGGCGTGATAAACAGATTGGAGTCTCTAGTAACAGTCTGGCTGCATTGCTAGAAAACTCGTCAATCAGTTCAAAAATTGTCCAAGAATGTAAGTCACGACTTAACTCCGTCGCTAGGTGGAATTTACTTGAACTTATTTGAGTTCCAGGAGACTGTGGTGTACGGAGGAACGAATTAACTGATAAATTGGCAAACTGTGGATTTGCGGGTAATCCATTGAGACTAAAGCCATTTATCAGTATGAGTTTAGCAGGGATTGGATCAGGAGCCATGTGAATAATATTCACAAGGACCTATGGTGCAGTTTAGTTGGCTGCAAAATAACTAAGTGCTTCCTAGAAAGCCCAAACAAGAGAGTTGCAGCTTTTCTTCTAACATTACAGAGACAAATCTCCGTTCATTGGTTGGGGTAATCACGGGGCATAATCCTTGGTGCCATAATATGGCGTCCATAGGCAACATCAAGATTACGAACTGCGTCTCCTGTCTGGAGGAAAGACAGGACAGCACAGAGCAGTTTCTTTGCGCTTGTCCTGCCCCTGACAGAATGAGGAGGCGCATCTTAGATTCAGGTGTTTTGGGAATCGATAACTTACATTCCATATCCCTGGACATACTTCAGAGATTCATAAAAGAGTCAAAGAAAATTGAAAAGGTGTATCTTCCTTTCCAGAACTCTTCCAGTACCATTGGCTTTAATGAAAGAGTGCTTGGATACCTCCTACTGCGGCCGACTCCACTTCTATTATATTCTATTCTCTCCTAACAATTATTACTGTGGCATAACCACATCTGCACCTACAGTGTGCACTTGTCTGTCAACAAATTCGAATGAAATAATTTTATATTAGCTTAGAACTAAAATAGTGAATAAGGTGACATTCGAACCAAATTTTTCAAATAAATACGAATTAACTAATAATAAATAACCCATCAAAATACAATAAACATCGAAAAATAAATCGCAATTGAAATTAGAATCCTGATTTTTCCATATTTGAGTAGTGAAACAATTAGTCAGTGTATTTCTTATATTCCAATTTCTTTTCGTTTCTGAACCATTTGATATAGTTTCACATTACGATTTCAAAATGTGGTGCACGCACTCTCCTGCATTACTTTATAAAATAGTTAAATAAACCATAAAAATTATTGCAAAACTCGAACACAAAATCTAAAATTAGCAAATAATTGCAACAAAAGGAACTGCAGATAAACGAAAAAAACAAATAAATCAAAAAAATAAAATAAAAATTCACAAAGCGAAAAACGCTCATTATTTATTACGCAATCGCGAACGATGCCATTAAATTGAAATAAAAACAATGCAAGCCATCCAATGGAGCCAATGCGGCTCGATGGCTGTGTGACTGACGCCATCTGGCATACAAAATCGGTTAGCGGTACATGTCCTACAAACAGCCAGAAACATGACAAACCGAAAGAAAGACATGCGAGAGATACTTTGGAGCAATTGGAAAAGATGAATAAAACAGCAAAAAATTGCTAACTAAAATTGAAAATTGCTATTAAAGATACAACAACAACAACAACATAAATACACTACAACAATAAAAAATTCCCAAACAATAAACCAAAAAAGCAATAAACTAAAAAGAGGATAGGAAGAAAGAGAGAGGAATAACTTAAAATAAACAAAAAATTCAAATAAAACAAAATAATAGCCGAAGAAATGGCAACCACAGAGTCAACTCAAGGAACAAGTTTGCATATGGAAGCGGCTAACAACCACACTTCCACCACGGCTTACATGAGTGAATTGATTTGCCAATACCTCTCTATTGCCGAGCGGCGTTCCTCAAAGTCTGCAGCGTAAGTGCCCAGTTGATGGTGCTGAAAGAGCAGAGGAAGCAACTCCTCGTACAGTGCTTGCAAGTGGAATATGTGAGAAATTTCTATAGAAATTCGACGCTTTCAGTAAAGTTAAGGAACCATGTTTTACAACACACAACACTGTCGTATAAAAAATTTGAGGTTTCATTAAAATGGTTTTTCCGGCATGGAGTTAGGAAAATGCCCACGACTATATGCGATTCAAGTTTGAATATATTATAGAAAATTCCATAAACCGGGTGTAATTTTACAACTGCGTTTCAAGCCATATGAGATTTTGGTGATATTGTGTTCTACGTGTAGTTGTGGGTCCAAAGAATTAATAGAAATTGAAGTTAACTGTTAACTTATTTAGAAAATAAGTTATCAATGTCTGGTAAAAATGCCTGTATATGATAGTAAGCACCCTTATTATGAGATATATCACATTTTGAAATTCTGAATGAGAGTTGTTTTCCATTCAAATCGAATCTTTATCATAAATATAAATAGAAAGTCAGGTAGTCATTAAAACACCAGACTAGCAAATCAAATCAAAATTCATCAAATTATTAGATCGAATATTGCGACGAAATAGCCTTTTCATAATTTATAACTAAAGTTGGATAAATGTTATAAATCTATTAAAAAGCACTTAAGTGTTCAATGAAAGGGCATTTATGGGAAGAAATTACAAAAAGAACATAGGTGTAGATGATGGTGTGACGCCTTCCGACATAAATGATGGTATCACGACACAAGACATAAATGATGGTATCACTCCGCAAGACATAAATCGTGATATCAAAGCGTAAGACAGAAATAAAAGTAGCACCAAAATTATGTACGGAAAGTGATGTTTTAAAGACTCCAACATGCATAAATGAAGCCTTAACATACTCATGCAAGGAGAACGAAATGAAGGAGCCAACAAACTAGTTTGAAATACTCGAGAATTTTCTAATTGTCAAAATTGTACTTTTGTATAGAATCTGTGGTAAAACAATTTTGAATAAATAACAGATATGGTACTCTACTATACTATATTGTCTACATTTTGATTTTCCTCATAAATTATATAATTTTCTATTTACTAAAATTGTAATTTTATGCAAATGAATTGGTAAAAGATTAAAATGGTAAATATACTATTATAATACATAAGACGTTATTCAATTCATATGTAAAAAATATGCATATTTCATTTATAAAACACCATTACGGGGTTTTCGCGCAGTTACCCTATTTATTTCAGTTATCCATAATATCATTTTTATTGACAACAAACTACGCTTGAATAAATATTTTATTTTGTCGCCAAAAATTAGGAAACTATTCCACCATCTGTCACCGGTCCGATAATATCTTCTCACAGTCAAGTCACAGTTATGAACATAATAAAAGTAGCTATTTGCAGCATTGTTGGCACTGTCACTAGTAGGCCCACGAGCAGCATGTGAGCAAAACGCATTGGAAACTATTGAAGTAGTGTGCATTGTTGTACAATTTGCAGCCATTGTCAGCCAGAAATGCATTTAATTTGCATATCCAATTTACCAGCAAGCCACCAAACCCGTCGTAAACCATAAATAATGCACTGATAAAATCGTTTGACAATTATCATTAAAAGTGTAGCAAGCGTTAAGGTGGAGTTCACACCAACAGGCGTTGGCAGTGTTGCCAACAATAAGAGTCGACTCGAAGAGGAAATAAGTGCTTGAAAAGTACTATGAAGACTAGTCAACATCAGCTTGAAAAGTACTATGAAGACTAGTCACCATCGCTTGGAACCTTGCATCACTGGTTTACTCAATTTCTGTGTGGTTGTACCAATACAAGTGACGCCCTACGTTCTGGTCGCTGAATTGAAGAAGGTCACCACGCCAGAAATGGTCGATATTATCCACTGTATAATTGGAAGATCGGCGAGTGAAGGTGTGCGAACTTAATGAGCGCGAACTTACAGGCTTATGACATGAATCAGTGGCTCCAATTTTGCTTAAATGTTTGGATAAAGTTTTGATAAAGTTATCCGCAAGATGGGTGCCTCGTTTGTTGACAATTGATGCAATCGTTTGACAACTTCAAAGGAGTGTTTGGTTATATTCAGTTGCAATCCGAATGAGTTTTTCCACCATTTCATAACCGTGGACGAAACAAGGATTCATCTCAATACACCAGAGACCAAGGTACAGTCGAGAAAGTGTCCTTTTCTGTTGGTGAACTGAATCCACACATGGGTAAGGTGGATCTGTCAGCCAGTAAGGTCATGACGACAGTTGGTATGCGGGCGGTGTCATTCACATCGATTACCTTGGTATGGGTAAAACGATTACAGGCGCATGTAATGCAGAGCTGTTGGATCAATTCGACATCAATTTGACGCCGTAATTTTGTGGGGAACAAAGTTCCAAAGCTTCCACCAGCAGAACGCACCGGCGCAGAAGTCCGCAGTCGCAATGGCAAAATTGCATGAACTAGGTTACAAATTGCTCCGTCGTCCAGATTTACCCCCCTGTGACTATTTCCTGTATCCAAATATGAAGAAATGGCTCGCTTGCAGATTTGGGTCTAATGAAGAAGTCATCGATGAAACAAACGCCTATTTCAGGGCCTCGAGAAATCGTTTTATTTGGAGGGTATCAACACATCGTTGGATGTGTATCCAACTAAAAGGAGACTATGTTGACAAATAAAAAGTTTGTTTGCCACTCTAGTGTTTCATATATCAATTTTCAGGAACGTATTGACCCACTGCCGTATAATAAAATGTGATCTGATGGCTGCAGATGTAATCTCCACCTTAGACATTAGACTCAGCCAGCAAATGAAGTCAGTTGGGCAGAGGCAGATAATTATATCACGTTACCGTTGATATGTAAAATTTTTCATATGAGTCGTGAAAGAAAAAAAAATGGCGAGAAAAATGGTTACTTTGCATATTTATGCTAACACCTCTTCAGACACACACACAAAGGTATGGTCACATGCAGTGGCATATGCCCCCAGATCCAACCAATGCAGCCGTTTAAGCCAGCGGGCCACCACAGTCAATGACACTTTGGGTGTTTGGGTGTGTTGGTAGCTGCTCATAATTCGCTTTGTTATTGTTAACGTTGTTGTGTCGGTGGTTGTTGTTATCGTTGTTGTTGTTGTTGTTGTGGTTTTGGTTGTTATAATATGTGCGCATGTTGACACAGTTAATAGGCGTATAGCAAATTCAGTTTATTGGGTCAGTTTTATGTTCATGACGCGTTACAGTTACGGCGGCTGCTGTTTCAGTTTCAATTTCAGTTGTAATCTCGGTTTCAATCTCGGTTTCAATCTCAGTTTCAGCTGCTGTTCAATTTCAACCAACTAAAAAGTTACTGGGAGGAAATTATGGAAACGATTTGTTGAGGTTTATATAGCAACTCTATTAATATTTGTTACGCGACTACCAACTAATCTTAGAGTTAGACTTCGTTTAGTTCATTGCTCACATATGTACTAGCACACTTGTGTTATTGTGTTAGTGTTTACTAATTTTTTAAAACAGAGATAATCGTAAACTAGCAAAACCATAAAATTTTCTATGGTGAGGTATTAAATTAATAGCTTCCTTCGATTTTATGCAATACAGGAAAATGGCTCAAACAATTTCTGAAAGGCAATTTGATGTAAATATATATGCATATTTACAACAACAAACCACAAGGCAATACAAAAATTGTATTTTTTTTTAATCGAATATAAATCAGTATCCATCCCTACACTTCTCTTCACCCCAAAAGTTTGTACGGGCAAAATCACCAAGCTTGGGTGGGTTAAAAATTCAATGAGTGTCCCCTCTTTCTACTACTGAGCGTATATCCCTTACCTTATTGGCAAGTCATCAATCGATAGTGTGTTTTCTTCCCTCAAAAATTCTCAAAGTATCTTCATGAACAAACATAAATACCGACTTTTCTTGAGAAAACAGCACCACAAAAATTCTACAAATATTTCGTTAAAATTTTGATTCTCCCGCAAGTTGTCACTTATCTTGGCGAACCCGGATTTTAATAGTTATAAAGCATACATTCCAAACACAATTACAATTCTTTTGGTGTTCAGTACTTGTTATAATCGTATCAGCTATTTAGTTTACTTAAAAGTAAATACTTTTTCCTAAGGTTATTAAAGACATTATCTTTCAATACGAAAGAACACATTTTGAAAAACACAGAAGAAAATATTCTTATATAAAGGCTCAACCACGAATTCAGCTGTAGCCATAAGAACTCACTCTGGTTCAACCAAAACACTTGATTAATCGCTGGTAAGGGAATTTTTATATATCTATATATGTAAAACTGACATACATATTGACATGCCAAGTAAAAAGTCACGAGTTATGCCAACAATATTAAAAAGTATATCCGGTAGCTGTCTTAGAACTCAAATGATTTCCAATTGTTAAACTTAGCTCGCTATTACTCACTTTATGTAGGGTACATTCGCTGGGATGTGATATTTGGCTCCCAAATCGAAATCTCTTTCAGATCGCAGCACTGGTGGTTTTATGCCGCTGTACTTTTCTCTAAAACAATAAACATGAGCAAAGAGTTATTTCCATTTATATCATTATTTCGATTTATATCGTTCATTCCATTTATATCAGAAATATCACACACTCATAGAAGTTGCCTTACCTCAAATTCCAGAAATGACAGTTCATCCTCGGTTTCCTAGCATTACCACTGAACACATCATAACGCCAATTGTCCAAAGCCAGGGCATAAGGTAGAAAAGCAAGCTTGAATGGAAGAATTTGAATGAACACAACTAATAAAGAAGGTTGCTTTATTTCCTCCATTTACCTTCTCTATGGCCATGGTGAAAAGATAATTGATATCATAGCTGCCGTCATCCACCGAACGCTGTAACAAACCCAGCGTCTGATAATGTTTGGGCGTGGATATAGACAGGCCGATGGCATCACCTACCGCTTGATGGAAGGCTGCGGAAATATGAAAGCCGCATAATTATAAATTCAAAATCTTCCTCTACACTTGCTCCCTGGAGCACTCACCCGGATTAGCGCCATTACGAAAGATTTTCGGCAAGTGCCGATACTGCAGGAAGTATTGGATATGTGCCATTTCATGATGCACGCTGATCAGACTCTTCTGATTGATTTCCGTGCACAACTTGACGCGAAAGTCGTGACGATTACAGAAATCCCACGCCGATGGCTCACACAGCACGCGGCGATCCAAGGGCTGCTCGAACAGTGAATTTTGATAGAACTTTGGACCAACAGCCGACATGTTAATTGAGGTGAAAAACTCCTCGGCCAGTTGAAACATCAGCAACGGTGTATATCCTTGTTCCAGCATGCGCGGCGTCACATCAACCAGTTTCCTGCCCGGATAGGGTATAATGATATCCAATATGTTGGACCAAGATTGTCCAAACATATTTCCCAATATATGCGCTGGAATTGGTGCTATACGATTGATGCGATCGGGTCCATAATAATCGCGCACCTTGCGCCGTACGTACGCATGCAGAGCCTCATAGAGCGGACGTATTTGTTCCCAAACAATATCAACATCCTGACGAAAGTTGGCCGACTCATAGGCGAGGTACCAATACTCCCCACCATTGGTGACATCTGTGAAGTGACAAAGTTAAACTTTTGTTCAGCAGATTTCAAGTTTACTCACTGTTCACAAAGGCAACTTCGTTCATAACATCGATCAACTGCTCATAACCATCGCGCATTTCCCGTCCCGCCTTACGATGATATTCGAGCCACGTGTGCTGCAGTTCATCCCAATCTCGACTTTTCGCCATAATCTCCTTCAAGTCGGGTATATAATGCAGGTCACATTGGAAGGGCTGTTGATAGCCACAAATGCTGGCGCCATTGTAGATGTACAACATTTCATTTATCAGACGATTATACTGGAGAAAAGATGTGGAGAATTATTTTGGTTTGCGCTGTGGTGGCATAACTTACTCTATCCAAAGTGTCCAGTGGTAAAGCATTTGGTCCAGCCTCCGATTGCAGCATCAGTTGACGATATAGACGTCGATCGTATATGAGATCCTTGTTGATAAGTTTCGATTGCTCTGCAACTACACGCTGATAATCCACATAGTGCTCTTGAGCAGTCAACTGGGAAGAAAATAGGGTTTACTTGAGATATGGCGGAGGCAAATAAGAGATAATAAGGAAACTAAGACTAAAATATGCCAAATATATCATGCTTTAAGACACGAGAACTACTTTTATAAAGCAGAAATTATGTGGAAAGTCTTAGGGTTCCAACCTGGACATTGAGGTATCAAATATCCGTCAAACATGATTACAGTTTATGGGAAACACCAAATAGTCAGAAACTAAGACTCTTTAATACTGTATTATTTGAGCACCAAAAGCGTTCCGCTAAACTGATGAAGGTTTATATAAAGGTAACTGATGTAAGTAAGTAGTTTGGTTGGGCAACCGCTTCAGCAATAAACCAGTGATGCCATTTAGACCATCAGTTGGGTCCGTTGTGCTACGCTTCCCCCTCCAGATTGAACCAACCTGTCCCTTTTATAAAGCGAAGAAGTTTGCTAACACCTGATTAGTACAGATTATCTATACTTGTTAAGAAGTGTGATCCTAGTAAACGTTTCCTATTTTTAGCAAAAGCTAGACATGTACAGAAGAGGTGCTGGACCGTTTCCACTTCCTCCTCGTTCCTGCAGCTGCGACAGAAATCATACGTATAAACTCCCATTCCTCTTGTCCGTAACCGCTCGTATTATAGTCCTAATTTGTAATCTATTGAGTCTAATGATATTCTTGGATAGACGCAGATTTAGCCTCCACCAAGTTTGCCTGGCGATTTCGCAGGTAGTTGCACAGATCCACCTTTGATTGGTAGAGTTAATTAGTGTCTCCCTTATCAGAAGGTTACAAGTCGCGAGAGGTATACCCACATATGCCTACTGACATTTGGCATACAAGCGCCGTCTCTCGCAAGTTCATCAGCCTTGCAGTTCCCTGGTATATCCCTATGACCCGGTACCCAGCATAAATTAATATGGATTTGTTTAGCCATCTGACTAAGAGATCGGCGACAGTCTAAGACACTCCTTGATGTTATTTGGAATGCATCCAAACCCTTAGTGCAGCTTGGCTCTCTGATAAAATACAGATATCCTTACCGGTTACCTCATTTAGCCTCAACCAATTCACGACTTCATGAATAGATTTATTTCCGCAAGAAAAACGCTGCAGTGATCCATTAGTTTGATGACTTCACTGATTGAGGGCGTTTCGCAATAAAATCCATACATGATAATCATTTTTGATCCGTCAGTGATGGGAGTCCCTGGGGATGGATCCCCTTCGACCCATTGCTGTCTGGAAAAAATCCTTAACCAAAAATATCTTTCGATACAAAGAGAAGAAGGAAGGTAATCAATATCACTAGATACGTCCGTATAGGATTCTAATATGGTCGCATGTCCATAAGGAACAGGTTTCCATTGTGAGCTCGCCTTGAGTCGAATGGTGGAGCATGCAGCTAAATATTTTCAGAAGAGATCTAAGGGTGGCACCAGACAACATTTCCACATAGGAGAATAGGCCTGACAACTGCAGTATTAAGCCAGTCAGCTATCCTAGGCCTTATTCCCCAGGTTTTACCTATAGCTCTTTTGCAGGCATAAAAAGCCACCCCAGCTTTCCTAGCACTTTTTAGGGTGTTTGACTTCCAAGTATGTTTCCTATCAATTATAAGTGCCAAATATTTCGTTTCTTCTGAAATCCCTAGAGCTTCTCCCTTAACAATAATTGAACCTTAATAAGGGATTTTATGTTTCCTAGTAAACAGAATGACCTGAGTCTTATCCGGTCTTGGCTTTTACTCTAAGACCGCAATCCTCCGCCCACTTTGGAAGAATATCTGGAGCATTTTGCAACAAATCTCTCAGAGTAGATGTGAGTTTTCCAGAGACAGCAATAACAACATCATCAGCATAAACTATCACCTTATTAGTGGTTATTGCCCACGTCTCAGCGCCATACATTAAGATGGGAAGCATGAAGCACTTATACGAGGGCGGATTGATATTGAAACCACCCAGCGCTAGATGGCAGCACAAACACAAAATTTTTTTTAGAAATTGCGATCTCTCAAACGTCAGCTGTTAAAATTTCACCCAAATTCATCGATTAGTTTATTTGTTGTAGTCGTTTGAAGTAAGCAACGTTTGTGTTTCTTGAAAAATGGAAAAAAGCGAATTTCGTGCAGTGATTAAACACTATTATTTGAAAGGGAAAACGGCGAAAGAGACAAAAGAAAGGCTCAATAAACATTACGGTGAGTCTGCTCCGTCAGATTACATGGTAAAATATTGGATTGCTGAATGTAAACGCGGCCGAACAAGCACTACAACAATACCATCAACAGGAAGGCCAAAAGAGGTGGTTACTGAAGAAAATATCAAGAAAATCCTCGATGTGGTTATGAATGATTGCCGAGTCAAGTTGCATGAGATTGTTGAAATGGTAAACATATCATATGAACGTGTGCTCAACATTTTGCATGAACATTTGCATATGAAAAAGCTATCGGCAAGATGGGTGCCGCGTTTGCTCAGTGTCGAACAAAAACGAGTTCGACAGACCACTTCACAGCGGTGTTTGGACATGATAAAGCGTAATCCTGTTGATTTTTGGCATCGATTCATAACTGTTGATGAAATGGGGGTCCACCACTACACACCTGAAACCAAAAATCAATCGAAACAATGGGTGGAAGCTGGTGGAAGTGCTCCGAAGAAGGCGAAGGCAGTGGAAATTGGCTGGCAAGGTAATGGCCACTGTATTTTGGGATGCACACGGAATATTGCTCATCAATTATCTTGAAAAAGGATCCACAATCACAGGAAAGTATTATCGTGCATTATTGCATCAATTGATTGATGCAATCAAGTAAAAACGACCACATTTAAAGAAGAAAAAACTGCTCTTTCTTCAAGATAACGCACCGGTTCACACAGCATTAGATACGATGCTAAAATTACGTGAAATACACTTCGAATTGGTTAATCATCCACCTTATAGTCCAGATTTAGCTCCTAGTGACTTTTTCCTGTTTCCAAACTTGAAAAAATGGCTCGCAGGAAAAAGATTCATCTCAAACGAAGAAGTGATTACCGAAACTAACCCGTATTTTGAGGGGTTCCCGAAATCGTATTATTCAGATGGTATAAAAAACTTGGAATATCGTGTTACTAAGTGTGTCGAAGTAAAAGGAGACTATGTTGAGAAATAAATGGTTTTTGAAAAAAAAAAATGTTTTTTTCCTACTTAGGTAGCTTCAATATCAATCCGCCCTCGTAACATCAGTCCCAGGGGATTTAAAAGGCTTGAAACTTTCAATAGCCCATAAGTGTCGATCCTCAGATAGAGCATCTATCCTGACTTCCCGACTATTTGATGTATATTCCGTCTCGTTCTCAGTAATATCTGAGCAGCCTGGAAAATGTGTGGTGAGTAGAAGCTCTAGAGCTACTAGTTGTAGTGAATGTGCCATCTTCCTTCTGTAGCAGCTGCCAGTTCTGAGAACTTCCTGCCAATCTTTCGAACTCTAGAGGTCTCTGTCGCTTCCTTCAATAGGATTACCAAGATTGCCTTTGAGCAGTTCTAACCTCCTACTTAAAGACCTTCAGAGCCGCTCTGTACTTTTTCCAATCATTTTCAAGACGTGTATACTTCGCCTTATAATTGATATAAGTGGACCTAATGGAAGATTCATACGTTAATTTGAGGAAAACCTGGAGAGAGTTTGTATGCAGTCATATTATAATACCTCAAATATAACCATCGATCATTGCTTATGATGAAGGCAGTGCTCTTAATTATTATGCTAATAATTATAATTCCAATTATAATAATTATTACAATACAAATCATCATTATGCAAATATCAATGACTATAACAATAACTTAATAAAACAGGAAGTTCAAAAGGAATCTCTTTGAAGAGATCTGAAAGAGTCAAACTTCGACCCAAATATTGCGTATGACATTTTTCCATATACATAAAACAATAGCTCTACACACAGTAACCTTGTCTCTTGAAATTTCAGACAATGGGCTGCTTTCTGTAGTAGCAGGCTCGAATTAGTCATCATCAGACAATAATTTAAGTGACATTGAATTTGCAGAAACTTTTAAACACATCACTTACTCCGTACAACCCTGTGCCATGGTAAGAAAACCTTATTTAACCTGACACCTGACCTGCATTCCTGGCATGCGATTATAAACTATTTGCATGTGAAAATGAATTTTGACGAAAATAAACTCAGCAGCACATGCAATTTTTCATATAAGCAGTTATAGAAAATTGTGAACCACCCGCAACTGAGACATGCAAAATATTCCCAGAGTAACAAACAACAAAAAAACAAGAAAAAACAACAAACTAATCGCGTGTCTTTTCCAAAGAAACTTTAGAGAGAGGGAGACTTGTATAGATATAGATATATATACTTACATATAGAGAGGAAACGTATATATACCTAAAATTGGAGAATAAAGCTTACAACTGTAAACGTCTTCCATAGAAAATAAGGTGGTGGATATACGCCTTTCATTTAAGATATTTTACTTTGACAGTTGAAGTGAACCAGAAATATTTATCAGCTGACTTGCGCTACTATCAAAAATTATATGGAAAGCATTGGGTGGAAACAAGTTCATGTCTAAGATATTGACAATGGAGAAAAGATAGTTCAATTCTCTTGAAAAAGAAAGATATTGACGTATTTGCAAAGAAACAAGGGTGTTGTGAATGATTGTAAGAAAACTATGGAAAAAGTAATCTGCTTTCTTCATATGTTCTTCATACTGCTTTAACTCCCATCTTAAAAAAAAAAAAACAGTCATGAACCAGTTCCAAAGACTTTTGCTCTATTGTATTGTCATAACTGAAGCCTAGCTTGGATTAGGGGGGACTATGATTCTCAGCTAACTGAGTTTACTCGCAATTTAATGTACATCATTTTCCTATGATTCAATTGCTGCTTTAAAAAATTCGCTCTCATCCCCAGTAAGAACAGTCGTGAACCAGTTCCAAAGTTTCAGTTGTCATAACTTGCATGTATTCCATCGGTCCGAGCCCTCATCCTCAAAAACCTGAGTTTACTCTTGACTCATTGTATGAAAGAATCACAAATTTTGTTCTTTCAAAAGTTCCCCTCTCATCATAAGTAACATAAGAATTTTCTGAATTCTTAACATATCACAAAAAAAGTCAAGTTCCTCCCTATAAACAACACCTTATATTCCACCATGTTTCCCCTCATACACCCATCAATCACACCGTCGATTACTCACCGCTTCTGCTTGCGTGAACTCATTAACATTGGTCTCAAAATTCCATTGCGCTGCCACATTCGCCGTACACTCCTGCGATCCTTTATGATCATGTTCTACCAGCAAAGTTCGCAGCTTCTCCAACTCAATTTGATAGCGGCGATCCTGCTCGAAGCGTTGGCGTTGCACATACTGTTCATTGAGATTGAAACGATCTTGATTGGAGCGGAAAGGATTTTCGAAGCGACTACGGTCGTTGGGATCTTGAGGATTATACGGATTGTTAGGATTGAAATTTCCCGTAGAAAAAGTAGATGGTGGCGTAGATATGGGATTATAATTGGGATTATTAGGATCGTTTGGTGTATTTATATTGTTCTGCTGATAATTGTAACGATCCTGTTGGCGCTCATTAAAGCCACTTGCATAGCGATCATTGTAACGATCAGTAATTGGACGATCGTTGTTGAAACGATCACTATTTGGGCGATCGTTGTTGAAACGATCACTATTCAAGCCATCGTTGTTGAAGCGATCACTATTCAGGCGATCATTGTTGAAGCGATCGCTATTGAAGTTGTCATTTTGACTATCGTAATTATGATTACGATAACGCAAATTCTCCCGACCATCAGCAGCGTTAGCTGCATGATCGCTAAACGGTGAATCACGTGAGAAATTAGTCGTAGGTTGTGGATATGCATAACCATAACGCATACGTTCATCGTAGGTCTGGCCGTTCTGTAAAAATGTAAGGAAAGTGCTACTTGTAATTATAAAGGGGAAGAAGTCTCTTCAATATCAAAACCTACACGAAAATCATCGACACCGTCTTCACCGCCCCCATCATCCGCATATGGTGGCCCATACCGAACATTACGATCCACATCTCCTGTGGTCTTTATGGGATTCGGTGTGTAACCATTGTAGGAAATTTCCGGTTGTGGACTGGGTATGTTTAAGGGTGGTAGATCCAGTTGAGGACTGGCTTTCGCAAAGCATTGTATCTCATACACAGTGAGGAGGATAACAGCCAAATGTGTTCTAGGAAGCGTTTTGAGGAACATGATGATGTATTTCAGGCAGTTGAAAAGTGGCTATAGTTTCTTTGCTTAAAACTATATTTACAGTGCATATATCACACTGTGAAAAATGTTGTGTCCAGATCAACAATGGTTAAAAATTGGATGCTGTATTATTTCATATTAAATACCGTGCTATTCAACTGGTAAAATTGTAAATTGAATGTTATAATTTATATTTGGGGAAGCGATGCCGTGATTTGTTAATAATTTCAGAGAGAAATTCCTCTGCCGATTATGCCTTTCAATTCTAAATTGTATTCACTTTCTTTATGGAAGGATTTCCAAATACTCCAAGAAATAATTTTTTTAAAATACTTTACTCATTTACATGTGTCTCACACTTCAACTCATTAAGCTTCTGTTTCTGCCTGTAAATCACGAATTTTTTATATCACTTTCATTTTCATATTCACAGTTCTTGCATAATATTACTCAACTATCCGTAAACACGAAAGTCCTTCTTTGTTGTGCTTTGCAAGTTCAAGTTTACTTTACATATTCTGAAACAGACTTGCAGCTATTATTCTGCACTTTCACACGATTTTATACTATATACGACTTCTATATAATATTTGAATGACTCGCTACTATCTCTCGGAACGATTTGTAACGTATTGCAACGCGTCTAAAACACTACTGACTACTTCCAATTCATATAAGAACTTATTTTGAAATTACTTTTGAAGTTGGAGATTTGAATTTGTAACGCCAAAGTGACGACGGCAGCTATGAGATAATCAAAATTAGCACTGTAGTACAACATACAACAACTAACAATAATAAAAAAGCAAAAACAATAACAATGACAAGCAGGTAAGGAACGACGTATTGCTAAGTTCAAGCTGAAAAATTCAACAAAAAAAACTTTTTAAAACAAATGAATAATGTTTGCATGTGTGTATGCAATTATAAGGGAGGGTGGCAAGTGAAAAAGTTTAAAACATTAAACGTGGGAAAACTTAAAATTTACTCGGTTTTTGTAACTGGTAATGGGTACCGGGTACGTAACCAAATCACCTGGGTAAGTTTTTCTAGTAACATTATTTGAAAGCCAATGAATCGAGGAAGCAGCTTACTCAGAGGGTCATTTTATTATAGTTTTTATATACATTGAATATAGAATATGCTATAAATATTATTCTATATTAAAAATATTATAAATGTCCAAATATATTATAGAGATATAGAAATATTCTACACTCGAACCCATATGAAAAAAATTTAGCGATTGAATATTCCAAAATATTATTAAAAGCCAACCAAAATAAGATTAGCGTAAATTTAGATTCTGAACATTCAGGACTATGAAATAAATCACTATTTATACAATAAAAATAGTTTGTGGAATTCACAAAAATTATTGTGATTAAATACTCACTGAACCTTCTTCTATGCTCAGTCCAAAATCTGTCAAGAATATTTGAAACTCATTCTTCGTAATTCTATCCTCAATTCAAATTCCATCAAGAATATTTGATTCTCGTTCTCCAAAATACTATAAGTCATTTAGTATTAAACCACTGTTCTATACTTCTCTCACTCTGAAAGGCCTGTCGAGGAATTATCAGTGATTGTTTCTCGTTTTCACTATTAAACTTAGTTCTAGAAGTAATAGAAATAAAAAGGGCATTCGACATGAAGATTGTGTTCAGTTGTGAATCAAAATAAGCAGGGATATGATTCACTCGACATGATGGTTATGTTCAGTTGTGAATCCAAATAAGCAGTGATATGATAGTGATGAAAATGAGGTAACTAATTCCTAAGTAATTGTTAAACTATTATTATCATTATTATGAATATCAAAATCATTTACATTATACTCGTATTATAATCATATACAGTAAATAATTATGTCTGGAAGGTTTTTGAAACAAGCACTAGTCCAAGGTTTTCCACTCGAAGAGAAAAGGATTTAAAAGACATATTCCATACCTAGCTCTGAGTGGGATTTAAACCCACGACCGTGAGCCTAGCATGCTTCCCACCTAAGACGGGGCCAGCAATTATTAATTAATTAAAACTACTTTAAATTGGAAGACCATTAATAAAAAATGATTTTAAATTAATTAATTGATACAATCCAGTAATCGATCTTTTATATACAGTTCATATATCAGAAGAATAAAAAACTTTCAGATATTGTATAATATGAAATCACTGGAGCACGCTTTAGAACAAATATAATAAAATAGAATAGAAGTGGGTTAGGCCGGAGAACCGCCGAAGAAGAAAGATCTCCAGGCACTCAGGAATTTATGCCCATTGTATTATAAGCCTGTAAACATTTGAGGGAAGGGGGAGATACGGGATTTTGAAAGGCGAACTTCTCTGACTCTTTTATGAACCTCAGACATCAGTCCCGGGATAAGGAATGTACGTTGACCATACCCAAAACAGATTACCCTAATATGCGCCTCCGCATTCTGATAAAGGCAGGACAAGCGCAGAGAAACTTCTCTGTGCCATCGTGTTCTTCCTGCAATTTAATTTTCAGATCAGTTTGTGTTGAGAGAAAATAACTTTCACATATGTTTCATTCGATGGAATTATGAAGTGACTCTGGAGAGAAATGAGAGATTCACCATCAAAGTTAGTAGTTTACCTATCTCTCATACTAATCATTATAAAATTACTTTTTTAAGATTCAATTAGTCTCTGTTTCATTTATAATAGGGTCAGAATTTTCCCCATAAGATTATGGTAGAATATTAAATTGGTCATTAACTAAATTTCAGTTATAAGTATTTTCAAAAATTCCTTCTATTTGGAAATTACCCAACTAAATTGTTGTAAATATTTTCTATTTTTGTATATCACCACAAGTGAGAGAAACTGTTGTTTACTTTCTTTGTGATCGCCAGAACTAACATATGACTGAAAGTTTTCGGAAGTCCTTTTCTAGAGAGTTTGGGGCATTTCTCTATCTTCGAATATTCAGACCTTACAAAATTTATAAACAACTCCGGCTGATTTTAATTCACAGGATTTCACATTATTTAGGCCAGTGAGGGTATGACATCAAAACGGCACTAGTGCTAATTTGGACGACCAGAGGCTTTAACAGTCATTTTACTTCCTTCCTATATCTATTTTAGTTCGCAAAAACCTATGAACTCTTCGAAGCAGTCTCTTGAAGTGCACCTGTAGTACTTTGCAGATGATCTAGTTTAAAGTGGCGCTCACAGAATTTTTTAGTGCCAATATTAATAGAATTCATGAGAAGTTGAACAGAACCAAATCAGCTACATCCAGGTTTATATTTATTTAAGTTCTCCAGAAATCAATTCTACAGCATGACAATACAGCCAAATTAACGACACATAAAACTTTACGACAATTAAAAGAGTGATAACTTTGGCTTTATAAAAATTCACGACATACAAATTATGAATACTGTTATAATACTGACTACTCATTCATCACTGACATATAAGCATATGTAACCTCTATCAATACTTTTACTATAGAAAATTTCCACAACACTATCAACAACTTTCCTTCCCTTTATATATCGTAACAGCGCTGCGTCAGAACACCAACATCGCTACAATTTGAAATTATCTTACATGATTTGAACATGCGCAGGCGCAGCTAACTGCTCGCTTACGAGAGTAGTCACTCTCGCTGTCGTTGCCTGCCAACCGTGCTGACTGCTGACAATTGACCTAGGCTCATGTGAAAATTTCCACCTTTTATCACACGCCAACCGCATTCGAACTGTGCAAACATTATTTACGCCACATAAACAGAATCGCAAGATGCGGGTTCAGCACGGTGACGGCACTTCGGCCTCGACTTGCAACAACGACGCTCTTACAAGTTGACAGTTAAATTCGATACGCATGTGCCGGTTGAGCCTTGTTAGTGTTGCTGGTATTGTAGTTGTTGTTTTCGTGTGTTAATAACCTAATTTTCGTAATTTATATGTAGGAGGCAAATGAAAATCCTCATACTGGACCCATATAAACGCTATTTGTATGTCAGCATTTGCGCATACTTGTGGCTAATTAAGAATGCAGCGCGATTTGCTGTTCCAGTCGTTCGCTGTTAAAAGCTATTTGCCTGTCAAGTCCGCCTGAATTATGCAGTTCCGAATTATTTCTCACTGTGGGAAAATTATTTCCCACATTGTGTGAACCGTTGAAGTCGCAATGCAGTTTAATGACATTCCTACGACCAGTCATAGAGTGCATACAATTAAAGACAGATTATGCGGATATTTACAAGTGTGCTTTTACGGACCCCTCCAAATGAAAGCAGATGCAGTGAAAATGCAAAACTGTTTAAATAATAAAAATCCTGCTCTGGAGAATGAAATAAATAAATAACAGAATACTTCAATAAAAAATTATTGAAAATAGAAAGCGCTGCTGTCGACGTTGGCGATCCACCATTCAAATTTCCTACCAACTGATAAATTGATTGCAGCGGACTATCTCAGGACTCTTAATGAAATTATGAAGCGCAGCAATGTGGAAACAGAAACATTCTGGGATTATGCCTCCAATATCACTGATGATATGAACGCAAAATGAAAGAGGTGTCCGCAGAGACTGCGAAATATGTGACACAAGTTGAAAAAGATATTCAACATTTCAATTGGGAGGCTTTCAAGTCAGAAGCCGTGCATCGTCAATTAAGGGCTATGCCGCCCCACCCGACGAAGAGTATGCTGAATACTTGCTTATTATGACTAGAATGCAGTCGAATTATGCCAAGGTGCGAGTGTGCGATTATAAGGACCCCACAAAGTGCCACTTATCGCTGGACCCTGAAATCGAGGAGATTCTTTCGAAGAGTCGAAATCCCGAGGAATTGAAATACTACTGGAAGGAATTCTACCACAAGGCGAGTACTCCCTTGCGCGCCGACTTTGAACTTTATGTGGAGCTACCAAGGCTGCTAAACTGAACAGTAAGTTGGGCAAGTTTAGAGACCTCTAAGAACCAAATATGATTACTAACTCTGCATATTGAATTGTTACACGTGTAATAAATATATGTTACTTTATGGTGGTATTTCTAATAATCTTGAGATATGAAATAGATGTGTCACAATAGTAGTGCTTCTGATAATCTTGAGATAAGAGCTAGATATCCTTACTAAAAGGACCTACGATATTAATTGCTATAGTGTAACATTGCCTAGGGCAGGATTCGAACCCGCGATCACATGATAGCAATACCAGCTCTATGCGAGTGTTAAATTTTCTAGTTCGCTTGGTGAAAATGTTGCTTAAAGGATGGCAGAGACATAGGGGCCTGATAATCATTTATGGTCGACGTGCTGATGAGTGAATTGTGGTTTTATAGGCAGATATAGTTGAGTCAGAACCGATATCTAGATTCCATTTTATTTGCAGACAATTCCCAATTTTTGATATTTTAAACGTCACAAATCATAAAGAGTGTTTGATTCGGACAAGGTTGTGAAATCGGAGTTGTTGCTGATGCTTAAGCAGAGTTGGAATCGATGTTGTGGTCGGTGTTTGAGTGGAAATCGGAACCTTAGGCCAAATATTTATGAATCCTTCTATTCTGTGATATTACTAATTTAGAAGAATTTTAGCTAAATTCTCATATTTTTGATCACATGGTACTATGCCGCTTCTGTATGCTTAACAAATGATAGTGAGAGTAGGAGCGTTGAAGTGGGAATAGGATATAATACATTTTAATATATTTCAGCTGCTTTAGAGATCATCTCCACACATTCTAGAACAAGATCAATTAAGGCTAAACAAAATTTAATAATGATTTAACATTAATGAAAATTATTTCCTCCATTTTCTATAGATTTTTTTTTCAGTGTGTAAACATAACTTTGAAAGATGATGCCGAAGTTAATCTGATTTGTGGCAGTACCCAAAATTGTCATTCTTATCGGTCGCTTCTAAGTTATGGTTCAGCAAAATACTCGGCATTTTCCATATGACCAAAATAATTAAAATTTGTTATTGTTTCCACAGCTGATGTCTGTTCATGTCAAACTTAGCGTGACAGAAACATATCACGTTCAAATCACGAATCTGACTAAGTTACGTAGTTCCTCCGTGGAGTATTCTACGTATTCGTATTATTCATTTTTAATTTAATTGTTTACTTCAAAACTGCAATTACTTAGCACTGCTTATTATAATTACAACAAAAGTCTAGGATGATAGATGATAGATGTATCATGCATATTGCTGCAGCACAGTGTTCTGAACAGCACAAACGGATATCTGGGTACTGCTCATATGAATGATACAGCAGAGCAGAGCAGAGCATGTGAAAGAGTTGTTCTGAGCTGAGATTCTCAGTCGATTCATGTACTAAATACGAGTATATGATGCCCGTAATGAGCTGCGGTTACTGAACACTTCAATTAATTATTATATATTTCTTTATATTTTTATTTTTTTATTAAATTGTTTTTGTTTTTAATTTTTGTTTTGTTTGCTTTTGCTTTTGTGTAGTAAATGACGTCGTGACACACCTATGCCCATAACTCTGAGTACTCTCAATTAATGTGGACTACTAATGTACGAATGTTGATTACTTCACGAATTCAATGAAGTAATTTATTAGCAGGTGCTTTGAATTTACAGAATTCGTTCATTCTATTTTATTATTTGGTGTTTTTTATATACTTCATTATCATTTATTTTTAAATTTTATTATAGTCATCCAACGGAGTAATTAGACGCAGGTAAAGTTTGTCAGATGTGAATATGAGAGTAAAGCACTAAAAATATCAACTTTAATGACGCCAACGACACTATAAGGTTGTATAATCTGGCTTCTTATAGTAATTAGAATAAAGCGCGAAAATATTTACGGTAGTTCAAATGTCTTTCACCTGAGTGATCCTTACAAAAACACTAAATAGCTTTTTATTATGATGCTACAGTGATTAAGTGAATCAAAGTGGAAACAACTCAAAACACAAAATAATTTTGATCAAAAAAGGTTAAGAATCCTACAAGTTTTGGCTGTCCTTATATGGCGCCTTTGATCTATTCCAGAATAGCCGTTTCTTTAGCCTCAGAATAGCTGAGAATATATGTGTGCTAGCTTTCCTTTGATACCACATTCCCACCCAAAAAAAACACACACACTCTATGACAGTACATTTTCTTATTATATTATTATTTGGTCTGAAACGCTACTAGTTCCCATGGAAACATACTAAGGCGCAGAGAAATGAACACTTGTATATTCTGGTTCAAACCACATGTTCCAAGAGCAACTCCCATCATTACTTTCAAACCATCTGTATACCAATTCATACCAGTTTTGAATACGTTCTATCGCTGCTCCAGACATTTCGCTGCGGAAACATTCTAACCAATAAACCATAGGTGGATTTCCTGGGTGACCACCTTCTGGACTCTTTGGAAGATATTCCAAATAAGAAGATTAGCTCTATCAACTATTTTATTAAAAGCTACAAATGGCTGGACCTTTGAAAACGATGGGACCTGTGTCTCATGCGGTATAACAAGGGGTCAGTCATGGCCCTTCGGCGACCTACCTAGCTACCTTACCTAAGAACACATCTACTTGCTCTAGAAAGAACACATCTACTTGAGTCTAGAAAAGAGAGAGGCAGAGCCAGCGATCAACCCTTCAACAGTTGTTAAGCAGCGCCATCTAACTCTCTAATTGCGAAACACTCACATATTTCCTTTTTAATTGTAAATCTAAAAAGTAAAGGCCCGAATACAATAATGCGAGAGACCGTGACGAGAGCGAGACCGAGACGAGAGCAGGACCGAGTCTCGGCCGAGATCTCGTTTTGCACTGTCTCGCATTCTAATATACAATCAACAAAGTGAGAGCCATATTTCCACAAAAGCAAAAGTGTTAAAAAACTATTAAAAACTAATTTTTTGGAAATTTTTTAATTAATAAGTTAAACGCGGAGCCACAAACAGCAAAACAGAAATAAACAAATGCCTATTACAAAACAATTGATTACTTTGACAAATTGTCTCGGACGAGAGTGCGAGGAATTTCTAATTTTTTAGAAATGTCTCGTCTCGCCGTATCGCATCATGCATTATTGTATATTGTCACATACAATCCTTTGGTACAAATTCTTTTTGACATCTCGACCAAGACTCGGTCTCGCTCTCGTCTCGATCTCGCCCCCGTCTCGGTCTCTCGCATTATTGTATTCGGGCCTTAAAGTGAATAACTTTTAAGATATCCTAAAAAACAACACTTCAAAAAATCAAGCAAAAACCTTTGCGCTACTTACCTCAGGCAGCTCAGTGATGAGCAATATAATTTCAATCGATTGCTACCAAGTGACTATGAATCTTCTCACTGCCAACTCGGAAGGCAGTGTAGTTTTGCAAACTTACCATTCTTCTTATAGGCAGGTTTCTACCTGATTTGGTATAATTAAATCAATTAATTATATGAATTCAGCCGAATGCCTTAATTACAGCTCATCTGATATTTACATTCTAATTATTTATAAAATTCATAATTTTTTAAATCATTTTAAATAAATATTTAAGTGAATTTTGTTATTGTAATTACTGTATTTTAATTATTTACATTATAATAATTTTAATGCCCAGAAAGAAAAGTTGGCTCGCCCTGTACATATATTTTCGAATAACGCGCATGCCTAAAATTATGCAATATTTTTTCATATTTATTTTTGATCAGCGAGTGTATAAATAAAATCATGTTTTTTTCTTGAATCAATTCACACCGAAGAGCACCCTGCAAATACAGTTGGTGTAAAAACTCAGTTATTTATAATGGGTGTTAGAACATTACAAACTTACTTCTTGACTTCTCCCAACCTATTTCAACATTTCCATTACGATTCTCTGCCACCAGCCACTCGAGTAACGGTTGAAAGTATGAGAGCAAACCGTCCATTTTCAGTTCCGTTTCATTTGTCAATACACGTAAAATATCCTTGTAGGATTTGGATGAGCCCAAGGACATGGCATTGCTTTAAATTACAAAATCATGAAGATAAATATGAATTAATTTATGTTACTTTATGAATAAACATTACAGAACTATCGGTCCAATTTGTCTCTGATTCGACAGATCACATAAATCCAGGGGGAGATCAGTATCTTCCTTTTTGTATTGCCCCGTCAACTCACAGAAATGTTTGTACAGTTGAAATTGTAGAATTATGCTCATAATTTGACTATGTAAACAGTGAAGTTAAATAATTAGTTGTGTTTAAAAAAAGTACGCCACATTTTCGGACCTAGTATACTGATCGTCCACTTCCATTAAAAGCTTAGCCGGCGCATCAAAGTCAGCATTCGTTCTTACCACGGGCGGCTCTCCTCCTGTGTAGGTTTCAGTGAGCTGCCAATAGGCACAATTATCACTGATATCAATCTTGCCATCGAGAACTTCTACGCGATAACGATCAAGCACATAAAAAACGGGTAAGAGAAAAATAGTACGCAGACCCTAAAAAGCAAGTTACTTAATTTACTTGAATTGAATTATAGATCAGTAGACCCACTATTAAGTATAAACGATTGATTCTAGCCTCCTTTGTGGTATATCCTCGCTCAATCACTTTCAGTTTTTCCAGATATCTTGGTGATGATGCCGCCAATGAGAAAACTTTCCCTAAGCTATCGCTGAAGTTGGGAAACGGTTCCTCCGCGTAGAGCGTGGGTTGACTTTCATAAGCTTTATAATAGTACACATCCGTAAGAGCCTCGAACATATTCAAAAATCTCTCTTCATCCACGTGAACACAGTAGGAGAAGTTCACTTGTTGCAGACCATAATATTTCCAAGCCTTGTGCCAACAAGTGTCCTCATACAAGTCAGCCTTGGGTTCGACGTTTTGTGACCAAAATTCACTGCAAATTTAGTAGTGAAGTTTTTAAAAATGATATATCTACAAAACTTTGACAATTATTTTAAAAGTGACTCAAATCACAACTGTTTTAGTACTATCCAAGACTGCACGGGAGACTAGTTCAGTATTGAAAGACATCTCCCTATTATTTAGTATACTTCTATAATTATAACCACTATCACAGCTTGAACTCACCTCTCCAAATGCGGCATACCCAATGAGCGGAAGTACTCTGCAACATTCCAGTAGATCCTTTGCGGATTGTTTAGACCACGTCTCCACAGACCGGCGGTAATGTTCGGCATCCCTACCTCGGCATAGGGGAAATCTATAAACCATTTTGGCACGGATCTACTGTAAGCATTGCCTATGAAAATCTCTGCAAGATTTTGTGGATACGGCTTGTTAATGGGTATCAAGTCCAATCCATATTGCTTCCTTAGCGAGGCACGGACATGTGCGTGAAATTGCTTAAACAGCGGTTGCAGTTCGATGAAAAACCCACACAGTAGTTCCGAGGCTTCCATGCTATTCTCTTCCAGATCTTTGTACCAGAAATCCGATGGTTTAGGAAAACCTGACAATTAACCAAATTGTGAGATATATAATGCATGCTTTCTTATCTCTCTCCCTCTCTCTCTCTCTCTCTCTTTCTAAAAGCCTCATGTCAGTATGATACTTCAACCAACTAAAGGTCACCTCAGCTGTCCAATATCATCAGGTGGCTGTTATTAGTGTTACCGCTACAGGCACGTGTTATTATCAGTATTATGTTGTCTGCTAAGTCAGTCCTGCTCCTTTATTCTTCTTTCTGTCCCTCTCTGTAGCACTCTATAATTCTCTCTATCTATCTCTGCCTCTCACTTTTATTTTATTTCTGTCTCTCTTTGGCTCTATCTGTCTGTGTTTTTCTGCACTTTTGTCTACTCCTGTCTCTCTCATTGTCTCCCTCTCTGTTTTTGTCTTTTTGCACTCTCTACTAGAGGTAGAGAGTGCTCCTTTCCTCACTTGCCATCTGTGTATATATCACTTTCTCTCCGTCTGTCTCACTGTACAACTCTTTATATCCCTCTCTGCCGCTCACTTTTACTCTATCTCTATCATTCTCTTTGTCTCTCTCTCCCTGTGTCTTTCTGCACTTCTCTCTATCTTTGTCACTCTGTTTATGTCTGTCTCTCTGCATTATTATCTCTGCACTTCCTTCTATCTACATCATTCCCTCTCCTTCTCTGACTTGCCATCTATGTCTCTAACTCTCTGCTTCTCCATCTGCCCCTTACCTGCCTGTCTCTCGCAATCTCTCTCTTTTTTACCTCACTCTTTCTCTGTATCTCTTTCTCCATCTCTCTCTCTCTCTCTCTTTATAATATATTACTCTAGCCTTTACTACTTTAAAATCAGGTTCATTCTCACCGTTCAATTTGGCTGTTTTCCTGTAAAGCTCCACAAATTTAACAAACTGAGCCCGTGCAGCCACGCCCGTCTTTTGGCGCCATTGCAACCAATAATATTCAATCTCCTCCACATTTTTGCTCGAATGCAAAATATTCTGCACATCCGGTATTAGGGTCAAATTACACGCGCCTGGTTCAGTGTACGAACACAAAATGGCATTTTTATATATCTCGCTCATATTCGCTGTTATAGCGTACATCAGCTGCAAGTCCTCACGTCCCAAAGCCTCATAGCCTACCTCTGGTATCTGCGACAGTTGTCGCCTCAAGCTCGTATCCTGAATTTTAAGACGCTTGAATTTGGCCACTTTGGAGGAAATGCTTTTGATATAGTTCATAATCTCTTGGGTGGCAATATCCGATTGTAGCAGGGCGATCAGATTGTTGGGCCCATTTATCTCATTCTGCCAGTTGGCCAGCACCTCTTTATTGTAGAGTGTGGCCAAACGTTGATTAACATCGTAGAGAAATTTGGCCACTTCCACATCAGCTGTGGGAGGTTCAGCCGGTATGGTAGTGTGCATAATTATCAGCTGGAGAAGAAGATGAAGTTTATTATGAGTTAAGTTCAATTTGAGGAGAATAGACTAACCAGAATTGTTAGAGACAGTAATACCTTCATTGTACTGTGGGCCTGTAAAGATGGTGAATACTTGAAGATAAGGTTCTGCAACTTCTGTAAACGGTGTCTTAGAATAATTCAATTTTAGTTTATTTGGATAGCAATTCAGTTTAAGGAGCTGAAACTATAACATTGTTAATAGTACAATAGAAGGATTCTGATACTGCAAAAAATTTAGCAACGCATCTGATATCAAACTCGCATATACTCGTACATGCCAGCAAGACAACCTAATAGTAGAATTAAATCATGTACTAGTAGAACAATCTTTGATCAAGCACAAAATTTCTAGAAAATCAGACGGATAAGATATGTCAATTAGGGATGGTCCTGTAAATCCCAATAATACTACCATTTAAAGTTTAACAAGGAGGTGACGTAGAAAAATATCTTTCTACACAAAAAAAATCACAGTTAATACTAAAGGAGGAAGTCAACGACAATATCTCGGTAGTAGTAAACAGAAAACCAACCTGAGAACATCAGCGAAATTCTGTAAACAGGCCAACTACAAAGTCATTGTGGATTGCCCATACAGCTGTTGGTGTCTAAGTTCGAAGTGGGTTTACACAGAAATTATTATCTCTCTGAATAGTGCAACAATTTTTGGAATGGCAACAATCAGACAACCAATCAAATGAAGGTAACGAAAATGCAGAGTTATCAGGATTCATCATAGGGACTTTGAGGAGAACCGAAATTGGAGGCATGACAAATCTGCCAAACCTCACGCCTCTACTTTTATCTATATGGGGGGACAAGCAAAAATAGCACCTTAAAATACACCGACATTTAAACTTCAACCCAAGCAATGTGAAACGACACCAAGAGGTCTGCATAAAGTAGAATTTTGCCATTGAACTATCTTATATACTCGTATATCCTTCTCTACCCAGAGCTCTGCATAAGGGAGAAGCTGTTCCATTTAACTATCTTGTATCTCTTCTTCTCTACCCATAGCTCTGCCTGAAGGAGAATCTATTCCATTAACGTATCTGATATCTCTCCTTCCTTACCCAGAGACCTGTATAAGGGAGAATCTATTCCATTTAATTATCTTGTATCTCTCCTTTCCCACACAACGGATAACTGCAGAGTCACATGTAAAGCAGCACCACCTGACCGTGGGGTCATGTTTTACACCACTCGTTTCGCACAAATAGCACCAATAACTCTCAGTTGCCATCCACTTCAGTACTTGTGTTATAAATGTTGCAAATAACCAGTTTGCAATTAATTATAGTAACCGGTAACCGGTTTCGTGTTCTTGTGTTCAGCAAAGTTCAATTGGTGATTGATTTAATTAACTTGACACAATTCTTTCGCCGGTGAATAAACTTGAAATTTATAAATGCATATTTAATCTACTTTTACACAGATTGTTGGAACACATTTTGTTTACGAATTAGGGTATTAGAAATAAGCTAAAATTCATCTAACTTTCTGTTCTTTTTTGCATATTCTCTTCATTTTATTTCACGTCTTGGGATTATTTTATATATGTATAGAAACTCATTCACTTTTCAGTCACGATTTCAGACCAGCTTCTGAAAACTCATTGTTATTCTTTTCTGCGCATTTCTCTTACTTTTACTTCTCCACCTTCTTCGCAATAAGGCCAACAAAAGCGCGATTCAGTAACTTTCCTTCAGCCAATTTACACACTTTAAGCCACACTTAAGTCTTCGTTGATTGAAGTTGTTTTCTTCAGAATGCCTCAATTGCGACTAAGCCCCACTTCAACTGCAAAAATTGTTTATGGTGCCTTCTACAGTGATTACATCGCACTCTCATGTTGCTTAGATCCATTCAAGCGATAGTTTTAACCACTTTTATAACGCATCGGGCTTAGTCTCAATTAGTATGTGGCGTATTTTTAAGTATACTTGTGAGTGGCGTGTAATGGCTACGAAGTCAATGCATACTAACTTGCAAGTAATTGAATGTTTCCACAGTGATATGTGAAATAGAATAGAGTATTCGGTTTACAGTGTAACGAGCAGAGCTAATTCCTTAAGAGAACAGACAAAGACAAAGATAATGGACAGGCTGTTTTTTTTTAAATAAATTTTAGTTAGATTAATTATACAGAGGAGGGCAGTAAAAAAACAATGATTAGTTAACCGCATGGGGAAAATAGCAAATTCTGTATTCATGAGTAAACATGAATAGCCTTTAAATCGAATTATAATGGTTAAAGAGGTGGAGGAAGGGTGTTCGCTGGACTGAATTAAGTTAACTTAGTTATACCGAGAAGTCCGCTTTATAAAATGTACTATAACTAGATAACCACAATGGAGAAAGTGTGTCATTTGAGTATTCTTGAGTATGTATGAATTAAAGTTAAATTCAAATTATATTCGTTACATTCAAACAAACATATACAACAGTCAATTCTGCTAATTTTGCTATATTATTCCTGATATTGCTTTAAATCATTAGTGACCAAATCATTGATGACATATTAGTGACAAGTTATTAGTAACCAGTTATTGGGACAATTCATTATTGACAAATCTTTGGTGAGAAGTCCTTTATGAATAATTATGGCAAGTCATTTGTGACATGTTTTTAGTGACAAGTCATTGGTAGCAAATCATTGGTGAAAAATCATTACAGACAAATCATTAGTGATATGTAATTGGTGGGAAGCCATTAGAGACCAGGCATTGGTGACAAAGGCATTATTTACAAGTCTTTGGTGACGAGTCCTTATTGACAAATCATTGGTGACAACTCATTAAGGAAAAGTCCTTAATGGCAAGTCATTGGTGACAACGTCATTAGAAGTAATTCATAAGTTACAAATCATTGGTGACAAGTCATTAGTGAAAAGTCATTAGTAAAAAGTCATTGGTGACAGATCATTTGTAATATATAAATGGTGACAAGAATTTAATGAACAGTCAGTGGTGACAAGTCATTATTGAAAAGTCATTAGTGACAAGTCATTTGTGAAAAGTCATTGGTGCCAAATCATTAGTTAAAAGTCATTGGCGACGAGACATTAGTGAAAATTCATTACTGACCAGTCAGTAGTGACAAGCCCCATGATTTTAGTTACTTTATTGCTCAATATCAAGCTGAGATTTTAATCAATCCTTGCATCTAAATTAGATAGCAATCACACTTACCAATATTTTATTCTAACAGCAAATAAATAGAATCGAAGTCATATATATTTAAAAACTATGAATTAAAAGGTTGATTGAAAGCTTCCTTTATCGGGTGGTTGCACTATATTTTGTAATTAATGCCTTTGATATAATGATTTTGTTTTCATTGTTATTCTCGTTTAATATTTATGTTTTTTTTTTTAATGTCGTTTGTTTTCTTTAATACCTTAAAATTATCAGTTATAGCACGAGGCGAATTTTACCCTAAGTATGACCAAACCCGTGAATGAATGAATGAATGAAATAAAAAGGTCATATGTATCTCGAACAATTTGATCTACTGTACTCCTTTTGCATGTGCTTGTTAAGGGTATTCTATTAGTCTAACAGTTCTAAGGAAACTTAGTACTGAGTTGGGGTCCATTGCACTAACATCTCTGCTCTCGGGCCAGTAATGATTTAGATGTTTCTTCCTACTGCGAGCTAAGACTTCGAAGTGCATTAGAAGGTGACCAGACTAATGCGACCAAACTGTAACTATAAGAAATCGGTCTCCCAGGCCCAAATGTGAGTCTTAATGCTACAAACAATTCATTTGATTAAAGGGGCTTTTGTGTTCATTTACTTCTAAAGTTTGGAAAATTTGGTTTTTCTTATAGTCCGATGACTGGAATAGTTAAAAAAATTAATAATAATTTATAAAAACAAAAACACTGAAATTTTATAATTAAGTTTTAATAAAAAAATTTAGTTTATCATCAATTCCCTTAAATAATAAATAACAAAATTTTCTTGCAACACAGCTTAATAGATTCGAATCCCGCCCCTATAATGGTCTGAAAAATGCTTCTTTCTAAACTTGTTTCTCTTCGAGTCGAATGCCTTATTTGTTATTACTCATTCTCCCAACCCCTATGATGCAAGGTACAAATTGTCACTGCCTCCTTTTATTTCAATATGCAGCCTTATTGGCAAATCTGTTATAATTGTGTTCTAAGTTGTTCCTCAAGTTAAATTAAATGCAATCCGTCCGGGTAATAAAATGAACATTATTTTAATTGAATGCCATATAAATCGGTTATATATAAGAAATAAACTTATCACTTCTGATTTCAAGTGGCAACTGTTCACTACCTGTTCATGAAAAATACTTCTTATTAATTTCGGCTGCTTTCGAGATCATTCCTACACATTCCGGAACTAAGTTCATTAGAAGAAAAGATATAGCATTATTTAATGCTATTTGCTTATGATTTATTGTTTATGACTTATTGTTAATGTCTGATCATTAATTACTTATCACTAAATACTGCTCATTAATGACTCATAATTAATAACTTATCACTAGTAACTCTCTTAATACCACTAATAACCTTTATTATTTAAGTTATTATTAACTTATGTAAATATTTATTAAACATTTTTTCCTTATGTGGCGAATCTGAGACGGTACAAACTGGAGATATGAGATTATTTACCTGAAGGAAAATCCTTACGTTTCTTCCTAATTTTGGTCTCATTTATGTTTTAGTCCAGCTTTCATCTGAGTATCGTTTTATAGAGAGACTACCACCACAACGAGAATAAATTATTATTAGCATAGTACAATATAATCATAGGCATAAACGACTGAGAGCTTCGAGACTTCCTTCTTCTGCGGTTCTCCGGCTTACACCACTTCTAACATATATATCTGCTTACTTAATTCCTTATTAAGGGGCTAGTCTCATTGCCTCCCTAACCATCCACAGATTTATACATCTCTATCCGCGATAATTTCTGGTTATTCTATAACCAACTTTATAAAAATCGACACGTAAATTATTTGTAAAAAAAGAACAAATTCCCAAGTTCCGTTGAAACGAGTTTTCATGCAAATTTCATTTAAGAATTGAGAAAAATCCACAACTGACAAGTTTTGCTTGTTTCTAGACAATTATATTTTAACTAATTCGTAAAATTATCTGTTCCGGCTTAAATTACGCATTCACAATAGAAAGAGCCAAGAAACCCATGCTAAGTAAACGATTAATACGCCAACTGCACCGTAATTGTCCTAGAATATTCATATAAAAACAACGAGTACAATTTATGTTTTATAGGAAACAAAATAAAAAGTTTATTGTCTCTAATAAAACATTCCACGATTAGTTACAAAAATAACCACCATCTTCATATTCCTCTTGTTAGAGCACAGATCAAGAACCATCATTGACCCCTTTCATACAACATTAGAGGAGCAGTTTCCGTATAATTGTGTTCTCTCCTTACTCTTTCTCTTCTATTTCCGGAATAGCACTAGATTCGACATTGTTGTCAGTCATACTCTTATGAACCGAAGTAGAGCATTCTACAAAAAATAAAAGAGATCTAAATATAAATAATCTTTATAAAAAGTATCACACCACTCACTATTCGATGGAGTCCAACCAATGTGCACATTATTCTTGATATTCTCTGCTTCCAACCACTTACGCAGAGGCTCGAAGTATTCCGCAATAGCTTTACCCGTCATGGTGCGTTCCCCACTGAATGCTTCCAATGCATCGGGCCAGGGTTTCGAAGCTCCCATTGAGAGCATGTTACTAAAATAATAATTCATAGAAATTATGGTTTAACTAATTATCTCTATTAATTGAATAAAACTAACTGGAAAGCTTTGCCAGCCTCAGCGCTGCCATAAATATCACAATTGTCCAAAGGTAACTCAGGATTATCGAACTCGTATTGACCGGCCTTAATGCAAACTGATTTGTAGAACTGGAATTGAATGATGAAGGAGACAAGGTACCTGAAGGGGCACAAACATTAGTTCAATGAAGTATTCATTTCAACAACTATTTTATTTACTTTGAATGATATACGAGTATATAAACTTCTAGAAATGTATGTCGAAGATTATATAAACTCACCTTAAATATTCTACATCAGCAGAAACATGATACTTGGCTGGAGGATCGAAATCATTTTCACTGCGCACAACTGGTGGTTCAATGCCAGAGTACTCTTCACGCAATTTCCAGAAATGGCAGTTCCATTTGTCCTTGGGAACTTGGCCGCGGAACAAACTCCAACGGTATTTATCCAATGTGAAAGCGAAAGGCAGGAACACAATTTTGTCCAGAGCCTAAATTTATTTCCTCATATAACCAAGAAATTTTAATTTTATGCATCTCCCTTCAACACTTACAGTCGAGAATAATTTGTTGATCCGTGTCTCCTCATCGCTTACATAGTCTTTCAACAATCCAATGAGTTGCAAATGTTTTGGAGTTGACACCGACAGAGCCAGCACATCACCGACAGCCTCGTGGAAGCCTGGATTGGCACCAGTACGATACACGAATGGCAGATTCTGATATTGCAGGAAGTATTGGATATGACCCAACTCGTGATGGACCGTAAAGAGTTGATCCTGTGTAACGCGGGTGCATTGCTTGATGCGCACATCATCGGTTTTGTAGAAGTCCCAGGCACTAGCATGACAGACCAGTTCCCGATTATCATTCGGTTTCTCCAGAATACTCTTGTCCCAGAAGTCCCTATAAATAATAAGGTTTTAAAATCCATTCATTAACTTCGATTACTCAAGATTTACTTTGGTAATTTGATCAAATTCATAGATTTGAAGAAATCATCGCCCAATTCGAACATTTTGATGGGTGTGTAGCCTTGCTTCACCATCTCGCCGGATACATCAATCAGTGACTTCTTGGGATAAGGAGTAATAATATCAGCAATCTCGGACCATTGTTGAGCCCACATGTTACCCAGCAAATGCATGGGTATGGGTCCCTTTTCAGGCACCACCTCATCGCCATAATACTGGCGCAGACGGTAGCGCACATAACCATGTAGTTGCTCATAGAGTGGCCGGATTTCAGCAAAAATATCCTCCAGTTGTTGCTCCATAGTATCATCCTCGTACTCGTAGAGCCACATTTCCGCTCCAGAGGTGAAGTCTGTTTTATAAGGGAAAATTATACTATAGAAATTTATATTGAGGTTGAGGATAGTAATGAAGATGTCGGGCTGATATCTCCAGATTATCTATATAAGTACCACCAAATTGACATATTTATTTCATATTTCCAAATGATCTGAAATACCACCATAAAGTAACATATATTACACGTGTAGCAATTCGATGGAGAGTCAGTAATAATGTTTGGTTTCTAGAACTCTTTCAGCTTTCCCCACTTACTGTTCAGTTTAGCGGCCTTGGTATTTAACTCCACATAACGTTCGAAGTCGGCGCGCAATGGAGTTCCCGCCTTGTCGTAGAATTCCTTCCAGTAGTATTTCAATTCCTCGGGATTGCGACTCTTCGAAAGAATCTCCTCGATTTCAGGGTCCAGCGATAAGTCGCACTTTGTGGGGTCCTTATAATCGCACACTCGCACCTTGGCATAATTCGACTGCATTCTAGTCATAATCTGCAAGTATTCAGCATACTCTTCGTCGGGTAGGGCGGCATAGCCCAATTTTGACAAAAATCTAAATTGACGACGCAAGTCTTCCGACTTGAAAGCCTCCCAATTGAAACGCTGTATATCTTTGGTCACTTGTTTCATATATTTCGCAGTCTCTGCGGACACCTCATTCATTTTGCGTTCATTTTCATCAGTGCTATTGGAGGCATAGGCCCAGGCTGCTTCTGTTTCCACGTGGGTCCGCTTCGTAAGCTCTACATTAAGAGTCCTGAGATAGTCCGCTGCAATAAATTCATCCTTCTCAGTTGGCAGGCAATTTGAATGGTGGATGGTCAAGGTTGACAGCAGCGCTGTCAGCACAGGCAGCAATTTCATTTTGTATAAATTCTGGCTGAAATTTAAAAGAGACATCAAAATAATTGATTGCCAGTAAATGAGCAAACAAATCTGTAAGCAATTTTTTTTTTTGTTTCACAGTGAGACTTTTTGAATTATTTTAAACATATTTCCAATGTCATTCTGACCATATAAATGAAACGCCTTTAAATATATACTACTATAAGAAACAAGTACGAGTAATTTTTGTATAAAATCGGTCAATAGCATCTAATTAAAAACTCCATCACGTGCATCAAGCGGCAACGGAGCTGCAACCAAGCAGGAAAAAGCAAAGCCAAAAAAAAAATAACAACAGCAAAAAATTGTTACAAAATTAATTTGCCAAGTTTTTGTGTTAATGGCGATTATTCATTGAAATTTAACCAGTCAAAAGAATTTTTCACAACTATTTAATTATTTGCTTGTTTAATTGTGAGTTTTCCTTTTCCAACATACAACGTAGTGGAGAACGATGGTTACGGACCAGCAAACAACCGCATTGGCAGCCTTCTATTTACAGTATTACAACACCGAGTGTTTCTTGTATTCGCTCAACAAAAAAACTATTTCTTGCTATAATTGGCCATGATTCCAGTGTGACGAAATCTAAAAAACTGCTAGATTACCATAAAAAGATGTTAAGGGGTTAAAAACCCCTCACAGAAATACTTCAATAAGGTTCATTACGACTATTACCGACATATCTGTCCCCTTTGCTCAGTTGCCGACCCTTTCAGTTAATGAAATACATAGAAATAATAATAATATCATTGCTATAAATTGTTCTTTTCGAATCGATAAAATCCAAGCTATGGTTACAAATAACTGTATACTGGTTAAGTTCTCTAGTTATCTGGAAACATATCCTTATAATGTCCTTATTCATAAATAGATTCATTCCTAACAGGCCTTTGCATTATTGCATTGTAATATTGACATCCGGGAATGTTGATGTCCGCGACATAGGGATATTGCGGGAAACTGTAGGGCTGATGAACTAGCTAGACGTGGTAACAACCTGCCTCTGTGTACGGATGCGAGGTTGGAATACCAATTGCCACCTGCAAATTAATGTTGAAGGTTAGCGTCGTGCGTGAGGCAATAGGCTTGGGCACTTGCTTAACAATTAGGCTAATGTGGCCGAAGCTTAATAGAAGGAAATCTTATACTTCCTTGCCCTGTCCAGAGAAGATATCTCTAAGGTCGTGGCTTGTATCATTGGATATGCGGAAGGCATGCTCTCATACTGGGAGTATTCTCATGAATTCTGCAGAAGCTGTGGGTATGAGGCGGAGGATGAGACTGTGGAACATCTTTTCTGGAGGTGCCCGGCTCTGGCTAGAAGCAAAGCAGGCTCTTTAGGCAAATACGCTTTCATTTCTCTTACAGAAGAGTCTAGCGCGAAGATCAAACAATTCCTGCGCTTTATTAGGGCTTTAAAATGGGTTGACTAGTAAAGTAGGGGTGCGGTGTTACGCGGTGGTATCGCAATGGATCCATAGTGGTCTGAGTGTGTTGGTATGTAGAACGGGTGCCACGATAACCTAACTTGGATTTTAGTCGTCCTGTGCCAGTTTGGATTTTTTGCCATTTTTTGATGCAATTCTTTTATAAGATGATATAAAAAATATGGTGAACAACCCCATTGAAAAATTATTCCGCGGCCGTGCACCCACGCGGCCTTGAGGGAACTTTGTCCAGGAATGAGCTTCATTAGAAACAGTTGCGTTGCGTGAAATCATCTTACACCATTTATGGCATTTGTTGAAATATCTACCAAAATAGAAACATGTTTTAAATCTCTGTTGAATTTAAAGTTCTGTCACGCTCAAAACCTCCTTTACTGGATGATGAATGACATAATATAATATTATTTTTCGAACTGAAAAACTTCTTATTCTGCTTGTGGTAGCTTCGATCTACTCATAATAAATGAATTATATGGGGTTTTTATATATAAAATCGGCGTAGATAGCAGAACTACTGAAAGAAGAAATGTGGTATGGAAGCTAACAGAAAATACGCTAATAAGGGAGCTAATATCATTCAAGAGACTTTGTTAAGTGGAAAAAAATCATAGTTCCGCTATTCTATAAGAATTAAATCGTCAGTATAAAGAGATTGATGCTGACCTGTAAAATAGATCTTATGTAAGAATAAGAAGGCATAAGAATGAAAAAGCCATAAGAATAAATTAGTATTTGTAACTGTAAAAAAAGTTCATCAGCATATAGGTTTAATTTTAGTCCTTTGAATGTAAATCCTATCGTGCCTGGAGAAAGATGCTTTATAAGGGTATTCCAATTCGAAGAGTCAAATAATTTAGGAGAAAAATACTTCGAGTGAGATGAACACTTAAGCAGATGAAACTTAAGAAAGAGTAAAATATTGTGTCTGAAATGTTGGTGAGAGAATACAGAGATACTATGGGAGACTATGGAAGACTGGTTAAAGCAAGGCTGAGGTGCTATGGAAGACTATGAGAGACGGTTAGAGACATTGGGAGAGTAATGGGATATGTGAGGGAAATTCCAGGGAGACTATGGGAGAGTGGTTAGAGAACTGCTGAGGCACTATGGGAATCTATGAGCGGCTGTACGATAATATAGGAGATTGTGGGAGGGAAACTTGTGGTGACTACTAGAAATGAAGACAGCCACATATGCTTAGGAATTAAACCATATTTACCACTTTTCACTGGAAAAAAGTGTTATAACATTTTTATCAACGATTATATCAAACAGTTTGGTATAGTTGTCTTCTACAAAGCTTTCAATTGTGGTGTTTAATAAGAATATACAATTTCTTATTTATTACTGAAGACAATCTCGTGATAAGATTTCCTCATTGGTCAATAAACGAAGATAATAAAAATGTGTACATTTATGATTGATAGCTCAGGTGTATAAACACGTGCACCAACTAAGTGGGATATATGTTACTGGGTAAAAAGAAAATTGAAAAAACTGAATTGTAAGAGAGAATATTCCATATAAATTTAAGAAATATAACTCATCACAATGATGACACATCCCACAACAAATGGAGCCATCATTGTGTGAATGACTTTTACCATTTCGTAGCAATGCGATGACTTTATTCTGAACCAGAAGTAGAGGGAGGGAGTTTTCTGCTTTAAAGTCACACTCTTATTTCATTGGAGTGAAAGTCATAATATTATTCCCTTAGAGGTCACATTACCATTATAGGAATTATAGGAGAGAATATTAGAAATAAAATTAAGTGATACAACTCATCACAATGATAACACATCCGACAACAAGTGGTCTCATTGTTTGACAGATTTTTACCATATCAGGGCCATGCGATGAGTTTATTTTCAACTAGAATTAGAGGATATTTAATGCTTAAAAGGCATGCTCTTATTCCCTTTGAAGGAAAGTCCTGTTCCCTCGGAGGTCACATAATTATTAGTTTTATTCAATCAGGCGAAACCGAATTTTTTCTTAATATTTTTCATAAATTCTTGTGACTTTCGGCAGCCTCAGGCTCTCTGTTTTGGTAAACACAGATCTATGATGGAATTGTATCACGAACTTTATTAAGTGATTAGAATAATACAAATGTATCGCTAGCTCTAACAGAGCTTGAACTCACAGGATAAGAATCTGTTCCAGAAATGGTGAAAAATCACAAATTTTCAAAATAACAGCACCAGATACAAGTATTTAATTACATCCTGAGAAAGTTGATCATATATAGAATCTAAGGATATATAATATACAGTTACTCATGAGAACATTTGGTCCATTCTTATTCCATTTTCATTGCTATTAGTACATTTTTCAAAAAAAATCTTTATAATTGTTTCCCAAAGTTGAAAATAGACTTCGTTGCCCCTTTATCATTTGCAAGTCATTCACCAAGTTGGATATAAACTTCACTTACAAAGATCAATTGAATGAATACATCGTTGAAACAATAAAATAGCCAAAGATCGCCAATGATGGAAATTCATTTGATATATGGAATTTGGCAATGACGTCGAATCTTTCAATATTGTCTCCCATTGTGTGTTTCAATATAGATGCAGAACAGATATTTTCAATCAGAGAAACTGGCAGATAATTAAAATTATGTCACCAGAGCTGTCAATACTATTTAATTTCACAATGAAATACAATTAATTTAATAGTTATACTTCAAAATAAAAGTGTTCATATTCTAATTACTTTGTTCTAGTCCCGCATGATAAATCATGACATTCCAGTAAATAAACCTACAAACCCCAAGAAAAGAATCCCAGCTCTGTCAAAGTCATAACAGTCAAAGTCAATGGTCATGATAGGTCAAATAAATTAATGCTGCAATATTCTGACAGAATCAGTATCATTAATTGTCAGAATCTTCGCAATAAAACCAGTAGTTTTACTAGAATAATAAACCACCCAGCTAATTGTTGCTATAAGTCAGTCTGGCAATATTTAAGTGATACCAGATATTCTCGAAAACAAGCAGATAGTAATTATCTCTAACATTGTGTACAATATTTTAAGAACTTTTTCCGTAAAATCAAATAATTTTGTACGACATAAGATTAATCTTTTTTAATGACTTTTGAACTTGTAATTGAATAAATAATTGATAATAACTTTCAGGTGACAGATAATCATCATCAGAGCACATTTATCCAGCTTGAAATAAAACTTGATCTTCTCGCCTTGGGGTCATATTGTGTTGTTAACAAGTTGCAAGTGTGATGATGAGGAAATGTATGCGAACATATAATAAACATATATAACAACGATAAATGCATAGAAAATCCGACACACTAGAAAAGGGGTAGTTAGGTTAGGTTAGTAGTGGGGGGTCTAGACTTTCAGGGAACTTCAGCATTTGTAATATCTGTGACTGCTTCATAACTCCAAATTTTAAATTAATAATTTAATTTATATGAACTAATATTTGCTCTGCTGGAAGAACTAGACAGATATAGTATACAGATTATGCCATAAAACATCAGTTGGGCTCGTACTATCTAACGCTAATGACTAAGTTTCAAGTGAATTGTTAGTCGTCATACGATCTATTTATTTTTTTCGTTATTTGCTCAAGTGTTTTTTAAGGTTGCCGAAAACATTCATGGAACTTGATGAGTTCAACAGAAGACATGAAAAAATAATAGATAAGTATTCTAAATATGAATGAAATACATTGAAGCGATGTTAGACAGATCATCTGTGGTCTTTATCGATCTACAAATCCCAAATTTAATTAAGTCCAAATAAAATCGAATGTTGAAGGTAGCTGATTTGATGGTAGCTGGATGAATAGTACCTTAAATACTCGGAACACTTTGAACACAGAACACTCTGTAAGCTCTAAACACTCTGAACACTGTGTACACTCTGAACACTATGAACACTCTGAATACTATGAACACTCTGAATACTCTGAACACTCTGGTTACTCTGCAAACTCTGCACAATCTGAACACTCTGAAGGCTAAATACTTAATCACTCGTATATTAAACAACACTTGCAACAGATTTAAGAACTTATCATTGTTTGTTGCAGCCTGGCTTCATACCTGTTCCGATCTGTAACTAATCTCTCGGTGATTAGCTAGAAGCAATTCTACACAAATTTCTGAGAAACTGTCCATAGCAAATTCAACGATTCTGTATCGATCAGAAAACTTTCTCTTAGCACAAAAAACAAACCGCTAATTGGGCACGCTCTTACAATAATACTCGCGACACAAGTTCGAAAACACAGCAAAAAACTATTTAACGAAATTACACGTAATGTTGCTGTATTGTAAAACTACAACAATAACCACAGCCAAATTAATTGAGTAGCATTATTCCGGCAATTCACAATTGACTGACTAACGAGATCAAGATCGTTATTTAATTGATACACTTCAAATGAGGTTACTCCAGTGCCACGCTTAAGCGGCTTACAATTTGCATTGAATGGACGGGCAATGACTTTAACTTTGAGTTCTAATTTTAAATATAACTCTATAATTATTTATCAGAAATTAAATAATATTAAATAATGTTTCAAATTACGTTTTAACTGGTAACGGGTTTTGTCCAAATTTTCGTAGTAAGCACAACGAAACACTCCATGAACGCACCTAGACTGAATATGTTGACCGAAGTAACAACGTTTTATAAGTGCAACAAGCGGCAAAGACCAGGCAGAGAGACAAGGCGAGAAAGAGAGAGAGAGAGAGTGGAACCAATTAAAGCGAAGTAACGAAGAGACCTGAGAATTTTATTACAGAAGTGTTAATAATCCGCAGTGGCGTTCAGTGATGGCGGCGAGAACAAAAAGAAGGGGATTATAAGGAGGGGTGCGTTATAACTTTGGCTTAAAACTGACTAAAGCGGATCAATAGAACATTACTCAGAGCTACCCCTTTTTTACTTTATCATATTCTCAACTTTTACTTTGAATAAACAGAGAAGTAACAGTGAAGAATCCTAATATGTAGATTGTGAATCACAAGGATACCTGAAAATTGTTAATACACAAAATAGTGTCAAATAACTTTTGAAATTAACATGTAAGGAGCATATATTGGAAACAATGAAAGGGCATAAAAGTAAATAATAAAATAAAATACCTAGAATGCGTGCTGACCTGGCACCAACAAACTGGAAAGTAAATGACACAAAACATAGAGAAATTATCCTCTACCTGTTCTTGCTATATTTACTTACCCTATAATCTTAGAGTATATAGAGGAATTGCTATATAAAGTATTGCAGCTTGAATGCCTGTCCTTGCTACATTTACTTTCCCTATCACCTTAGGGTCTATAGTGGAATTACTAAACAAACTTGACTACCTGTCCTCACTAAATTGGTGTATATCTCAGAATAAACCAAGAGCATACGACTACTTTTCTGAAGTTTTTACACCACTTGTAGCTCTACCTAATTCATATTTTCTACTATAACAATAAAACTTGTCGTTTCTACTGTGAATTGGCAATGAATCTCACTCGTCATGACAAATCCAATTTTTATTGAGTTCGGTTGATATCGAGTTCCTTCCAACACACTCCAGAATTATGCACATTCAAAAGAGATATCAGCATTTATGACTCATCACTAATGACGGATCACTTATAGCTTATCTCCAATGATTTAGTGTTTCATTATAGTAGTCTGATTTTTAAATTTAGCTAAATGACAGTTGTATATCTCCGTGACAAAAAATACCTTATACATTAAGATCGAACACGAACTATCACCGATATAATTTTGAAGGAATTTATTAGCAGAAAAAATTGGTGTCTATTCTGATGGAGCTCGAACTGCAATAGGAAAATGAAGAGTTGCTAACAATACGGAAAGTAGGTTATAGAAAATTAACCTTCAGTTATTCTAGCAGCTCCAGAGAAGCTTCTACAAGAAATTGTGTGCCTATCAAAAAAATCGACAAAAATATCTAATTAGTTTTATATATGGGCTTTCCCGATTATATTCTCCAAGAAAAATATTTAATTAATCTTAATTAATTAATTATAATCTCCATCAAAAATATTTAATTAATTTAATATCTTGGCTTTAAATTCCCGATTGTATTCCTGGGTCTTCTCCAAGGGATTTTCCAAAATATATCATTAATATAATATCTGGACTTCAAATTCCCGGTTATATTCGTCGGTTTTATGAAAACCCAATGGAAATTTTATTGCTTCGAGACTAATCCGTAATATATTCTTTCATGAACAACTTAAGAACCAGATTTCAATTTGAAATATGTTATCTTTCCATCCTCATAAAATTTCGAGACTATTAAATGTTAGTGTATGAATAAATTGAATATATCCTGATTCATTATCGAGCGATCAACAGAATAAATATGTTAATTGTTAATTGTCAGTTTCTTGTCCTGATTCATAGTTTACACCTACATTGCATATACATATACGAGAAGATCACCTATCAGAACAAGTCTGGAAACAGTTTTAGCAAATTTTGTTTTAGTAAATTGCTGCTAATCAAGTTGAATTTATTCTGAAGGTGAAGGCAAGAACCAAGTTTCTTGAACTGGTTTTCCGTAACGAACTATCAAAATTGAATATATAGAAAAATCGGTACAAATAAATATCTAGACAAACAATTGCAGAAGAGAGAATTGTTGCATTCAGAGAATTTTTGTTTTATAATTTTTTTATGGTATGACTCCCTCTAAATCCGTTTATTTTGATCAGCTGTCCTATTGTACTTTGCTTATGTATGACAATTCGCAAAGGAAGCAATTCACCTTGCATCACCTCTATGGTAAATTCACCTCTATGGTAAACTCACCTTGCATTCACCTGTATAATAAATTCACTTGATGCTAAACAAAAACTTCATCCAAACTGGATGAACCCCAATAGGTGTATTTAAGCGGCCTCTGATATGGTGAATACAGTGATCGCACCCATACACATATGAATACTCCATAATATAACATTTCCTCAAAATCAGAGAACACAGAGAAAAGAAACTTAAACGGCAAACGGCAAACGGTAAAGCAGCGAAATAAAGCAGACGGACGTTGTACACGAATCCACTCAAAATCGTGGTGGATCCACTCAGAATCGTGGTGAATCCACTCAAAATCGTGGTGTTTACGCTAGGGACGCTGGCAGCGAAAAAGACTTTCCTTTCTCTGTGTTCTCTGCTCTAAACTACCTGAATGAAAATATCAAGTTAGGCATTTCTTCATATCTGTTGAGCAGTCACAGAAATGCTCATAAACAGAAAGACAAGAGAAATGCGCTCCTCTCTCAAGAAATTAACAATCCAACCAGAGAGCGATAACAACAATGTTGAAAGAAACTCATGAGATATCAGGCACGCTGAATCGAATGCCATAAACATATTAGCTGCGAAGGCAGGTAAACAAACCAGCCAGTCAGCAGACTTGACTTATCGCACGGCGTGATAAAATTTACGACTGGAAAAGACTGTAAATCGATTACCGGCGGCGAACGCAAAACACCGTGGGGCTGTAATTTATGCAGACTCATACCTTTTGGCCCAGATTGTTTTCTGCCAGACTGTGTGTGTGTGTGTGTATGTGGTGTACACATTTTGGTAAAATGCGAGATTTGAATGGCTGCAGTAAAAAATATTATCTTGGAAGAAAGCCAGAAAGCACTTAAATTTCAAAGTAAGCAAATATGGTTTTATGTGAGTTTAGGAGCTGGTTGATAAATAAACGGAACAAGATGTGAAAGAATTTCCTCTAAGTGGAATTTATTTTGAAATTCAATGGTAGTTAATTTCACTTTAATTCAATATATTAAAAATTTTTTAAGAAACCAGCTATGAAGGAACTTTGTTTAAATAAAATTTTAATGGCATTCAAGAGGTAAATTTAATTTTAAATTATAATATTTCAATGTTTTAAATGCAATTAAAACGATTTAGAACAAAAATAATATTTCCTTCATGAAAATTGAAATTGCTTTTGCCTCCTAATGGATAGTCAAATAATTTATCAGACTTCTACTGAGCAGACTTGCACTCTGTAAAGAAGAAATAAATCCATTTCATATTAAGGTACACAATTCTGTTGAAAATATGGCTGAAACTTACTCTTCGACTTGGTCCAACCAATATGAACCTTGTTCTTGATATTCTCTGCCTCCAACCACTGACGCAGGGGCTCGAAATATTCCGCAATAGCCTTACCAGCCATGACACGTTCCCCACTGAAGGCTTCCAATGCATCGGGCCAGGGTTTCGAAGCTCCCATTGAGAGCATGTTACTAAAATAATAATTCAGAGAGTTTATGGTTTAACTAATTCTGTCTCTATTAATTGAATAAAACTAACTGGAAAGCTTTGCCAGCTTCAGCGCTGCCATAAATATCACAATTGTCCAAAGGTAACTCAGGATTGTTGGGGTCATATTGACCGGCCTTGATGCAAGCGGATTTGTAGAACTGGAATTGTACGATGTGCGAGACAAGGTATCTAAAAGGGTAAATATTTTAATAGGCAGCAGAAACCGAGTGACCTCAATCATATGCAAAAATTGCCAACTGATTATTTCATACAAATATCTTCAGTGCTGAAACCTTCGCACTAACCTCAAATATTCCACATCTGCGGAAACATGATACTTGGCTGGAGGATCGAAGTCATTTTCACTGCGCACAACTGGTGGTTCAATGCCAGAGTACTCTTCACGCAATTTCCAGAAAAAGCAATTCCATTTGTCCTTGGGAATTTCACCGCGGAACAAAGACCAACGATATTTGTCCATGGTAAAAGCGAAAGACAAGAAGGCAATCTTGTTAAGGGCCTATAAACAAATGTTCGATTAATATATGCTCCTCATTTACTCATAACTTCTCACTTACCGTCGAGAACAATTGATTTATGCGTGTTTCTTCATCTCTGACATAGTCGTTCAACAAACCAATTAGTTGCAAATGTCTGGGAGTCGCTACAGAAAGAGCGAGAACATCACCGACAGCCTCGTGGAAGCCTGGATTGGCTCCGGTGCGGAAAACATACGGATGATGTTGATATTGCAGATAGTATTGAATGTGACCCAACTCGTGATGCACCGTAGAGAGTTGTGCCTGTGTGACACGAGTACATTGTTTAATACGCACATCATCAGTTAGGAAGAAGTCCCAAGCACTGGCGTGACAGACAAGATCGCGTCCATCGGTAGGTTTCTCCAAGATACTCTTATCCCAAAATGTTCTAGAGAAATTGGGAAGAGTTATAAAAGTGATAATATAATATAATTTCGATTGAGCACACTTACTGTGGCAACTTGGTTAAATTCATGGATGTGAAGAAATCATCACCCATTTGGAACATTTTGAGAGCTGTGTAATTTTGTCTGACCATTTCTTCAGACACATCAATCAATGATTTCTCGGGGTATGGTGTAACAATATCCGCAATTTCAGCCCATTTTTGAGCCCACATGTTACCGAGCAAATGCATGGGTATGGGTCCCTTTTCGGATACTACTTTTTTGCCATAGAACTTGCGAAGATGGAAGCGCACATAACCGTGCAATTGTTCATAAAGTGGACTGATTTCAGCGAAAATATCCTCAAGTTGTTGCTCCATGGTCGCATCCTCATATTCAGACTGCCACATTTCTGCTCCAGAGGTGAAGTCTAATAATCCATACAAAATTATATTTGATCTCCGATTATATTGAGGCCATGTTTCTGCTACTTACTGTTCAGTTTAGCAGCCTTGGTGTTTAACTCCACATAACGCTCAAACTGAGAGCGAACTGGTGTTCCAGCCTTGTCGTAAAACTCACGCCAGTAATATGCCAGTTCCTCGGGATCACGACTCTTTGTAATGATGCCTTCAATTTCTGGTTCCAGAGCTAAGTCGCACTTTTGCGGATTATGAAAATCGCATACTCGCACTTTGGCGAAATTTGACTGCATCTCATTCAAAACTTTTAAGAGTTCCGCGTAATCCGCTTTCGGCAGAGCGGCATAACCCAATTTGGTGAGCTTTTCAAACTGACGTCGCAATTCTTCGGATTTATACGAACGCCAGTTGAATTTTTTGGCACCCTTGGCCAAAGCCTTCAAGTACACAGCATTCTCAGAGGATACTTGGTCCTTATATTGTTCATTTTCCTCGGTAATATTGGAAGCGTAGGCCCAAGAAGCTTCTACTTCTTTGTTCTTATGAAGTTGAATGTGGTGATTTAAATGGTCCAAGAATTTGGCAGCGAAGACTTCCTCCTTGGGAAAGGCAGTGGAGAGCTAAACAACAAATGAAGGAAGAGCGTGAAGAAGTTTAGAAAATTATATGGAAAATATACTTACAGCCAATATAGCCAGAAAGGCTAATAGTATAAATTTCATTCTGAACGAATATTTGCTGAAATTAGAGACATGTCGATATATGAAAATTATTGTGTGGATGATTTGGAAATATTTTAGTTTGTCACTGTCTCTCAGCGTCTTGTTTGCATTTAGAAACAGAAAGTTTTTGGCATCGCTCTAATCACCGATAAAAACAAAATAGATTCTCTCTTTGCAAAATACTATCATCGCCCATAGACTGCCATGCACTCTGAAGTATGTAAGTACTGTCTCTTAGATCCAATGAAGGATATCTAGGATGTTTTATGGTTTACATCGCTATCATGAATGATATTATAAGATTCACAGATCTGTTGTGAAAGATAATAGTATGGTTAAAATCAAACTGAATAAAGTCATATCAACTCCTGAAATTATTCTCCTTGTAAACGCGAGATTTGGATTTTATTTATTACTTAAAATGCCTTTGTGTGATTTTCTAAAGTTTCTATTGATATAAAGTTGATAAGATTGCAGGCTTTCTATTATGATTTATATGATGGAATGGATTTGAAAACGAAACAATTTCAAGATAAGGAAAAGATTAAAATAAATCCAAATCACAAGGAAAAGGAAAGTTAAGACGTAGTTAAAACGCTTCAATAAGATTCACATCTATGAATCATGAGTGTGACCCCTATTTGCGGTTACTATTTTGAGTAGGATACTACAAATTTGTGAGTTTAGAATAGAGAAATTGTAAGGAAATATTATAAACCATTCAGAGGTGGATTTCCCTTTCCGGATTATCCCTGCCTCAAAGAAATCTACTCAAGTCACTGTGGACTCTCTGCAGTAGTAAACCTGAGCTCCATGAATATACATAAATAAATATCCTTTTGAAGTACAGGGATAATCCGGAATGGATTTCCCTTTCCGGATTATCCCTGCCTCAAAGAAATCTACTCAAGTCACTGTGGACTCTCTGCAGTAGTAAACCTGAGCTCCATGACTATACATAAATAAATATCCTTTTGAAGTACAATATATAACTTTGCTATATTCTAGTCTTGAAAACTCTAACTAGTTCTTCTTATGTTCTTTATGTCCCAAAAACCAAAGTTCACACGCCTATTCCTTGCAATAAAATTCACTTAATTGAAATTATATTCCAAAGTTATATTCGACATAATTTAATTTTAACTTACGTTCTTTCACTTAGAAACCGAACACTACTTTTGACCACCACAACTGTTGATTAAAGGAGGCTAATTGGGCAGTTTGGCCACGAGCTGTGAAACTTTTATACACACAGCAATTACACAACAATTTCGAGAGAAGAAAACAAACAATTGGTGAAGTGTTTTCGATATAATTCTTAGACCAGTGAGATAACAACAGCGATAAGACAAATTCAATCAAACAAAAATATGTACAGAATTCAATATTATAAATCATCTGAGATTAGTTAAAGCCCATAAATTATCTCATTGACTACTGAAAACATAAATAGATTATTCGAAATGGATGGAATAGGTGGGCGACGTGAGTAATTCCACATTTCATACAATATTCCTCAAAGAACTTGGCTTTAAATTAGCCAAAATGAGCTCCTAAGAAAATAAGATAATTAAACCAAAATAATAAATATCTCAGAAAGTTTTTAGGAAACACACCTTTAATATCATTTTACCTGTACTCAAGGCATTAAATGGTATTCAAAAATTATACAACTAGATTTGCACTCTACCACAGAAAAGATCATTTAATTCCACACAAAAATTATAGTAGAACAGTCTAAAATGATCATACAAGTACAATCACCAGTAACCCTGTTCTTGACATTCTCTGACTTCAACCATTGAGACAATAGTTCATAATATTCTGCAATGCTTTTACAAATCACCCTGAAATCCTTCTAGAGTGTCGGACCAGGGTAGAATCTATCTATTAAGATAATTTTTCTGAGGAAAAATCAGAACAGAGTTTGGGAATTTAATCAAGCAGCATCGTGTCTGGACAATCCATTCCTTCCAGTTTTTCATTCTCAGAATAGTCCCTCTCCGCATTAGATTCAGTGGTTTGCCCACTTACTGTTTGAACCCTTTTCTAGGACTCTGCTGACGCTGCCCAATCCGATCCTTGAGTTTCTCAAGGTACTGCTCTGGTAAAAAGAATTTAGAGAAGTTTATTGTATATGGACTTTCCTCGACTGTTACTTCCTTATATCAGAAGAAATGAAGCAACTTAGAAATATTGAACTCATATTTAAGCGGATTTGTAGAACTAGAATATTGTGTGATAAAGGAGACAAGCTTCCTGATGGAAACACAAATATTTAGATAACTAGTTTAAGTAAAACAACAAGTTACACATTTGTATTGAAAATATGCTCGTATTTATTTATTATTAATTTACGTTCACCTTGGGACATTAAAGCAAAACCTTGTAAGATTGTCCCAATAACATGAAATGATACATTTAGTATTATAAAATACAATAGCTCACAGAGTACAAAAACAGAACATTACAATATGAATTTCAACAATTCATCTTTCAATTCATCAAACAACAGAGCTTTGAATCAATAAAAATGTACAGCTTTAAATTTGTTATTAGTCACAAAAGGATACATACATATAAACAGTGTACGCGGTCACACACAATCCATAGCGCACCCCAATTCATTTCATAAATTCATTGCCCCTGGAAGTGTTTATTAAGCTCAATTTTGAATAGATTAGCATTGCCAATGCCTTGAATCCGTACAGGCAGTGAATTCCAAAGTCTCACAGCATTAACGAAAAATTGACGATCAGACATACGAGTGAGGAATGTCTTAACGGGACAAGCCGATTAGAACGGCCAGAGCGAGTAAATTTAAGGCGCCTAAACAAATATGGAGGCTCCTGAGTGCAAATAATCTTATGCAACAATAGAATACTTCGAGTGTCAAGAAGCTGATCGAATCTGATGTGAAAAAGTTCTATTGCGCGCCCAGACACATGATCTCTTCCACTTAAACCATAAATGTACCTCGTTATAGTGTTAAATAACACATTGAGTTTTTGCTTACTTATCACATCAAAATTCCCAAATATTTCACAACCATAAAACATAGTTGGGAGAAGGTAGGACTTGGCTAGTATCATTCTAATCCTGAAAGGAGTAAAATATTGCGTAGCCCATAGGGATCGTAGCATACCATACACTTTACCAACCGTTACTGCAATATGATTATTCCACGATAGAGCACCATCAAATATGACCCCCAAATTTTTAATCACATTTACATAATTAATTGCCTATGAATGCATAAATATCCCAGGGAGGCCCGCGGTTACGATGTGTTTCTTGTAGATCCCCAACACTTAGATTTAGCCGTATGCTTCTATGAAAACTTTTCCAAATTCTAGAGAGACTCACATGAAATACTTATTTGCCGAAAGATGACACTTGGCTGGACGATCAAAGTGTATCATTTCGCTGATAGTTCCAGAGACAGATAGCTCCTCATGCAATGTGCAGAAATACTGGTAGCAGTTTCAGTTGTTCTACGCAACTTCTTTTTGGATGTTTATAACAAAAATGACTAAGGATATTTATCCCAACACTTGGCTGGACGATCAAAGTATATCATTCCGCTGATAGTTCCAGACACAGATAACTCTTAATGTAATTTCCAGTAATACTAGTAGCAGTTTCAGTTGTTCTAAGCAACTTCGTTATGGAAGGACTAAGGATATTTATCCCAACACTTGGTTGGAGGTTCAAAGAATTTTACGCTGATAGTTCCAGAATCATATAACTCTTAATATAATTTGATGTAATACTAGTAGCAGACCCAATTCCCTTGAACAACTTCATTATGGACATTTATACCAACAAGGACTAAGGATATTTATCCAATTGAGCGAGAAATGCAGGAATATTATTTTATGAAGATCATACAGTTTTGCTATTTTCTTCAGACAATAAATCTAAGGATCAGACCACTCTTTATCCACACTTCTAATACCAGTGGATTATTACACTTCACATATTTTTGTACTCAAGTCTGCCTTGTTATTGTTGTTGTTCATTGCTTGAACATATTTTATGTCTGAGCCTTATTTGTCATCATATCAACATGATTAAAAGACACCTAGCCAAAAAATATAGTAAATTGAAGCCTCCATATTCAACCTTCCCATATCCCTCAATCGAGCACTGTTGCTAACAAGTTGGTTAGGATGTTTCGCCGATCAGATAAAATATCAATCTTGGCTATCATATTTAACTTCAACCATCTAAAATTCAAGATGTAGTTCAAATAAAACAGCAAGTGTTGTATATTTAAATTTTAATTACTTTATTCAAACAATTTAAAACTGAATGCTGGAGGAAAATTTTCAAAATTCAAGATTCATGAAGGGTGACTTTGACGGGTCTACTTAGTAGACTTACACTCTATAAGAAGGTAAAGAAAACAAATTATACGTTTATAATGTTGTTCGAAATGCTGTGGAAACTTACTCTTCGACTTGGTCCAACCAATATGAACCTTGTTCTTGATATTCTCTGCTTCCAGCCACTGACGCAGGGGTTCGAAATATTCTGCAATAGCTTTGCCAGTCATAGTGCGTTCACCATTGAAGGCTTCCAATGCATCAGGCCAGGGTTTAGAAGCGCCCATTGAGAGCATTTTCCTATCAGAATTTATAAAAGTATTTGGAAATTTAGTCAATGTTACTTGATGGTACTACGAAAACTTACTGGAAAGCTTTGCCAGCTTCAATGCTGCCATAGATATCACAATTATCCAAAGGTAACTCAGGATTGGTGGGGTCATATTGACCGGCCTTGATGCAAGCGGATTTGTAGAACTGGAACTGGATGATGAAGGAGACTAGGTACCTGAAAGGATAGAGACATAAGTATAGGCAAGTTATGATTTGAACAATTATTATTATTATTATTATTATTATTTTTATACCTTCCAGCATAATTAATGATATCAGCAAGGAATGGGGGAATGAGTACTAGAAACTAAGGCCTTCGACTCGAGGAGAAAATTATTTTCTTCCAATTTGAATGAATATTTCTGATTTAAGGAAAATTTTCTAAAATTTTGTAAACTCACCTCAAGTATTCCACATCTGCGGAAACATGATACTTGGCTGGAGGATCGAAGTCCTTTTCGCTACGCACAACTGGTGGTTCAATGCCAGAGTACTCTTCACGCAATTTCCAGAAATGGCAATTCCATTTCTCCTTGGGAATTTCACCGCGGAACAAAGACCAACGATATTTGTCCATGGTAAAAGCGAAAGACAAGAAGGTGATCTTTTCTAGGGCCTGAAGAAAGTTATCAACACTATTAAAACCATTCATTGAACAACCTTCGAAGCACTTACAGTTGAGAACAATTGATTGATGCGCGCCTCTTCATCAGCTACATAGTTTTGCAATAAACCAACCAGCTGCAAATGTTTTGGTGTCGCTACAGAAAGAGCGAGAACATCACCGACAGCCTCATGGAAGCCTGGATTGGCCCCAGTACGGAACACGTAGGGTTGTTTTTGGTATTGCAGGAAGTACTGAATGTGTCCCAACTCGTGATGCACCGTAGAGAGTTGTGCTTGTGTGACACGAGTACATTGCTTAATACGCACATCATCAGTCACAAAGAAGTCCCAAGCACTGGCGTGACAGACAAGATCGCGTCCATCGGTAGGTTTCTCCAAGATACTCTTATCCCAAAATGTTCTAGAGAAATTGGGAAGAGTTATAAAAGTGATAATATAGTTTCGATTGAGCAGACTTACTGTGGTAACTTGGTCAAATTCATGGATGTGAAGAAATCATCACCCATTTGGAACATTTTGAGAGCTGTGTAATTTTGTCTGACCATTTCTTCAGACACATCAATCGTCGGCTTGTTTGGGTATGGAGTAATAATGTCCGCAATCTCAGTCCATTGTTGACCCCATATGTTACCCAGTAAATGCATGGGAATTGGTCCCTTTTCAGAGACTACTCTTTTGCCATAGAACTTGCGAAGACGGAAGCGCACATAACCGTGCAATTGTTCATAAAGTGGACTGATTTCAGCGAAAATATCCTCAAGTTGTTGCTCCATGGTCGCATCCTCATATTCAGAGAGCCACATTTCTGCTCCAGAGGTGAAGTCTAATAATCCACACAAAATTATATTTGATCTCCGATTATATTAAGGCCATGTTTCTGCTACTTACTGTTCAGTTTAGCAGCCTTGGTGTTTAACTCCACATAACGCTCAAACTGAGAGCGAACTGGTGTTCCAGCCTTGTCGTAAAATTCACGCCAGTAGTATGCCAGTTCCTTGGGATCACGACTCTTTGTAATGATGGCTTCAATTTCTGGCTCCAGAGCCAAATCGCATTTAGTCGAATTCTTATAGTCGCACACTTGCACAGTGGCGAAATTGGACTGCATGGTGTTCATAATCTCCATGTATTCGGCGTAGTCTGCTTTTGGCAGAGCGGCGTAGCCCAATTTGGTGAGCTTTTCAAATTGACGACGCAATTCAACGGATTTATATGAACGCCAGTTGAATATTTTGGTACTCTGGACCAAAGCTTTCTTGCTACCGGCATTTGAGGCAGATACTTTATCTTTATATTGTTCATTCTCTTCGGTAATATTGGAAGCGTAGGCCCAAGAGGCTTCTACTTCTTTGTTGGCATGACTCACAATTTGGTTATTTAAAAGGTCCAAGAATTTGGCAGCGAAGACTTCCTCCTTGGGAAAGGCGTTGGAGAGCTAAACAACAAAGCCAACAAAGGAGCCAACAATGGAGGAGTGTGAAGAAGTTAAGAAAATTATATGGATTAATGTGTGGATATACTTACAGCCAATGTAGCCAGGAAGGCTGTAAGTAAGAATTTCATGTTGAACTAATTCCGGCTATAAATAAAACATTTTAAATAATTATAAGTAATAATTTATTATTAAGTAAATATTCCTAATAGAAATCGCACAAAATATTCCATGACGAATTGATCACTTCAGTCAATCAATTAATGGTCACACGGCACAATAAAAAATTATTAATTAAAATCATGGACTTTAAGCCTGTTATTTATATTCCCACAAAGGATTTATGACAGTACGGGTACATAAGCGGAAACCACACTTCGTTATCAAATGATAAGTTTCGATAATGGATCATAATACTAATCACATATGAACCCAAGTACTATATAGATATCGTTGTGCGCCTTAAAAACAATGCTCGTGGGGATTAATAAGCTAGATAAGAATTAAATATAAATATTAGAAATTGGGGATTAGAAAGAACTGAAATTTTGAAGATTATTAATATCAACCGGAACCACCATAAAGAAGATTAAACCAATTTATGGTACTCTAAATGAACGGGTCGAGCGAAAGTTGCCCTATAAAGGGAAAGTTTAAAAAGTTAGTAGCAGAGATTAGAGACGATAGAAACAATAATGAAGACAAAATATAAACGATGGATGATATTTTCAAGTACTTTACGGAATAATTAATTACGAATGTAAACTGTAGGCATTAAAATTTATGATAACAAATCTCGCTAAAAGCACCAAATTGGTTCTGGATGTGTTCATTATGGATAGACTGACTGAGAACGGCATCAATAGTCGCCTCTTTGGACCTATTGTAGCAATTTGTGGATTCAATTTGTATTAGTTAGAATGAATTGACATTTTGTGGATTGTAGAATGCAAATTTTTGTCGGCATCTGTATAAATATTTATAATATAAAGAAGATATAAAATTGAATTAGATGTCAGCAGTATTAAATCAGAAGTCAAACAGGATATTTTGTACTTTTGAATACCAAATGTTATGTAAAAAAATTCTATATTAGCATAATTATCAAAATAAATACCGAACATCGAAGCAAGTCATTTTATTCTAACCAGACAAGTCACTCCAAATATTTTAGACTAGTGTAAGGAAATGGAAATATATTAACAGTACAAAAGATACTATATTGGATAGAATAGTGGGGACCTTATAAATCATATTTAGAAATATTGGCCCAAACATCACCATGAAGATAATATATTCTGCTCTATTGGGAATAAAAACTACCTTTTAATTTTCTCTCATATTCTCATGAAATGTGGAAAAACCTCACAGGAGAGTAGAGAGTAAAACTCTGGAAATTAGTTGATTTACACCGAGAATGTACATTAGTCTTAATGAAAACTGTAACACAAACGAAATTAGGAACCAATATGATCTGCCAAGTATCAACGAGGGAAAAAAATTCCGTACAGACCAGTTCACCTTATTCAAGAATTGCCCTGAAATCAAAAGTAAGGCCGAATTATTTATTAATTTATACATTCTTTCCTTTAAAATCTCACGAAAGAAACTATCAGACAAACCAATATTTCCAGAACATTCATCCTTGTTCAAGAACATACCAACTACTAAATAAGTACCACCGAATATTTGCACAGAGTTTTACTTTTTCACAGACTTCAGGAAATTTATCTCCACTAAAAAACTTATCCTGCTTGAATCCTTTTGAATTATATATTGTCAACTTACGCAGTTCAATTGCTTTGAACACTCCACCGAAGTAAAACAACTTTTGACCAACACACACGTCAAAAGAATGAATGAATTGGTCAGAAATTGAGTCACTTTTATATACCCAGCAACGGAGCGCGGAGACCTATGGGCAGCAAATAGGACAAAAACAATCCAGAAAAAAAAGCACGTAGTAGTGTAGATATTGCCAGGTAATCGTACCCAAAACGCGATAACATAAACGATAACATAAGCGATAACATAAATAATAATAATCGGTGCAAGCGATCAACGCCAAAAAGTTCAACACTAATCTCCAAAAGAACCACTAAATACACTAATTTACAATGTTAGAAGAAAACAATATTTGCTATAAATACATCAACAAACAACCAGATAATGTGCTGAGGAAACAACAACAATTAAAAAAGAAGGTGCGAAATGATTATCAGCAGTAGCACCGTCACCTGGTTTACTCCTGTTTGCGCTCAGTTTCAGGGTTTATGGCCTATTACTACCTATAAATGTGATTTAGAAGATTAGGTTAGGAAAGTTGGTGGAAAGAGGCTGACGTGGATGTTTACCTCTACAATCCTCAGTAGAACATTGAGGGTTAAAAGAATCTACAGCACGAGTCAAAATGTAACCCTATATCTCCAGAGATATTCTGAAGGATCTATTCCTCGGCTATTACTCTGTGATGACTCTTAATGTCACCTATATTTGTGCAGGCAGACTGATATGAAATATGATATTTAACATACTGAAGGCCTTTATATGATATGAATCATTGACTCTTTCGTCCTCAGGAACATTTTCAGATACCGTGACTTGTGGACAATAAGTATCCGTTAGCGAGCTATTATTACTTGAGTCAATAGTAGAATGGGCATCAAAGCCTGAGTGCTTGGAGACCTTATTCTTCGGGGGTTCTCCGGCCTAACCAGCTTCTTTTTTTTTTTTTTTTTTTTTTACGAGGTGTAAAGCAGTCAAAAACCCTTGTAGTGTGGGGCCTTAACCCACTAAAATCACCCCGATGTCCGGACGGATTATCCTCTCGGGACCTCACCGTTAGGTAATACGTCGAGAGGCCGTTACGAGCGTTACCGCTCAATCGTCAGTCTTAGGTCTGTCCATTTTCAGTCCTACCTCTTGAAACATCCCTATTAACGTTTTCCTCAGCACTGCGCTGGCTTAGGCGTACTGCTGTTCGGGCGCGTTCAGTGTTCCGCAGAGTTATCATCATAATGGATACTGTAGAACAAACTGCCTGCCATTTAGTCTTGGTTTCACACATATGCGCTACCAGATTAGCCACTGCTGGTTGTTCTCCTAAGATAGCGCTCAAGTTGTTTCTGCTCTCGTTACATCGCGGGCAATGAAAAAGTATATACTGCGCGTTTTCCTGCTCTCCCGGGCAACTTGGACAAAACGGGTCAACATCGTATTTGTATTTGTGCAAGTATTCCTTGAAGCACCCGTGGCTACTAAGCATCTGTGTCAAATAGAAGTTAAGTTCGCCGTGTGTGCGCGAGTACCATTCGTTGATATTATGTATCAGTTGGAATGTCCATCGGCCTTTGCTGGATTGCTCCCATCTTTGCTGCCATTGTTGCATGGTTTTCTGTCTTATTTCAAGCTTATCTGCAGCCGTTGGTCTTGTCACTCTCCTATACAAATCCTGCATTTCATATGCAAGCAGGTCGATTGGTGGCTTACTTGATAACACACAAATGGCATCATCCGAAACTGTCCGAAAGGCGCTAGCAACCCTTAGCGCGCTGAGCCTATGTACAGATCGGATTCCTTTTGAGACACTCTCTGTACGCGCGACTTCTGCCCAAATTGGAGCCGCATATAGGATGATCGAGGTAGTTACCCTCGATAGTAGCTTCCTTCGACTTGATCTGGGCCCTCCCAAGTTTGGCATCATCTTTGTGAGCGCACCGTTGACGCGGGCAGCCTTTTCGCATACTGTCCTAAGGTGTTCCTTGAAGGTCAGTTTCGCGTCTATGATCACTCCCAAGTACCGCAGATACGGCTGCGATGTAATTTCGTGTTCGCCCACCGTTATTGTTATATGCTCTCGCACTTTTCTGGAGCTCAGCAGGACCACCTCTGTTTTCTGGGCCGCCAATTCCAGTTTTGAGTCATGAAGCCAGCTTCTTATTCTGACGATCGCATCATTGCATATCGTTTGGAGCATGTCCAGCTGTTTTGCTACTGCTACCACAGCAATGTCGTCCGCATAGCCTACCACCGTAGTATCTTCCGGTAGGTCCAGTTGGAGTATGTCATTGTACATACCATTCCATAATGAAGGGCCGAGCACAGAACCCTGGGGTACTCCCCCCGTGATCCTATATTGCTTTGCCCCTTCGTCCGTATCGGTTGTCAAAATAACTAGCTAAAATTCGCAACAAGTACTCCGGGACAGCGAATTTCCGGAGGGCGCTTATGATTAATGGCCAACTCGCCGAGTTGAAAGCGTTCTTCACATCCAATGTGATCACTGCGCAGTATTTTTTGTTTCCATTTACCCATCTCTTCCCGCTGAGTGCTTCTCTTGCAATATCCATCACTGCTTGGACTGCATCCACGGTGGATCGCGATCTCCGAAATCCAAATTGATTTGCGGCCAATCCTCCTGGCTTTTCAAGTGATTCTTGCAGTCTATCGCAGATAATTCTCTCTAAGATTTTACCCAGCGTATCGAGCATGCAAATTGGTCTGTACGAGGATGGGTGGTCCGGCTGCTTTCCGGGCTTAAGCAGTAATACCAGCCTCTGTCTTTTCCAAATATCTGGATATATTCCCTCGTTTAAGCATGCATTGTACACCTGCGTGAAGATTTCAGGTGTTGCCTTGACCGCCGCTTTTACCGCAATATTGGGCAAACCGTCTAGCCCGGGTGCTTTACCGTCAGCGATTTTCCGCAGAGTGAACACTACCTCATCAGTGGAAATCTCGGGGATTTCTGTGCTGTTTATTTGTTGGCCGTTGTACAGAATTGTTTCCTCCTGTGGGGGAAAGAGCACTGCAACCACCTTACGCATCAATTTATATTCTGTTTGTTGCGGTGCTCTTGGCCCTTTCAGTTTGGCCATCACTGCCTTGTATGCGTTACCCCATGGATCGAGATCAGCACTGTCGTAGAGCTCCTTAAAATATGCGTTTTTGCTGTTTTTAATGGCTACTTTCAGTACTTTCCTACACTCTTTATGTACTTGATGCAGCGTTTCCCAAATTGGCCTATTGCGAGCTCGTTTTGCCTTTCTGCGCGCTTGGTTACATCTTTTCCTCGCATTAGCGATTTCGTCATTCCACCAGTAGACTGGTTTCCTCACAATTCTGTTTGATATTCTTGGCATTGCCACGTCACAGGCCATGCTGAGTTTGTCCGTTATGCTGACCGCCATCTTTTCTGCCGTGTCCAGGGGGATTTCCTCATCTTTCCAGGCGGTATTAAAGGCTTCTACGTCAAAAACCTGCCATTTCCATCGTTTTGTTGGCACTTTGCGAATTCGTTGTTTTTTCGGCGCAGTGATATCTATTTCAATAGCCCGGTGATCACTGTGTGTGTATATGCTGCTGACTTCCCACTGTGCGTTGCGAGTTATAACATTGTGTGCGAAGGTGAGGTCTATCACGGAACCCCTCCTGCCTGTTTCGAATGTATTCTTACTACCGTGGTTTAAAAGGTCTAACGATAGTGGAGCTAGGCATTCGAGCAGAATTCTTCCTCGCTGATCTGTGCGTGTACTTCCCCATGCTGTGGACCAGGCGTTGAAGTCTCCTGCTACTACGACCGGACTTTTACCTCGCGCTTCTATCACCAAGGCCATCAGCATCCTCTCGAAGTCATCTAGAGTCATACTGGGGGGAGCATAGCATGAAAAAAAGTACACATTTTTTATTTTCGCCCATGTGAAACCATTTTCCGCCATTGTCATCTTCTGCTGAATTGAGCTATCGTTACTTGCCCATATAGCAGCTTTACCGTGGGCATCCTGTACCCAGTTGTGACAATTTAAATTTCGGTATTGTTCACACAATAGCCCCACGTCGAATTTTTGTTCGAACATAGTTTGGGTCAGGAGATCCTGGGCCGCCGCGCATCGGTTTAAGTTTAGTTGCACGATTCTCATTGTCCGCAATCTTTCCTCGCCTTCTGATATACAGGACATTTGTAGCTGCCAGCTGCATGAGTGCCTTCGCATAGAGCGCACCTCTCTTTGCTTTTACAGGTTGCTGCTAGGTGGCCCTTTTCGCCGCACCTTCTACACATGTCTGTTTTGTCTATGGGTTCATTACAGTGATGCGCCAGATGACCGTAACCCCAGCATCTGAAGCAACGCTTAAGTGATACCGTCTCCCGAATTCTGCAATTTACCCATCCGATTTGTATATTACGCGCAGTCAGTAATTTTTTGGCATCATTTGCGGGAAGATCGATGTACGCTGTCTGCGTACCGTCATAGCACTTTCGCATATTGTTTATTGCCGAGACGTCCGGCCGACTGATGTTACCCTTGTCCTTCAAGGCGTCGCAAATCTCCTCGGGGGTAGTAATCATATCCACATCTCTACATTGTATTCTGATGCAGTGCGTTTTTGCCACTACTTTTGCCGCATCTCTGAGAACTTCCTCCACCGCCGCTTTATATTTTGCCGTTTTATTTTCGGGAGCACTCTTAAGCTTGATTACCAAGTCTCCTTTGTTACCCTGGTATATGCGCCTAACATATCCCCCTAGCTCTTTCAACGCACTACTGGCTTACACCGTTTTTAGGATGTCGGCGTATGACGATGCACCCGCTGCCGTAATTATGATGGCATCCGGTCTAGGTTTTATATCGTAGGTTTTAGCGTCTTGTTGCTTTTTCCTTGGTTTTTTTTCCACCTTTGTCCACCGTTCCTTCTCTTGCGGTTTTAGGGCATCATCTCCTGTTTGTGGGCATTGTACCTGCGTGACCACCTCTTTCCTGGCTGGTGCCTTGGGACAGACGACCTGCGCAAGTGGAATTTCAACTGCCGCGCTAAGATCGTTATTTGCTCGCACTCTTTTCACGGGCCCCGTTGTTGCATCGCAGTTCATTATTGTTTTCCCTGTCGGACTGGCGTTGGCCCTTCGCCTCTTCCCAGATCCCGTGTTCACTCCGACTGTGATCGTGCTCGGCTGTGGAGCGTTTTGAATGGTGCGCATACTCTTTAATTGCATCTCGATCTCGACGTGTTTTGCCTTCATAACCGCTGCTAGTCGTTTTACCTCATTATGCACATTTGGCTTAATCTTGCAAAACTGCAGTAAATCATTTATGGCCTTCCCCAGAGCTGTCATTTGAGCATTGAGGGGTGTTACCGCAACTTCTGTTCGTTCCTTTGCTGCTCCAATGTCCAGAGTGGATATAGGCGGAGTTGATACTGCCAGGGCACCTGGTAGCTTTTCGTCCGTTTTTTCCACTGTCTTCATTTTGCACCCCTCCTGTTGGCTACAATTTGTAGTGGTAAGGGAGCCCGTGTAGAGAGATACTGGTGTCCCAATTATGTCATTGTGTGTACTTTGAGCATCGCCTGTTACATCATTTTCATTTTGTCCACCTGATACGCCGTATGCTGACAGTACTTTGCCGTGTGGCGGTGATCTTTCGATGAGAGAGCTTCTATTGAAGATATCCGCTACGCCTGTTGTCTGCTTATTGTTATCGTTATTTATAGTTTTTTGGTTTGTTTGCTTGTCCATGTAATATGGGCCCAAACCCACAACCGCTGTCTCCTCTCGTGCAAGTAGTTTCCGTAAGTCCCATGGTTATCTATGAATTCAGGGAGGCCATGCGGGGGTTGACATTGTCCCTTATGGAGAACAGTGTTCAGGGCCAGACTTCGAGCCGGAACTAATGGGGAGTTATCTCAACCCAACCTAAGTGGCCACGGCTGTGGCTACGAGCTTCGGACGTATTGCGAATCTTTCTGGAAGCCATTTCAGCAAGATTTCACTCCGCCTACTGAGGTAACAGGGATCCACTACTCCAGCCCAGTGTCGTCTGCTTCCTTTCCAGTATACCATAATCAGAATCTTACTGGATTCAATCCTGATAGCCCTAAGGCCGGCATTCGTACTTTAAACAGCCGCTCCTAACATGGAGAACAGACGCTGACCAGTGAAACCACTCATTTTGTGTCCGTTGCTCCTGGATTTTTAAGTTCACAATGCGAGTGCAAAGTGAAGGGGACACGTACTTCAAAAGAGGCGGTGTCAACTCGCCACTGTCACGGGAATTTCAACGGACTTGCTAGCTTTTTTACCGCGTCCTCAGATTCCCGCCGCTCCTCGTCGGGGATTGCTTATTTGTCAGAGACTTATTCACAACTAACCTGCTACTACAGGTCTTTCGGCTATCCGCGACCTGACGGCCCCTCCGGTAGCTTAGAGCCAAGTCTGATCGGGTTTTACTACTCGAAAGTAGCAGCAAAACAGAACACGTCCGGATACCAGCTTATATTACCTGAGTGCTTGTAAGTTAGTTGCAGTTTCTCTGATGTCAATATACTCGCGGCCGTTGGGGATCAGTTCGTATGCAGAACAAGTGCCTACTTAAGTTTTCTCGGATTAATTTAAGATCGTTGTTTTCTAAGTCGATGTCCTTGGGCAACATTCCCGACATCTAAATTAACCGCAATTAATATTGTTGGACTCTATGTAACTTACAATAATTGTATAAAAGTGTTCTTCATATCATCATGTAAGATCAAAATAATGTATTTACTCGTCGATATTGGCTGAGCACAAGTTATTCCTGTCGATGGTCACTGATTTTTTCCTGAAATGTTGATGATGATATTTTCCTCAGTGGTTTTGTTTGAAGGAAAAGGGCAGGCATTAAATATTGTGTTATTGTTACTTATAACATAAGTGACTCGTTTTTTACGTACATCATCTGTGTTTCAACCAACCATTATTTATTTTTATAAATTTATTTTACTATAATTTTGATAACCTATTTCGCCAATCATAAAAAAAATTATTTTAATATATTTTTAATAAATTTTATTTATAAAAAGTCCAAAAAGCTTAATTATAATATAAATTTGTTTACACTATAACTATAATGATATATAACTTCCAGAAAAACATCCAAAATATTGTGCAAATATTCTAAGTGCTAAATGGTGGACAGCAGTTTGGAGCAACCTCTGTAAAAGATATAGAAAAAGTAATGAGCCGATTTGAGAATAAACATTACTACAAGTAAGAAGAGAAAAAAATTTGTGGTTAATTATAGGAAATGTTTCTCTCTCTCTCTCTCTCTTTTCAACGCAAGTTTGTAATATCGACAACATTACCAGAGAACAGCTCTAATATGTTATACTCGTAACTTATGTGATGGCTACTATTCTACACTATTCGCAACACTTACTGTCTGTATCATTCCAGCCTAAAGGCACACGCAATCGTCGATTCTCCGCCTTCAGCCACTTACGTAGAGGTTCAAAGTATTCCAACAGAGCAGCAGGATTCATAGTAGTTTCGCCGGTAAATTCCTCCAATATATCCTTCCAGTGTTTTGAGTTACCTTGAGACAGCATTTTGCTATAGATTAGGATATAAAAATTGTAATTTTTTTAAGGCAAAGTTAAGAATTCTTCACAAAGCTTAACCTAAATGCAGCTCCCGCTTTATTGCTTTTGAAAATGTCACAGTTGTCCAGGGTGAGAACGGGATCATCGGGAACATACTGGCCGGCTTTGATGCACATGGCTTTGTGGAATTGAAATTGGAAGATATGCGCTGCAAAGTAACGCAAATACTCCACATCGGAATCGACATGATACTTGGCTGGTGGATCAAAATCGCGATCGGTACGTCGGACGGGTGGCTCAAGGCCCGTGAACTCGGAGCGCATTTGCCAGAAAGCACAATTCCAAGTCTCCTCGTCGACATCACCACGGAATACAGCATAACGCCATTTATCCAAAGCGTAAGAAAAGGGTAGGAATACAATTTTCTTCATAGCCTAAAGCGAAGAGACAAGGAGAACATTTATTTTGATTTTCTCTGCTTTACTCAGCTGACTCTCATTCTCACCGTCTTAAACAATTCATTAATGCGACTCTTCTCCTGCAATTGCCCGACTGTGGACAAGCCAATGTTCTTCAAATGCTTCGGCGAAGATACCGACAAAGCAATCACATCGCCTACAGCCTCATGGAAGCCGGGATTGGGTGCGGCTCTAAACGCATACGGCTGATGCTCATATTGCAGATAGTACTGAATATGGCCCAGTTCGTGGTGCACCACATACAAATAATGATGGTCCACTTCTGTGCACATTTTGATGCGAACATCGCTGTTCGTAAGTAAATCCCATGCGGACGCATGACACACTATCTGTCGGTCTGTGGGCCGCTCCAACACACTCAGATTCCAGAAGCTCTGAGGCAGCTCGCGCATATTCAGCGATTGGAAAAACTCATCTCCCAGGTGGAACATTTTCTCAACGCTGTACTGTTGTCGGTTCAGCTCGGCTGTTACGTCCACGAATGGCTCATCTGGATACGGAGTGTACAAATCGATGGCTTCATACCACTGCTGACCCCACATGTTACCCAACAGATGCATCGGTATGTTGCCCTCCGCTGAAACGACACTGTCGCCGTAGTGTTCGCGCAGACGATTGCGGACATAGCCATGCAGTTCCCGGTACAGTGGTAAAATAGCATTATAGACAGTGTCCAAGTTCTGTTCGAAATCGGGATCTTCGTAATGATTGATCCAAAGATCAGCGTATGAGTTAAAATCTGAAGGAAAATTATACGATTAGTGAAATGAAGGATTAAAAGCTCAACACTGGAACATATGAAAGCCAAGGCGAGGTTAGAGAAAAGAGGGAAAAAAAAGATCTGTGTTAAGTTCAGTGCAGGAACTTAAATCTGAACTGAAAGCTGAGAGTAAAGTTTTGAAACTAAAATCTGATCTTAAAAATGAGGTTATTGAAGAGAGTAATTTAAATATAATTCAGGATCTAAAATCTGAACGGAAAGATGAGGCTAGTGACATGAAGGCTCTTCTCAGGGAACTCTCAGAAAATTTCTATATAAGCAAACATTGCTGCGGAAAAGGCACGATCGCTTAAAGGGGCCACACTTGCTCTATTCACTGTATAGACAGGGAACAGTTACAATGAGTAGATATGCTCTTATGAGATGAGAACAGAACTCAAGCTAACCGATCATTTACCAACTCAGACATAGACAATGCGGTCTTATCAGTGAAATTTAGTGGGTTGTTTGAAAAAACAAGCAAAATGTTAATGTATATAATAATGTTTAATTTGAAATGTCTGAGCACAGAGTCTGAGAGGTATTCCCCATCAGGGAACTACGGCCGTGATTATTGTGGCGTGTTGGACTTCTCTAGTAAAATTTTGTGAGAATGAGAGAATAATTAGTTAAACTTTTTAAATGGTTTATTAAAAGAGTGCAGTAGCAATCATAATTCTAAGATGTTAAATAGCAAGACGGCAATAAAGCCGGTTACCTGTTTGAGCTATCTTTCTCTCTTCTCCTTTCTCTCCCTCTATAAATCTGTAACGCTCTATCACCCTCTGTCCTACTTTACCCATATCAACCTCTATCATCCTCTCTCACTCTTTATACCCCTCTATCACCATCTCTCCCACTTTACCTCTGTCAACCTATTTTACCCTCTTCCACCCTTTATGACCCTCTATCGCCCTCTCTAACTCTCTAACACTCTAGTTACCTCAATCTTCCTCACCCTCTCTCTCCCTATCTATCCGTCTGTCTCTTCTCATCTACTGACTGAAGCTAGTCTCTTAGTGCTAATATGACTCTTGCTGCGTCGTACTTGTTTGAACTAATCTGTCGATGCGCAGAGATTGCCTAGAGATACACTTCACTCTTCGCTACCCACCGCGTACCCATCGTTGGCACAGCAGCATTCCCAATTCACTCACTCTATTCCAATTTGTCAATAGAATAAGAGGGGAATAATGAGTACCTGAGAGATGTTTATAGTTAAGTTATACTGAAGAGAATTTGCGACATAGTATTCAAACCGGATAGGCTTGAAAAGCTGAAAAATCTGGAACTATTCCAAGAATCATTGCATTCTAAGCTAGATTCAATGTGAGCGAACGTTTTTAAATCAGAGTATTTAGCAAAAGTTCGCGATTGAGTTTAAATGAGTAGGGGTACCTTTGTAAAGCTTTTAAAAAAGAGTTTTTATAAAAGGATGAGTTTAAAAACCAAACAGTGTCTGGAATTATTCAAAGAATGATTTTTGCCAGATCTGTTTTAACGGATGAGTTAAAAGAAGCCTTTAAACCGTAGATTTTACAATAACTAAGTATGAGTTCAAAACAAAATTTATTGGACTTCTTCAGCGAAAGATTTCCTCCACGATCTCTTTCACTAAGCCCTCCTTGATCACAATATTTCCCTTCTACAACACTTACTATTCAAATGTGCCGCCTTGGCGCTCAGCTTTACGTATTTGGCGAAATTTTGGCGCATCGGGGTGCCAGCCTTGTCATACCATTCGCGCCAATAGTGCTCCAATTCTTTGGGATCGCGGCTATTCGCCAATCGCTCTTGTATGTCCGGCTCCAGTCTCAAGGTACAATCGCTGCTATTCGTGTACGAGCAAACAGTGACGGTGGCATAGTTGCTCTGCATCGAACTAATCGCATTCTGCAGTTCCTTGTAATCCTTTTTGGGTAATATTTCAAAGCCTATCTTGGCGAGTATCTTCGCCTGTCGCCTCAACGTTGCATTGTGCACTTTCTGATAGCCATGACTTTTTATTGCATCTACGAGTTCATTCTTGGCCTCAGCATTATCGGCCGCTATAGCTATCATGGCCTCACGATTCGCCTCGGTCACGTTGGTATTGTACGCGTAGGCGGCCAAGTATTCCGCTCGATAACGCTGCACTAGCAGCGCATTCTGCTGCTCAAAGAAAGTGCGCGTTTCAAATTCAAATGCACTGCAAGATTCGTCGGCATTTGTGGAGCAAGACTGGCGGAATAAATGAAAAAGGTTAACTGCGGTCACTTTTGTGAGAGACTCATATATGAGGAAGAATGAGTGTATACTTACCAGAACACTGAGAGCAGCCGCTGCTATACACACTAGATGGAAAGACGACAGCATCTCACTTGGTCCGCTGACAATCGAAAACTAATTCCTAGTTCTTTGTAGAAGTTTGTGGCTACCTCTGATCACACTTTCCAGTTTCAGCTGTTATCAGTTTGTGCAGCTGTGTTAGTGGTTTTGTTGTTGTTGTTGGTTGAATCCACTTCTCTCGTTGTGTCTGAAATTAGCATACCAGAGTGTTTGAATCTCTTCTCCCTCAGGAGCAGACTGAAATGCAGCCAAGTCAATAAAGAGAGTGAGGAATATTTTAAATGTTGTTGCCCCCCGTTTGACCTGGACTGGTGACTATTCCAAAGATCCAAGCCGTGTAGCACAAAACAAACTACCCAAGAATTTTGACAAGTTGTATTGAAAAAATATTTAAATTTCTGTATAAAATTGAATTGATTTTCTTTTCCGTTTATTTTTTTATATGGCCGATTGATAAGTAACTTTAATGTGATGGAGTTCTATTCTCTTCGATTAAAGTGCTTTTAAGTCAAAATCTTCTGATCATATACTCGTATATATATATATATATATATATATATATATATATATATATATATATATATATATATATATATATATATATATATATATATATATCAAATGAACCCTCGTTTCAATGGAAATTAGTGACTAAAAATTTATCCACGCCTCCTTCTCATATGGCTAAAAGATTTAACCAGCTCGTTTCCGAAATGACAGCATTATCTTTCTGTGCTTTGATATACTCGTGTGAGCATCACTCAGAACCGTTCTAAATATTTTATATCTTGAGAAATTTATAAGGAACAGAGACGAAATCAAGTGAGAGAATTGTTATATAAGAACTATCATGAAAAATTTAATGAAGTGTAATAAAAAACAGGTACACGTATCTTCTAAACTATTAAACTCTTATATAATTCTATACAAAATATTTAAGGTGAAAGCAGGAAATTTGATGTAAGGAAAAAATCATCGGAAAAACGTTAAACAAGCTCAAGAAACTCTCATAAAGCCATACAAAATATTTTGGAACAATATAAAATAATTGGAGTAAAAAATTTGACATAATATTCTGAGATGAAGGTAGCAAGGGAATAGGGTAGGTATTAGAAAAAGGTAGGGAAAAGGGTAGGGCAGGGACAGGGTAACGCAGGAAATACGGTAGGGTAGAGAGTAGAATACGATAGAGAGTTGGGTAGGGTATGGAATAGAGTACGGTAGAGAGTAGGGTTGGGAGTGGGGTAGGGTAGGGAGTGGGGTAGGATAGGGAGTCGGATAGGATAGGGAGTAGTGTAGAATAGGGAGTCGGGTAGGATAGGGAGTGGGGTAGGATAGGGAATAAGGTAGGGTAGGGATTAGGTTAGGATAGGGAATAAGGTAAGGTAGGGATTAGAGTAAAGCAGGGAGTAGGGTAAGGTAGGGTAGGGATTAGAGTAAGGCAGGGAGTAGGGTAAGGTAGGGTAGGGTAGTAAGTAGAGTATGGTAAAGGCTTGGGTAGTGTAAGGTATGCAGAATGGTAGGGTAGGGAGTAGGGAATGATAAAGAATGTACAATTTGACATAGTTTGAAAATTATTTTAGATGCCACAATGAAATTTGGTAGGGAAACGAATGGAAAACGAAATCGCTGATAAAAACATTAAACCCATATGTAGAACTGTGAAATTAGACTCAGTATGTCCAGTTTTAAAAACTATTCTTTAAGAAAGTTTCTTATGGACATAAAACGTAATCTAGGTTATAGATCAATTTATAGAATGAACTCTCGTCCAACCAACATAGAAAAAAATGATTTACGTCAAGAACTGGAAAAGGAACAGGAACAAATTTTAGCACGGATGTCAAAGTTCTCAACTAAACCCTTGAACTGGATTTTTTTGTTCTATAAAGAATAGTCTGAACATTTATTCGTAAAGAAGCGATGGTGGAACGATGTAACATATTGCAAACATTAGGCTCCATTCATTCAATTATAATACTGATCTCTCAGGTCCAACCGACACCCATAAACTGACCTGTTGAAAATTTTTCTGGATAAGGAACCATTGGAAATAATTGGAAATATCACCAAGGCTCCCTCTCTGTCTCGACCGACACGGATGAGTTGATCTGTATTGAGCTACAAGAAATTGCTTGAAAATTTTGTATGGATAAAGAAGCAAAGAATGAACATTGGATACATGAATAAGGGTCCATTCATACTATGATAAGTTTGAATATGTTTTATGGTACGAACTACACAAAGTCTAGGAACGATATTTTCACCAATCAAGGTCTAGGAACCGTATTTTCGAATCCACATTTAAGATAGCTTGGTAGCGTTGTCCCACTGGATACAGCTTGGAAACTATTTATAGAAAGTTGAAATTGTATAATTTCGTTTGGGAAGAAAGGTAACATGAAGGATAAATATGATTTGGGAAGTGGGGGTGATAAATCTGATATTCAAACATAATTTAGTATAGTTTAAGAAGTAAATAATGTATATATAGAAAGTGCTGCGTGGTTTGTAAGTTGTTAGTATCAACGAAGATGAAAAATAGACGGGACAAAATTTATCACAAATTCTGTATTAAACAAATTGATAGATTATTCAATACTTCATTTTTAAATATCCACAAATAAACCATTGCCGTGGGTATAGTCGTTAATTCAGAGACCCCGATATCAGTATGAAATTACTGCTGTTTCTAATGCAACCGAAAGGTCTGTCGATATTTGACTTCCAACCCTTCCTTTTAGGAGTTACTCCTTTGCACAAATCGGGTAAGTTCCCCTGATTTATATGGATAAAAATACAACACAGAAGCGAGTGGATTTCAAGAAAACACTATTACAAGAAGATCTCCTTCGCCATCTCCAAAAGACGTATCTGAGTAGTTACAAGTAGCGCCATGACCTCTTTTATATACAATCAGTATCTGAAAATCACGTCATAGGGTGATGAATCCCGTCAGTAATGCCAGACTTAGGCCACGATCGGCCCACTGTGTTTAAATAACCCTGATAATGAACTATTCTAAAGATAAGAGAATATAATGAATGAGCAAACTGATTTTTGCGTGTGCCGAGCAACAGTTTTCACACTTGTTATGGCGTTTGTTTATCGCTTAACACAAACATTGTAGTTACAACACTCTGAAGAACTATGCAGATAACGCATAGTTCTGTGGGTCAACAGATGTGTTATAAGCATCAAGTTGCTCATAGTGGAATGGAATGATGTATGTGAAATGATTTGAATAACGCCGGCAAAGAGAGCAGAAAAAGTCACTCCCAAAACGAAGTAGTTTATGGATTAATACAAGTCCCGGAGGTAGTTTGCAATGTTATGTATGCATCCAAGAATACGTTACTAAGGGTGGGTGCGAGTTTATCAACATTTGTCTCAATGGACATTATTATTATAAAAATTCCAAGGACTTTTTGTGTTACAATAAAACTCTCCAGCAACTTATTCGAATATTACATCATTTTGATTTAATATAAACAAACCCGCACTCACCCTAACAAAAGTTTATTAACCTCTTCACATTATGAATAAATTTCACCTTCTTACCCGACACTTTTTACTTGATACTCCGTACTTGTGCACATACGATGGCAACAGTGCAGCTTTCCGATCTTCCTGCTGTTTCTTAATATATATATTCAAAATTAATTCAATCGTTTAGTCCACTAAACGTTGTTAATTTTAGAAACAAACTGAACGCTCGTACGCTTTCGTTTCCAATTTTATATAAATTCTTGATATGTTAGCAGCTCAGCTGAAGCACTGCGCCTTACTTGCGAGATGATTTCTTACGCTACGGGAGCGGCACATTTCATTGATAAGACCGAGCAAGAGCATGTCAAATTTAGTGCAGTTGCTCCATTTCATTTGCATTTGCAAGTTTTCTTTTTACGATTTGTTTTTTATGTATGCGGAAATGTTCCGATAATGGCACTCATGACTCGAGGAGCAGCCCGATATGCACGTGATGTCAATTGCAGTGTGACATGCCGCAATAGATCAATTGGTAGGTAGATCAATACTCGGCATGAACCTTGGCGGCGATTGAAAAATGGCTTATTTACAGTTTATTGTTCAATTGTAAAAAGAGCACGATGTAAAAACTTTTTTTAGATATAAATTATTTTATTGGCGAACGATGGAAGCAGAAGAATTGATCTTGTCTATATAGGATTCCTGTAATATAACGTAATTATTTTGAGAGTTCCCAGATGCGAGAAAAGCTCATATTGTTTGATTTTCTGCAACGGGACTTCTGGTACGGACTTTTCATTCCAGATGTAGATATTTGAGGATATATAAGAATACACCGAGTTCGAAAGGCCCAATGCCGGTAGCGACGACAGCGGCAAAGGTGCAAAACAATGAGACGTGGCAGAATGTTACGTCAAATCGCAAGCCAATACACAGAACAGGATTTTGGATGAAGCCCGATGCCTTGATTAGAAAGTCAGATGGCGACGAATCCCTCGTGAATATAGTAAGGAAAATAGAAATCAGATGTATTCTCTGAGAAGTATATGTGTTTTCTTGTGAGTGACGTTGATCCAGAAACTACCAAGTATAACTTTATACATTCCATGGTATTTAAGTTAGGAAAATATAGTAGTTTAGGTTAGGATAGAGTGGCACTCTTCTTCATGAAAGAGCACTTAAGCACAATTAAAGGATTCCATTAGAAACCGACGCGACTCCCCCATTTTCTACTCAGGGAACCAATATGAATCCGATATAAAGCTGGCTATGTTCCTGATACTTATGGATGATAATTCAATCAAACCAGTAAAAAAATTTGAGCCCAGGAGTCTTCTCCCAACTAGTGAGGAGCAGTAACACAAAATATAAAGAGCTTAATTGCTACAGCAGTCATGGAACCCAAGTCTCAGCATGTCTACGAAACAAGCAGTGCCATATGAGCACAGGAATCGGTATGCTTATGATGTTTTTCTGAGATTGGTTAGCTGACCAGTTCACCTCTTGTCCAAGTTATCCAATTATGTCTGCCAACTCCACTAGTGTCCTATGCTACTAAAGGTACACCAACGTTGAAGGAGGGGAGATGTCATTTAGTGATGTGCCCAGTCCATCAAATTCGTTGGCCTCGCAGTTCCCTAAAATCTTTTCATATCACGGTATCCAGTTAAGGTGGATCTGTGAATTCCCCGCCACACTCTTGCGGGAAGAGCGGCAGTGAACAACAAGCTTTGGTGTAGTGAAGAAACCAGCAAGGGACTTGATAATGATTGGCCATCGGAATTAATGTGAATTTTCATACCATTTATTTCATTCCAAATAATATATGGTAATCCAGAACCGATTTGAATTTGAAAGTACTGCTTTTTCACCGCTTCAAACCGAATATCTTACTCCAGAATTAGGATTATAATATAGAAATAATAGGAATAGTTTGTGGTGATTTTTTTTAAAATTAAGATATGATTATTTATCATTTTACCTCCTGTGGCGTTGCCTCTGCATTTCATCGTACCTTAGGAATTATAGGTAGTACATACTTTTTACACCATTCCCATTTTATAAGGCTATTTTGCATTTACTCACCGATTGTTCTACAAAACTTATACACTTACTATTACTGTGATTACTGTCGGGATCCTCTCATTTTATTTAATATACTATTGGGTCATATCCACTAGAGTTGGAGTTGGTCGTTCAGGTGATTGATCCGTTCATTCTCATTCACTAAGCATTTTGAGCTATGTCGTTCATATCGTTCAGTTGCAGTTAGTTCAGTTGCGCTCAGTATGTCATGATTATTAAAACATGTCACTTGCTCACCTACTCAATTTAATATTTCGTTCGTTCGTTCATAAGAAGTGGCAGGAAGCTGCGAACAATACTTGCACTTGGCGCTTTTTTTGTCTCCATTTTCAACAAATTGTCCCCATATAGCACTGTATTTTTTTCGAGGAGCCATTATTGAAATATTTCACAGATTTCACATTAACTGTAAACAATTTTAACTTATTAATAAGAGTAACCAAATTTTGGTATTCCCTATGTCCCTAGATGTTCTAAGTGGAACCAACATACATACATATGTCATCATTGAATTCCATATACATAATTCGAGATAATGTTTGTTGTGTATACTTTCGTATATTTTCTCATATGAGTGAATAAACGGTTGAACCATATGAATAAATGAGCAAGTGAGCAAATGACCAAGTGAGCAAGTGAACTATTTTGCTTAACAGATCTGAACTAGTTAAGTTAGTTCAGTTCAGTGAAACAGATGTTAGTTCGTTCGGTTGTTCACTACCCAAGCCTAATATCAACCCCAGTAGTGAAGCACTGATCCCTGTGGACATCCTTTTATAGTGCGATTAAATTATTACTGTATAATAAAGTTAACAAAGGTAGTTTCTAAACAAACAAATAATATCGTAAATGACTGCAAATATAGCCTTTAATCGTGGATGATCCAACTCCACTGCATATCCTCAGGTAATTTTATTTTCCGGTTTCTCAGCTGCCACAGTTAACAGTTCACTATGTGGAAAGTATTCACACGGAAAATATATTTGTGTTAGGAGCATGTGTGTAAGACATAATTGTGTTCCTTTTCTGCTTTCTATGGAATCAATTTATTTTTTCAATACATAACGGGCTGCATAATTGTAGGAAGGTGTTATAGATTTGGTTTATGCCCACCGCATGGTTTCATAATGAGTCTTTATATGAGCATTTTGACCATCTCATTGTTTGCTAATGTATCTTTATAGCTCCATTTGGGCCTTTACTGTTAGTGATCATCCGTACAGTCTGAATAACTGAATTATGTATATCATGAGTAAATATCAGTCAATTAATCTGTGATATGTCAGTTACCTTCATCTTATTATCACACAGCATCCTTTTCCGTTGCAGAATCCTATTGTGAAGTCTTTGTACAATTGTTAAAACGCAACCATTCTACAAATAATCAAATTCAATATATTCTTTTTTTTAAGTGTAGAGACGGTAAAATTGTCAATCGCATAATCAAAATTGTCGTCACAGATTTGGTATGTGAGGATTGCACGCACTTAAACCTATCCCCACCACACTGAGAATATCACTCATCTCTCCAACGCAGTACCTCCTTCAAGGTGGAGATACTCACTTCGTCTTTATTAGATTCTAAAATCAAAGTTATTTCTCGTCCAGGTACTGCTTCTTCCTCCGGAACACATTTTCCACATATTTCACTACGTGGTCCCATTACTCTATGCTGGTTACCATGACTGCCACTATGTTTTCGGTAGCTAAAGTTCTTCCAGTTTCCATTTTCAAAGTGTTTCGCTCTGTTTGCAATCTTGAGAAAGGTGCCCTTTGCATCCACAGCTTTGGTATCGCCATATATGTATGCACTCACGTCTTTCGATTTTTCCCATACGGTGTAGATACTTGCAGAAGTATCCGTGGCCATACTGTAACTGCGTTAGGTGGAAATTCATGTTTGCGTATATTCTTTTTATCCAACTCACTACGTCGGGAATGAGTCTCGTTTTGCATATTCCGCGGCTCTTGGCAGTTCAACGTTCTTGCCACTGTTGCACGGTATAATAATAAATGATTATATCAAATCTTTATCTAATAATTCTAGGATATACTATATTAGTTGGTTTTATACTCGTAGATTTTAATTGAAATATTGTTTAAAAACAACGCTAAATTAATAAATACTTTCAGTTGTTCAGTAGGTTTTGGTTTCCACCTTAGTTTGTGGCAATACCATATAAATTGAGCTATTGACTGGCGCCATCTGTGGGTTGTTAGTGTAAAGTTTTATAGATAAATGTTGTGTCGGTAACAATGTGCTCCGCTACTGCAACAGTCCAGACTTGATTTGAATTTTATCAGTTGCACCATCAGTTGGCAACACATTTTCACACAAATTGAACTGCTTTATCACACTTATAATCCAGGCACTGCTTTATCAGCGGGTATTTGAAAATTGCAGTGGGCATTTGATTCGTTGGGAAATTTGCAGTGTCAAATAAATTTTCAGTCAGTTTGCTCTGACAGTTCGTCGCGATAGTTTGCGTGTTCCGTTTTGTGTGGCCCGTTTGTCTCGATTTTAATTCCTTGGAATTTCGTGTTTATTTTTGTTGTTGTCTTTACGCATCTTGCACTCCAACAACAGCACAGCGACGGTATTCGTTCGTTGTTGTTTTTGTTGTACAAATAATTTGTGTGCCGCTGGCTTTCATTGTTTTTGTGTATTTAAAACGTAAAAGAGAAGCGTACAGCGAAGTGTATCGCAAAGTAATTGTTGAAAATGAAGGAAAATATATAAAATATGAATTGAGGCAGTGTTCAAACTGGTGCCAAAATGTAATTCCAATGTTTATTTCTATATTAAAGTTATATTTTAACATATTCTGCTGTGGCCTTTTATTTGTCAGCTCTGCTGGGGGAGTGTAAACAGAAAGGTGAACCGCGTTCCAGCTCCATGGCGGAGTTAACAAGATTTGTTTTTCGTAGCGTCAAACTCGTAAGCAGTGAGCCGGCCGCCTTCGAAACCACAAACGTGGTCGTCGAATGGGCACTGAACGACTTTGACATTGTTGCTCTGTGCGGTTGGTTGCAGTTAAACAGCTGTATCTGTGTCGCTGTGGGAGTCTGGGTCAATTGGTGGTGCGTCTGTGCAAACGGTGCTGTTTTTGTGGCTTTAAAGGAATGCAGCTTAATTAGTGTTAACTATCCCGAAAGTTATGTGATGAGCTAGAGAGGAGAGTGCTCTAGAGAGCTAGAGAGGAGAGTGCTCTATAGTTTAAATAAACAGGGGTATCACAATAGATCTTTAAGGAAGCAGAGAATAACATCCTTTAAAAAATCTAATCCTGAAATTGAAGAATAATAACAGCCATATAAAAAGAAGTTAATCATCCATGGTCAGTGATAAAAGTTCGTTTGGACATACGAGTACATACTTGGAATCTCAAAAATCCTCCTTGAATAACTCCATATAATGTGCATGCTACTTTGGCAGTGTTCCATATTTCTAAATGCATGATTCGAAATTTTGTTTCTAAATTTGTGTAATTGTTTATAATTTTCTGTTAATTTTGCTTATTTTTAAATTTTATTTATTTAAATAAAGCTGCCCCATAGGAAATTTCTTAACCGTGCTCTACAGTGCCCAGTGCCACAGACAATATTTAAAATGGGTCCATATCTTCATCTCTAATTACAATTATATATAAAACCAAATTAACGAAGTAGCAATATTCTTCATATGCATTTATTATTATTATTATGATATCCTGCACCATAATACATTGTATCTGCAAGGAGTTGGGGGAATGAGTACTAGCAAATAAGGACTTCGACTCGAAGAGAAGAATATTTAGAAACAAGTATTTTTCAGACTATGTCCAGGGCAGGATTGCATCTTGGTAAGTCTTGGACGTAGATTGTGAGTGGGTTTGTCTAAATATATGACCATTACTTGCACTATTAGTCGATGAAAGTTCTTCTCTTTGATTGCCGAGCCTTCAGAGGAGGCGAGCCAGGTATATGGGCTCGGCCGTCTTTGAAGAACTATAAGAATTAGCCGAACTGAAACTAACTGATATTCTCAACTTCACAAAAGCTTCTGGCTAGTTTAGGATTATGATGAGCTGAGGGTTAGGGGAGGGGGAGTGGTTTTCCCCCTAAAAACAGGTATCACAATGGCCCAAAGGCCTTCCGAGTGCAACTTACGTAGCTCGCAAGATACCCTAATCTAACCGGGACTATTAAATTGGGTAATTTCTGGGAGATATAGCTAAAGTTACCCGAGTGGCCATGAATTTTAAACAAACTCGTACAAACCATTACAAGCAAAGCTGCTTTATCGACATATACCAGTTAGTTACCAGTTATGAAATTGGCTTTTTTATGGTTTGGTCATTTAACGGAAGAAAGAAAAGGGGTAAGAATTAATACACATATAGTAGTTAGTTACCAGTTACTATATTGTATTGCTCCGGATTACTGTACTATCGAAACATAAATATCGTCGTATTTGTGCTCTCATAGATTCGGAGTAGTTCTGCGTTTCATAAGTTGACAGAACTTGTAGATGAACGTTATCACTTACAATTGGTTGCTTGGTGCACTGCAATGAACTTACAACGCCTAATTTCCTTCAAAGATTTTCATCCTCCGTCGGTAAAAGATTTGATTCCATCCCTTTTTATTTTTATGTATGAAATATGGAACAGTGCTGTGTGCTAAAAATATGTTGACTATGTTCATATCCGCCTACCAGATGATACTCAAGAGTACGAACCAATAATTCCTCTTCAGCGGAAATTGTGCAACAAGTGCTTTTATACCGCAGGAAACTCATTGGTATCAACTGGGAGCGAGTAAGGGAGGAAGTGGTTTCTGTATATTACGTTGTTTCGGCCAATCTGGGTATGTTATGATATCTCTTATGCTTATAACTCTTCTAAGAATATGGAGATGAGTTCGAAATGGGGTCCCTATTGTCCTTGCTTATATTTCGTCCCGCGTAAGTTTTGTCTTCTTTGTTGTTGTTAATTGCTAACTAAGTTCTGTATTATACATATTTTGGGTCTAATGTTGGCACCAGTTTTCGATGTTTTTTGTTTTGTTCATGAATCACAAAACTGTTTTCTTTAAGATGCAAACGTTTTCTGAAGATGCAAAGAATTCTATGCAAAAAGATGATCCCAGATCTGTGGTACAATTTTTGTTTATTTTTCATCTCATCGTTTGATTTTCATACGGTGATTTATATAACAGTTTCTTTAAGGGGTGTGAATCGACCTCCTTCTGAGCGTGACACTTTTCCTTCCACAGAAGAGTAATGGTGAAGTCCATTTGAGAGTAAAACTTTTCCTGCCACAGTAGATTAATGTTGAAATATGCAACTGAAACCCAAAGGTGACAAGAATATGTTCTCAATTATAATCCTTTCATCATTCCAGGTGTATCTTGTGCCAGAATATCGCGTAGTGATATCGTTTTCGTGCAACTGGGGTGATCAGAGATGAAAAGCTTCAAAAATATTATTAAACAAAAATCTAAAAATTCTTTAAGTAAAAGTGTATACAAATGTTATTTAATTATTTAAAGGAGTGTCCAAGATTGGAGTAAATAAGTGTAAAACATAAAAATTATAACAAGTTCAGCATAAAAATTAAAAATTAATATTCATACATAAAAAATAAAATAAGTAGTGCTAAAATGGCAACTTGCTTTTGAAGCGAATAAAAAGTGACTCAAAAAAGTGGTAATAATTTTGAAATAATTATAATTAAATTCGAGTGAAATTTGAGAAACATCTTTCACACGAGGCAGCGCATTGCATTGCACCGCACCGCACCGCACATCAAGCAGCAGCAGCAGCATGAATAATTACAAAAATCAAACGCCGCCACCTGTAATACGGCACCACAGCGCCGCTCATTTGCCGCATGCAACGCCGCACCATACGCCACATCATACGCCGCATCACCACCAGTTGTCACATCATCACAGCAATCATCATCAGCAGCAGAAGCATCACAGCGGCGGCGTGGCTCCGCAACCCCAACCGCAACCGCAGCCGCTGATCAGCAATTCGCTGGCCATACGCCAGGAGATCCAGCGTTTCGAAAGTGTGCATCCATCGATATATGCAATTTATGATTTAATTGATTTGTTGCCCATGCCGGATGCACAGATCGCTCAGCAGATACGCGATCATGTTGTTTGCATTGAAGGTGAGTGAGTCGCTAATGTCTTGGAGCATTTTTTTTTACGTTGAACGGGGGCCTCCACAAATAACGATATATTCAATTTTCATTTTGGTGAAAGTTCGCCTTGGTGATTTCTTAATCAAAAATTTCAATTTACTTTTACGACTGTTGCCACAACAGTTTCGTATGTGCTGCCAACAAGTGGCAAGTCATCTGATTGCAGATAGATGCATTTGTACCGTTGCTCAGTGCGGATTATTAGTTATATTATATCCATAAGTAGTGTTTGCATATCAGAACAATCCTTTAGCAAGGAGCCATGTCTGAGCATGTCTCCAATCCCCGTCTGACTCTTAACAACGCTTCTCTGTGCAGCTCCGAACCATGCATCATCTGGTTACGCTGCAACGCTGACTGCAGGCTATTAATCACAGCTATGTACGAGTATTCCACCTTGTTTTCGTATGCAAGATGCGGCCATTGGAAGAGTTGTGCCCATTTCGTGAACGCTTCGCACACACCTAACAAATTCTCTGCAGTGGCAATAGAAATAACTCTGGCCAATGTACGGGTCTGGTTTGGTCCGCTCCGGTGTGACTGATTGCACCAGCCTCCAACGAATTGTAAGTGTTATTTAATTGCTTGCTCCTCCAGTGCGCCGTCATTGAATGGTCATTTGTCAGTACGTTTGACAGTTGGGGGCAAATAGCGCGCAATTTAAATTTGAATCGCTTGAGTGGGCACGCCTTACAAGAATTGCAAAAGGGACAATATACTCGTAAATGCTGTTTCTAACTTTATAGTAACAGATAACAACTCACAGGTTCATAAACGAGGTGTGTAGTGTAGGTAGGTCGGTTGAGCGATCGCCAAAAAGCACACTAAATGGCCCTTTGTGATACCGCATAAGACACAGGGCCCATTCCCGCCCATGATTGACCCTTTGTGATACCCCATAAGACACAGGGCCCATTCCTTTTCAGAAGTCCATCCATTTGGAGCTGTTTATGAAGCAGTTGATGGAGCTGACTTTCTTATTTGAAATGTGTCTCAGAGAGTTGGGTGACTACGTTACCCAGGAAAGTGTATCTCCTTTTGTACTGCGCTGGACACATGCATATCAGATGTTCGAGGGACTCTTACTCCTCGTCATCCTTGCAACTCCTACAGAAGTTATTTGAGACAATCCCCAAACTACTACCATGAGTATCCAGGTAGTTTTAATACTCATGAAGACAAACTGTACAACATCTTCTAGAGCTTTTTCTCTTTTAATGACTAAGCTGAGTCGAGACATACTTGATGGAGAGCTGTTTAAGGTGCTGCATTAATGAAAGTTTCGATATTTTATGGTTTGTCCACACCGACCATTAGAAACGACGTTAACTTCACAGGTCAAATTAATTCTGATGTTTCAGAGTAATTTGACAAGTAAATTTAACAACCGCAGTGGAGAAATCTCCTTCGGTAATGTGAGCAAATCCTCCTTTGGTAATGTCATCAACACTACTAAAAAGGGTACAAAATTCTGTATCAACCAAATGGATTATTCCAGGGGTCTGTGATATCTAGGCACCATTGGGGTCAATACGATAATGTTCTGATACAATTTGTAACCGGATTCTTACCTTCATCGGTCTATTTAGATTTAAGCGACTATTTCTTATTGGCATAGTAACATGCTAACCACTGTGGACTCAACTATCACATGCATAAATTGGGTCTATCTTCAGATGTCATCTGCAGATTCTGTGAAGAAAGTGGCGAAACCAAACTGCACCTCATCACAGACTCCGGACCTTTGGCACACAGAATACACAGGTATTTTGGAGAATATGTTTTAGATATGAACAAGATCCCTCAGTTGATTCCTCCAAAATATATGAATTCCTGTCGGAAATAAAACTGACAGAAGATCTGTATATGACACTATCCGCATCGTTTAAATAAATACTTATGGAAAGTGGACGTATTTGTGGCCCAAACTTCACCAAAATTTATACAGACCATCCGAGTTGGAATCTCATTTTTATGTAATTAAAATTTCAGTTCAATATCTCTTTGGGCACTTTGTCTAGGATCACTTTGCTAGAAGCCAGAACATTTACACGAATATGACTGATTTGTTTAAGGAAGTGATACTAATATTTCTATAATATCAATAGCTTCCACGACTATTTTTGTTACAAGGAAATCCATTATAGAGAATAAAAAGTATTTAGTCATATTCATTTATTCAAATTATCTAGGTTTTCAATCCCATCTGGGTCCTATATTCAGATCAATGTCTCTATTCGTTCCTTGTGTAGGCTCGTTTTGCAAGAGGTGAGGACACATAGGCGAACATGACTGACTTTATTCGAAAGTGACACTGATCACTAATATATATCCATTCCTGCAATTCCTGTTATTAGACGTTAGTAGCATTTGTCTCAGTTCAATATATCTTTTCGTTCTTTGGCTAGGACCACTTTGCAAAAACTTAAGACAAATAGACTAACATGACTGATTTGTTTAAATGAATGACACTGATAATATATCTACAATATGCGTAGCTGCCACGCCTATTTTTGTACGTTATAGGTAACCAAAAGTGTTTAGTCTCAAGATCTTCAATATCTCTTTATGTTCTTTGCATAGGCACAGTTGGCGAGAAGTGAGCACAGCCAAAATACCTAATTTATACGCGGCAGGAAGTGACATAGCTCAAAAATATATATACATCATCAATAATATATATATATCCTTCATCAATAAAAGATATCCTTCAACAATAATATATATACGAGTATATACTTGCCACGTCTATTTTTGGGCATTACAAGCATTTTTTCTAATCTATTATAGAAAACAACATGAGTTTTTGGAGTCTCAAATTATCATCGTTTCTTCTTCCAACTGATTTCCCAAAATTTAGAACGGAATATCTGCTGCATTACCTTCTAGACTGTACTTAATTTACTTATGTCTGAGTCATTATCAATCATAATGTAATCACTCATCATCAATAAGAAAAATTTTCGATGTTAAAAGCTTTCAATTGAAATTATTTTCTTTTTCAATTTCAACTGCTAATTAACGGCTCATTCCGCCGCTCTAAGTGAGGCTTTCTAAAATTTTCCATTTTGAACATGTTCATGGAGGATTGCACCAGCATTCCTAGTGACTTTCCCAACTACAACACACAGATACAGACACTCAAACGCACGCTTAATTAAATTTCATTATATCGTCCATTTCAAAAGAAGCAATCAATGCAATTACAATGTTGCCCCAACATAAGTCATCAAAAAAAAAAAGCGGCTGGAAAATCAAAACTGACCCTCTTTCAATGAGGTATACGAGCAAAATGACCAGGGGGCTGACGCATGTTTGGCCATTGTCAACCAACCCCTCAAAACTGAGCGTAAACAATGTAAGTCGAATATAAAAATTGCGCTTTTTACGCAAGTGAGTGGAATTCTTTATGCCCCAAACTACTCCACAGTAACAACAAAAAGAGAAAAAGCAAATAAGGAAACTGCTGTAATCGCAAAATCACGCAATTTTCATTTTCACATCTCTCCACCCAGGAAAGCTGTGAACTTTTACATGAAAATCACCCACGCAGCAAGGATGCTGCTGTACACATGCACATCCTCAGCGATATTATCACTTTGGAAATTTGTGAAATGCAACAGCAGCAATACCAATAACAACAACCGAAACAACAACAACAAAAAGAGCTACAGTAGCATCAGGACTCTGGTGCTGGTGCTGGCAGTGGCACTGACTCTGACTGCGACTCCGACTCCGACTCCGCTCCGCGTTGTATCATGAACAGCATCCGCTGCGTGCAGCTAAAGAGATGAAGTGTTAATGTTGCAAGTGCTGCTGCCATTGTTGTTGCCTCTGCCATTGTCCTGTAAAAGGGTGGTGTTGTTTGTGTGGCTGAAGACAAAGTGGCCTGAAGTGGGGGCGGGCGGACAGTAGGTAGCGCCCCGGCTCAAAAGGGGAAATACTTTAGACTTGACTGTTACCGCCATCGCTGACGCCGCCGCTTGCAAGGCAATTAAACGTGATTTATTGCCATCTACTCCACTTGCACTGTGTGGTAATTGTAATAAAATCTTTAAAAAGAGCCCAGAGAGTGTCAGGCGGGGCTCCCTTGCAGCTGAGACTTTAAGTAAATTTATTCGATTAAACGCAATTTATGAGTGTGCAACTTCTTTTACACTTGATTTTCTAATTCTTCCAACCTTTTTTTCCATTTCTGTTTAGAAAGTTTTCTAACTCAAATTACTTTCATTCGATATGCTTTGATTTACGAGTATTTTAGTTTGAATTTTTACTTAGCAGTTAACAGACTGCCTCATCAATCCCACCAGTCCCATTACTCCACCATTCCCAACCACGGCCCGCCCAACCGCCCGCCCGCCCGTTAGAAAAATGTTATCTCTCATGAATCATCAATCATCATTCTTGTGCTCAAATTTCTTTAATTTGCGTCTCAGCTGTCAATTCCAGAAAGCCTTACAAGTATTTTTCACAAGTCACCGTCAGCCAAGTGCATATCAGCCCCCCCTCTCGAGTCGTCACGTCTGCCTGGCACAGCCAGATTCTATTTTTCTTCACGTATTTGTGTATATTCTTCATTGGCAAATGCGATAAATTCAATCGTTACGACTGTCAAAAAATTCTCCACCACCCGCGAGGATTCAACAATTCCGACCGGAGCACTTGTCAGTCATGCGGCTATCGATTTTCTATCGAATTCCTGCCAACTTTACTTAGCCGAGTTTTAAATTACATTGACTACATTGAAAATGTTTCGCAATTTTAGATTCACGACTATGAAGTATTCACTTTAATCTCTGTAAAGTTGTAAGCCTCACGTAGGAAAGTTCTCTGATTTGCATTCTAATTTGCCAGCGATATACTGGCCATCATCTTCAAAATAACTAACCCAATCTTTACTAAAGTGCTGATAAAATGTTTTATGGCATCATTCTGTAAAGCAAACCAAAGTTTTTGGAAGTATTTAAACGAGTAGCATCTGCAAAGTGGTTGACAATTCGTTGTATTGTGGTTACATTCTGTAAATGAATTGTTCTGAAATAATAAGGAATAAAACAGCTTTGAGTGTTCACCATTTATAGTGAGCAAACTCTTTAGAAACCTTAATTTTGATTCATAAACAGGTGGCAATAGTTATTGAAAGAAATTCCTCTTTACTTTTGCATTTCAATATACTCATATCTTCTTATACGAGGGGTAGTATTTATATTTCGGGAATAGCAAATAATAACAAACATTTATAAATGAAAATGGCTCTATTGTTTTTCAAAATATTCCCCTTGATGATCAGTACACTTTTGCATTCGTTCAAACCATTTGTCATGGCAGTTTTTCCATTCCTCTTGAGACACTTTCAAAACATGGTTTTTAAACTGAACGCTTCAACTGCTTCTTCGGCGCTCGTAAATGGTTGACCATGCAGTTTACCTTTGTTTTCGGGAACAGAAAGATGTTATTGGGTGCCAAATCAGGACTGTACGGAGGATGAGTCATCAATTCGATGTTTTGACTGCTCAAAAATTCACCCGTTTGACGAGATGAGTGAGAGCTCGCATTGTCATGATGGAGAATGATTCGTCTTTGGCGGTTGGTTTTACGAATTTCTCCGAAGACTTTCGTCAAACAAATGGTCGTGTACCATTCACAATTGACCGTCCTACGTTGCTCAAGCGGAATAGTGGCCACATGACCCATTCGGCCGAAGAAACAGGCGACCAGTTGCTTCGCTGTGCTTCTTCCACGAACAACTATTGTTGGATTTAGCTCGTCTTGGAATACCCACACGGTCGACTGTTGTTTTGTTTCCGGCTCATACGCATATATCCATGATTCGTCACCTGTCACGATTTTATACACGTCTTTTGAAGCACCACGGTTGAACTTTTTAATCATTTCCTTACACCAATTGACACGAGCCTTTTTTTGAGCGATTGTCAAATTATGTGGGATCCAACGCGAACAAATCTTTTTTACAGCCAAATGTTCATGCAATATTGAATGTATGGAAGTGGAAGTAATGCCCAAGGTGTCCTCTATCTCACGAGATGTCATATGACGATCTTGCTCAGTTCACGCACTGCATCGATGTTTTGTGGCACACCCACCGGTTTTGGACGACCTTCCGGGAGTTCGTCGGCGACCGAACTACGACCACGATTGAATTCACTAACCAGCCATATACTGTGGTTTTTGATAGTGCTTTATCGCCATACAAAGAACTGAGTTCATCGACACATTCTTGTTGAGATAATCCACGTCGAAAGTTGTGAAAAATAATCCAACGAAAACCTTCTCTTGAAATTTCCATTTCTTGGCCAAATTGATTTTCTTAACTCACTGTAAACCAAACAAATAGCACTTGTACATCAATACGTTGTGAGTACGTATATGCTAAAAAATGTCAAACTTTATTATGGTGTTGCCAGATTTTAGTTATTTGACATTAGTGTTGCCAGTTCCCTAAATATAAATAGTACCCCTCGTATTTTTGACTGCTGTTTATGCTTTTCCCTTAGTTATGTGGTTTGCTTAGTTGGTAACTTTCTGGGGTTCCTACCCGGTGTATTCCCTTTCCTTCCCTATCTATTTGATCCTAAAATGTTAATAACTACTCTCCCTTTAATAATCACTGTGTCTCTGTCTTTCCCTCTCTCTTTGTTCTTCTTTCTACCTTCATGATCCTGATTTCTGTTACATTTCTCACTCTCTCTTCTGAGTATCTATTTCTACCTTAATAAACCAGATTTCTATTACATCTCTCTCTCTCTCTCTTTCTTTTTGGTGGTTGATCTAGAATCCTGGTTCAACTTTCTATTTTATTATTATCGTATTTCCACAGAATTAATTATGTATGTATGCTAGGCTTTGGAATAATGGGTACCAGCTGCGAAAGTCCTTGTTTCGAAGAGGACGAATACCCCGAAAGAAGCATTCTGATGCCCCTATATATTTAAAAGATGAGAATGGTCTCATCTCTAGGGTGTTATACACAGCGACTTGAAAGATTTGTTGTGATCCCCCTATTTATTTAAGAGACAAGGATAGTCTCATCTATGATCTTCTGCCCGGTTAATTTCCAACAGGAACTCATGTATTTTTGAGGAATCAAGTTGGGGGATCTTGCCCATATCTAAGACATATTCTCCAAAACTCCTGTATGTTTTGTGTGCCAAAGGTCCACAGTCTCTGATCAGATGCAGTGAGATTTCTTCACTTTCTCCACAGAATCTATAGATGGCAACTGAAGATAGAACCAACTTATTCTTATGATAGTTGAGTCTACAATGTCCGCTTAAACGCCGGTGATGATTCTCAAACTATACCATGTTAATTAACTATTTAGCTCTTTTTTTTGGATTAAAGTCCCCCAGAAGAGCTTTGGACTGCTTTAATCCCGGAAGATTTTTCCTGGTTTGTCTTCTTTTTGCATCTGTGCACTTCGTAAGCAGACTTTCAATGAATGATAGTCCACAGAAGGTTTCAGTGCCATTGAACTGAGAGACCGCAGCTTTCCTTGCTAATCTATCCGCCTTCTGGACTTTCCCTGAGACAATCCCATGGTTCTCGTTTATAGTTTGTATTCAGAACCGACATGAAAGCTATTTTTTCTTTGAAATTTGTCCATGCTACGAATCATGAGTGGTGATTTTCGAATACTGCTGCCAAGTTGCTTAAATTAGAGGGATTCCAGGACCTAATTCTAAGATAAGTAAAGGACATAATTCTAAGGAGTAAACACATCCATTTATTTAACAAGAAGTTTTTATATGTACTCCTCTCAGACTTGAACCACATTACCCAAACCAATTATGTGGAAGGCATCTATTCAATAAAGTTGTTAAACTAAGTTGTTAAATTAAGTTCTTAATTAAAGTTATTAAACTTAGTTACCTTTTTATGACGGGGTCGTTAACTTTAACCATGAATCCTTATTATGGGCTGTCTTAGTTACAATTTACCCATAATTAAAACTTTATATAACTCCGTTTGGCGCACACAAGTAATAAATTTATGAGGGCAGTTTGGTCGCTTAGCAGAAAGTTTATGGAAATTGCGAACTAAAGTAATTACTTACAGGGTAATATTTCAAAAACCCTATTGGGCGGTGTCAGCTTCAAATATCACCTACTTTTATGCCTACATCCCTCTCCACTCTTGCATAAACAAGAAACTTCCTATCATTTTTGTAGACATTTGGGTCATTTTTGCTAATTGACAAGGGATATTCAACTAAGTACTCGTACATTTTTCCAATATCCTCAACTAACCACCTTTATTCAGTGAGAAGAATGTTGTTGATTGACTCCATTCATCCAATTGTCCTCTCTGGCTGTCAGTTGAGCTTCCCTCAACGATAATGAAATGATGGATTTTCAATGTTTTCTGGCTACTTTTTCCAATTCGCTTTAGAAACTCAAACGAAGTGAAGTGGAAATTTTGCAGATAACACAAAAAGAGAAGAATTTAAAGTAGCAGGGTAAGCAGATATTTTTTTTGGCCGTAATGAAAGGAAGTCGAAACTTTTTGACATTACGAAGCAAACAAACAGTTCCAATACTGCAAAGTGCACTTACTCCCACCCCAAGTGTTCGGTTTCCTTTCTTTTGTGAAAGCAAAAACAACAACATCCACAGCCAGAAAGTTTTAACTCTTATCAGCACCGGTGCTGATAACAAAATTGCTTATTGAAACTGTTGTTGTTGTTGTTTGCGTTATTGCTTTATGCACTGTTTTGCATTTTCCGGTCGCTGTTTGTAAACAAGCGAAGTTTTGCTGTCGCTGGCAATTTGTATTTAAATGGCAAGGTCGCCTTGGACAGGAAGAGAAAAAATACATCATAAAATAAGTAAAGTTTTTCTAGCAAGAAAGAATTTTTATGCCAAATTGAAAATGGGTGCACTTGGATAGTCCAGGCTATTGTTTAAAGTGGAAGGAGTATAAGAAATTTAAGTGATGGGGTACTGCAAAGCCGAGGTACACTATCTGAGATGAACAGTTGGGTTCACATCTTTTGAAATAACTACTTCACTAGGCAATTAAATAATGGAATACCATGTCGACAAAATTGACCGCTCTGATCTGTATAAAGTGTTTAACTTTGAGCGAATTATCTATAAAACGATACCGTGTCCAAACTTTTCTTCCATTCAGTGTTTTTATTACAACTCAGATCATTTTATTAGTTAATTGTTTAAAAATATACTAAGATTGCAATAATACTTTCATGTGACAACTCATTTTGCGGATCGCTAGTATTGCAGAACCGTTTCATATACTTTGATATACGACTCGGTAATATATCAATATTATAAGCGAAGATCCTCCATATTATTCTCCTCCTTCCCTAATGATATTATAATTATATGATTCATCCAGGATTTCAACTACACCACTACCTAAATTTTGAATACTACTTCCACATTACATTTGCCAACAGAAAACTCCGATGCAGTCGCGGAATCAGTAACTTAAATTAACCCTTTTTCGATAGGATATGAATACATAATTCCGATAGTACCCGTTTTGAAAATAATGTTCATTTATATGTCCTTTTATCTAATAGAATTTTCATGTACCCAGAATGGGAGTCACATTGCATTGGGCACAAATGAAAGAGGACTCTCAAGATGTTTGCATTTGCAATTATGCATTTTACCATTCTAGACTATTAGTTCCCTATTGTTTTATTCTGATTCGAGTTATTTTTTTTCGAATAATCTAAACAGACATAAAACTTAAACTTAATAGCGTGAGAAAATTAATTTTCAGATATATTCTAAACCTCTGTACGCCCTCCTAAAAATTACTCTTTAAAAATTAATAATTTTACATAAATCAGCTGATAATAAAAATAGGAGACAAATATCACCCACTTGGTACTCGACTTTATGATGCAAAAGTCATGTATTCTATAATTTTTGCCTGTATATAATGATTGAAGGGTCCCTCAATTAAACAGAACTTTGGATATTGAAGTATTTGTTATACATTATCCGCCATGCCACTAAGCTGGGCCACGGCCTCCGGCACTCCTGTCGCAGCTACCAAGAAAGGAGCAGAACAGACGACTGTCCAGGTAGGTACTTTGTCACTGTCCGGCCCTCTACGGACGCAGGTGAAAAACTCTCTTTAATGACCTGGACGATCTCGAATCAATCACTATAAAAGACATGTTGAAATTCGTCCTCCTCCCCAAATGCTGGAGTAAGACTCCACACAGGGTCTACTTTAGCCCCAAATATGTGGTGTCATAATGGCCCTACTTATGCCCTAAGTGTGTCGAAAGTGTTCGTGCCCATAACAAGCACTTAAACCTACCCACCCACTTATACATTCTCCGGATTATATATGGAGTGCATGACTGAAGCACACAATATATATATATAGATATAAATAATGGAAATATTATATATATATATATATATATATATATATATATATATATATATATATATATATATATATATATATATATATATATATATATATATATATATATATATATATATATATATATATATATATATATATATATATATATATATATATATATATATATATATATATATATATATATATATATATATATATATATATATATATATATATATATATATATATATATATATATATATATATATATATATATATATATATATATATATATATATATATATATATATATATATATATATATATATATATATATATATATATATATATATATATATATATATATATATATATATATATATATATATATATATATATATATATATATATATATATATATATATATATATATATATATATATATATATATATATATATATATATATATATATATATATATATATATATATATATATATATATATATATATATATATATATATATATATATATATATATATATATATATATATATATATCGGGTTTTTCGGGTGTAAGAGCGCTACAAAAGTTTTTTTAAATAAAACAAAACCGGTTTTGTTAAAATAAAATAAAAATTAAATCCTTATCTTAATGAAAGAATGGAAGTGTTGAGTATTCGAATTTGATTACAATGAATAAAATATATATGCTGGCGCCTTCCAGGCTCGGTTTATTTTTATTACGTGTTTTCTATGCCTATTCCGGAGATTGTGATAGGAGTACCCATCGAATCAGCGCGTGTGTGCTTTCATTCTTGGTGAACCACTCTTTTGACCATGTTTCATTGGCAATTTTGTAATTAGAAGCATGTTTACCTGTGATATTAAACAACTTATAAGCAATATTTGTTATGGTTCGAGATAATTTAGTAGAAGTCGTAGAAGAACACGTTCGGGGCTTAGATATATTGTTTCAATGTTTTATGTGTTTTTTCCTCGTCCACATCGTTTTTGACGTACTCATATTTCATGTGGAGCTCTATCAAATCATGAGTAGTTACTCTGTGTTTTTTTTTTGTGGGTACAGAGAGTAAAAATTCATATTGCATCATCAAAACTGTCGTGACATATTTGGTATGTTAGGATTACACTCACTAAAACATCCCCCTTCCTCACTGAGAGCATCTCTCCACCCACAACTCGCTACCATACAACACAATGGAGTGATTTGTCATAATCAGAAGCTTCCTCTTGCTGGATGTGGCCCCTCTGGTGTTTGCCATCCCTCTGGTGAGAGAAGCCGTTACCCGGGCTGCCATAGCCGCCGCATCAGGTGAGTCAAGTTAAATTCCCAGGTACTTTATCCCCTTTTTAGTCCCGATGGGATTGGAGAAAACTCTCATGTCAATTTCGGTTGGTATGTTCTTTCTCGTAACGAATAGCAGTTCCTTCTTTTCCGTGGCCAACTTCAGACAGTGTGAGTCGAGCCACCTCTGCCTTCTGATCATGAACTGGTTCACCACTCTTCTGCGTCTACCGAATCGCCTGCGATGATGACAGCCCCAATATCGTCTCCGTAGCCAACTAGATGAGTGTCATCTCCATGCGGAAAATGCCGTCGTAGCTTATATTCCACAGATCCGGTCCGAGGCTGGACCCTTGCGCTGCCACTGAAGTGATGGTATTGTTTCGTTGGTCTCTTATATGAAATTGCGATATTTCAGGTAGCTTCGGATTATCTTCTTCAGATAAGCTGGTATCTGGGAGCGATTTTCGAGTGCCTCCATCATGTCCACCCATCTAGCGCTGTTGAAAGCATTTCTGACATCTAATGTAAGAAGGAGTACCAGTCGCCTGGAGTAGTGATTTACTTGCTGTGCCGCTAGCACACTTTCTATGATGTCTTCTACGGCGCCAATTGTGGACTTTCCTGGCCGAATGCCGTGTTCTCGGGTGGATAATCCCCCAGCATTTTCAATGGCTGCTGCTATTCGGGGTTTAAGTAAACGCTCCAAAAGTTTGCCCGCGGTGTCCAGCATACACAGTGGTCGATATGCTGACGGTGATTCGGAGTTTCCCTTTCCCTTGCTGATGAGCACTAGTCACTATCTTTTCCATACTTCTGGGAATACTCCTTCTGTCAGGCAGGCATTTTATATATCAAGAAGTACTTGGGCGTGGCCATTTCATAATATTTTAAGACTTTTGCTGGAATGCGGTCGATACCCGATGCTGTGTTTTTCTGTAAGGTGATGGCGGCTGCTTTAAGTTCATATTCCGTGAAAGGAGGTGGGACTTCCTTGACCAGCACTACCGGTTCTTCTCTTAAGACATGTATGGGGAATAGAGCGTTTCCTATGTTTTCTATAGGATGTTCTTCTAGTTGGGGTACCGATTCCCTTTCGGCACTCGCAGATCCTACACGCCTGGTCATAGTGTACGTTCTTCTGCACCGCAGACAGTTCTGCTGTTGAGCTATTTCGTCTGTCCACCAGTAAACGGCTTTCTTGTGAAATTAATGATAAAACCCATGCAGAGTCTATTATTAACTGCATTTGCTTTTAGAGTGATGCTCTCTTAACTTTAACTTAGCTTATTCTGACCTCCATAAAACTCAGCGACGTCTTAGCAATCTATTGTGCAGTCACTCTATCATTATCTATTCGAATTATTCCCATGTTTCGATTATTTTACTGCCACTTTTTATTAGCACTGCCTCAGTGGACGTCTGCTGCTTGGTTGGTAGTTTCACCTTAAATATATTTCACACATTTTACGAAGCTAAGCATCCTTGGAGGACAGAACGGAGCGCTGCTTGCATTGCTTGCTTCCCACCCATTTCTCAAAGTCAAAACGGACGGCTGCTGTCAGTTGTGACCGTTGTGATTCATCACCTTGACAAGGACAATGTACACAGCCAGGAGTAGCTGTTCATAGTGCTAACACGTGAGACAAAAACCAGCCGCACGCAAACTCGCAGATACTTTTAGGGCCATTCATTTTTTATTCTTTTTTTCCCTTTTTTGCTGTACAGGAAGAAAAAATATCAATTTTAGCTCTAGCTCTCTGTTAGTTTATTTCATTTATTCCTTGCCAAATGGCACATCGCACAATCGAGCGTTGACATTGATAATGAATGACAGCGGAGCCGAGCCGAGCTGAGCTGAGCGGAGCCGTGTACGCGTATGTGCAGGGGAAAATTGAATGGAAGCAGTCTATATGGAAATTGGATACAAAAAAGAGTACACAGTGATGGACTACCACACACTTCCGCTTAGAAAAATGAAACTTGCAGTGCCACAACACTGCGCCGGCCGAGGAGAGGAAAGGTGTGCGTAGCATGGCGACTCGAGTCGCACTCTGGAGGTAGAGTTTTTATGTGCTTTGCATTTTAATTGGCAACACTGAGCAAAAAAGTGCTTTTTGCGAGGAAAAAAGGTACTAAATTCATTTGGGCAGACATCAAATGTTTCCACATGACGTACTCACTAAGTGGGAGGTGGGCAATGGCAGATGAGGACTGGGGACTGGGGACTGGGGACTGGGGCCGGCCTATTGCAATTTCATGCATTACTGCAGAGACAATGACTATTCAGCCGTTGGCCTGTCCGTGTGTTCATCGGTCAGTCGGGTGTGTGGCCACTTTTTGTGTGTTGCAGTTGTTTGGCGATTTCGATAAAGGTGTTACGGAAAAATTTCCCCAATTTGGTGTGCTTCGTGTGGTCATGTGTTGCTTACTCAAGCGTTTTTTATTGTACATTTTCTTTTATTTCGTTTTTTTTCTGCCACCCCTCAGCAATTTTGCCCATTTTTGCAGACCGTTTGCTCTTCTTTCCGTTTCGTGTTTGATTGGTTTTTGTTTCGTTTTGTTTTTTGGAAACCATTTGAAAGTGGTTTTTTTATGCGATTTTATATGCAACATTTCCAAACGCTGGGCAGCAGGCACACTTAATCCGGAATGCGTGTGAGTGTGTGCGTCGGGATGCCCACTTCATAGGACTTCTTTTTTATGAGGATTTTCCAAAGCTGCTGAAAATCAGTTGAAACATACGCTGAAAATTGGATTTTTGTGCTTCATTTATTTTTGTGGCTTTTTGTTGTTGTTTGGTTGGGGGGGGGGGCTTTGTTTTAAAGGATCAGAAGGTATTAGCAGGCTTCGTGGTAATAACTTAACTCTTAGATGATTGTTTTAAACTTTTTTTAGATTAGATCTATAAAATTTATTATAAAGATCAGCGATAGTAATTGCCATAATACATCAGCGATTTTGTAATCATCCAACAAGCAATGACAAAGTGGAAAGATGTGGGAGGAAAAGGTCACAAGCTGTGTTTAGACCCTTTTTAAAACGCATCAATCGAAAAATGGAACACAATTTGTTACCAGTGAAGCGAGAAGGAGATTTTGTGGGCGGTACTTGGAGTAGGGAACACATAACCATAACTATATGTGTTTGGAGTCTGAGGTTGAATCGTTTGAACTTTTGAGTAATATACTGAGGAGTTTTTTTTTTTTGTTTTATTGTAATTACACAGAAAGAGTGTAAAGGATCACTAATCTGGCATCAGAGATTAATAGGAAATAATCCACATAATAATATTTAATTCTTCCACAGTGTTATCAGATTCCGAAGCTCCTGTAAGGTGATAGAAGTGAGCCTCTAAAAATTCTCTATCGGTACCACCCATTGACTATGCGAGGTATCTGAGGTGTTCCCTTACAACAAATACTCAAAACATCCAAAACACTGTTTTAATTGTTGTGAATATTGTAAATTTTTGTATGAGCTCTTCACCACCTTACTGGGTAGCAATGACCTTGACCTTCGTTCTTTAGTTCTACTTACTTTTTATTACAGATATAATGAATTTCGGCAAGCATGAAACGACTCCAGTTGTTAGTTTACGTCCTTTTCTTGCACTTCCTTGTAGATTATTGCGTTCTTGGGTTTAAGAATTCAGTGGGGATCTATTGTAATGTGAGCCCATTTAATTTTCTATCGTATTTCCAAGTTTTCTGATTTTATGATAAATGTGTTGGAATATCATCGGTGTTTACTAAACCTGAACACTCAGCATTTTTAAGTCAGTTGACATCATTAAATAAGCAGTGTACAATTACTATTTTCTTATAACTCACATCCTTATCTTTATTGGATATTATCCTTTCTTATTATTATTGCTTTCTTTAGTTTAAGAATTCAGTGGGGATCTTCTGTAAAATGATCCCGAAACAGCCTAATTCCAATTTTACAGACTTAATTATGAAAGTTTTGGATTATCCTTGGCATCATGGAAGTTTATTAATAACAAACATACAGCATCTGGAGGTGTGTTTACATCATTAATGAGGCAATCAACGAAGACTTGTGTACTCTTCTGATGAAGTGGTCATCACTTCATCTTATTCTTGTGGTATTGGATCTACCTTTTTTTATTGATTGGATTCACTTTCTTCATATCGCTCTCTCCAGGTGCAATCATTTGAAAGTCATGTAGAGAGCAGTGATTTTTTTAACGATCTATAAACATGGTTTCTAAAGAAGTTGGCTAAATTTATCGTTTTCACCGCGGTTGGCTTTCACCTCTTCACAAAAGAACTGGTATAAAATCGAAACTATTATCAACAAATATACCTGGCAACATATGTACCCGATTTTAACAGCGTGAGAGCTGTTATAAGCAATCATTGAACATTTTTTTTATAATAGAACTCAATTTCATTATACATAAACAGTTTTATTATACAATAATATCAACAAAAATTTATGAACTATAACGTAATCCAAGCACTCATAATGTTCATTCAGTTGTGCAAATACTGTATAAATTAAAAATAATACGAGTAGTAAAAAGATTTATAGTTAAAGTAACATTTTTATGAATGCAGTTAGAGCTGTGAAAGATGTTGTTCGTATGAATGTAGCAACGTTGAGTGTGGTCCTTACATTTCGACGGTTAACTTCACAATCAGTTGTAACTATTTATATGACTGGTGGGCTGTGATTATTCAACTATCTCAATTGTAGTAAATCAATTTGGAGATGAGTTTTTAAATACGTATAAAGTGGTTTTAATTTGAAACGTTCTGTTATAAATATTGTATCCTATTTCAGAGGTTTATTTATTAATATTCTTTTCTTACTAAATATACCAGGACTCTCCCGAGTAGCAACTAAAAACTTGACTTGAATCGCAGACTTCATATAGGAGTGGATTATTTTAGATTTCCTTTAATGAATTTGAAGCAATCATTTTGAGAGTTTTGACAAGTTAAACAATAGAGTAGTAATCAGGCTCCTAGAGGGAATCTAAAGATCTTGATTGAATCAGAAATGTCTTATTGGAGTGCATTATTTTAGACATCCTTTAATGAAATTGATGCATACATTTTGAGGATTTTTACAAGTTAAACAATAGAATAGAAATCAGGCTCCTAGAGGGAATCAATGGTATCTACCTACATACCACAAACAATAAAAGGAAACAAAAAAGGAAAACGAGCACGTATTGGAATAGTGAAACCAGAAGGGAGATTTATGCACCTGATCAAATCCGAATTTCATTACAGGTTGAAATAGCAGCTCAACAAAGGAACTCGTATATTCGGTTCCTTCTAGTATATTTATTTTATTTGTTCCGAGCTGTCTTTACACTCAAGTAAAATGCATTTATGTAGTTATGAATGAAACATGCTCATATCCAATGAAATTTATCCTCATGCGGGCATATGTATGAATTCTGTCATTTTAGCGAAACTTTACTTAATACACCATTAAAAATATGACATTTCATACAAAGCAGCTGTCATTCATGTGTTTTGCATATTTGCATTCAAATATGAGCTGGAAATGCTGGTCGCTCTAAATTTTAAAGCACACACAAACACGCGTCACGTTCCTCTTAACTGGCGTACGTTTCTACTACGCAGTCCTCGAGAGTACACAAATAACACCAACTACAGCATAAGCAACAGCAACAACAACAACGGCAACAGTATCAACAAAAGTACACACGAGCAAACATTTTGAAAAGCAAACTCCTTACTGAACATTGCACAATGCTCAGTTGCAGCGGGACTACATCCCAGCAGTGAAAAGGACTGGTTGTGTCCTATTATTTAGGATACAGTCAGTGTGATAAAAGTTCAAGAAATGGATAAGTATGTGAATACACAATCTTTTTTATAGCAAACATTACAGAGAAGAGTACGAGTGCTAATATTTCATATTATCATGGTATATTTGACCCCATAAGATTTGTTCCAGACATTTTCTATACACTCCCATTAATGAGATTAACTTGGTATACGTAAATTTTTAAATAACAGCAAGTAAATGTATCTGATTATGAATTATTTTTTTCGCTGGATGGGGATTTAGAGGAAAAAACACATAATCTGATTCCTGTGATAACCTCTTAGACTTTCAAATGTTTGTACCTTTTTTCATAATAACCATTATTGAACTAATTCAACATTACGTTACTTCCTCCTCTTACGTAGTTAGTTACTCATAGTAACGTCACTAGTTCCACGCCAACTTCTTCTACTTACTCGTAGTGCGAACTGACGTGATTTCAAAGGTGTACATAATGTTCTATTATTATTATTAGTATTAATAGATTATAATTCAATTATAAAGTAATAGAAAAAGAAGCGTTGCCAACTTAATTAAGTTTTCGTCTAATAAATAAATTAGGAAAATAGAAAATTAATCTAGTATACATTAAAAAGGTAGTTTAACCCCTTTTCAGAAAATCGTATAGTTTTAGGATGTTGTTGATTGTTGTGGTTCCAAGAACTTGGTCCGGAGGTGTACTTCCGAAAGCAACGTCACGACTCGGTTTCATTGTAGGGCATTCAATTAGTAGGTGGTTTATGGAAATTGTAGTGCGTCGACAAAAATAATGTTCTATTGACTAACTGGAAAATGCCAGCAATGTAATATCGTTGGAATTACAGTACGGTTGATAAATTTCTAAGTATTGCATCATTTTCAAGCCATCATCCTCAAACAATAAGTCGTGAACACAGAGATTAGAACATTCTGTCTGGAGATTTAAATTCTTCGAAACAGAAAACGTTTAATTTTTTTCTGAACTAATTTTTAGTAAACTCTTGTTTCTTCTTGATGAGAGGTAAGCCCTGGTCCCCTAGTGGTACTAAATTTTGCTTTTGAATAATAAATTCTATTTTTCAATTTGTAAATACAATAAAAAAGTAAAATCCCAAATACTTGTAAGCACACGAGTGTCAGAATTCTCTTCCAAAAGATATCTATTATAAAGACAGGTACATTTCATTGGTACACTATCGTTCGCTTTTCATTCACTTATAACTAATCATAAGGGGGAGGCCAACAAAGCTGTGACAACCATGATGTGCCAATAATAATGTGCCAGCGCTGACGAACATTAGTGTGCCAACAATGTGAGTAATTTATTCGTACCATTCTCTAAATATGACTAATTTTAGAACACAAAATCCAACAACTTAAGTATCTAGTTTCTTTAAATTTACCTTAAATCTTTTGAGAACTAGTTTCTAAATTTGGTTTCCTGGGAGCAAATTTGCCAAGTATGTTGCCTGCCTCGACTTTTATGACCTATTTTGAAGCTAGCAATAAACTACTTAAGTACTTAGTTTCTTTAAACTTACCTTAACATTTTAGTGAATTATTTTCATATTTTACTGCTGGGATGCTTGGAATGCAATGATGGGCCAACATTGGGGTCCTGGGATCACTTCTTTGCTGCTTTTCTACTTATTTGACTTATTTTAGAACCAGCACCCAACTAGTTAATTACTTAGTTTCCTTAACTTGCCGTAAATCTTGTGGGAACTAGTTTCCAATTTCACTCCTGGGGTTGTTGCAATGCAACTATACCCCAACAACGGGATGCTGTGAGCAATTTAATAATGTTTTAGTGCCTGTCTACTTAGTTTGCTCATTTTAGAACTAGCTTCCAACTACTTAGAACTTAGTTTCTTAAAACTTTTGGGAACTAGTTCTAACATTTTTCTGCTGGGATGCTTGCCATACAACTAAAGATGTTCTCGAACGCAGAACAAATAAAACATATCAGCTCATGTTGTTCTTGCTGTTGTGTTTACGTATCCGTACACACACGAATACACTCACACACATACCTGTAGAAAGTATCTATGTGTATTTTTCAGCTTATAGTTTTTCAAAAAAAGAGAACTGGTTTTCTTTTCCAAAAAGAATGTAGCACACCGGCTCAAATTTCGCTCAGAAATGAAACGAGTTTTTGAGATTTTGTTCTGTTTTGTTAGCTCGGATTTTCGTGTTTTCAGAAGTTGTTGTTTTGCTGATTTTTCAAACGCAACCTTAACCGCTAAATATGTTGAGTTGTTGTTTTATTAATTTTTTGTAGAGCAAGGTTGGTTTACCTTTGAAAAAAAGCCCTTTTTTGGACAAATATTCTCGGCGGAGGCCGACAACAGGGGCAGAGACAGCTTAAGCTGATTTCATAAAAGTCTTTTGTCGCTTTTTGTTCTGATGATGATATCTCCTCAGAAGCCGTTCATTTTTTTTTTCTTGATTCCTTTCTTCTTTATAAGAATGTAATGAATTCATTATCATTGAAATGTAGCTTCGACACTTTGGTATAATGTCAAATGCAAAGATATATTCCACACCATAATTCCATTTCCTTTCGCAAAGGGTGTCTTTGGTTGGGCTTTCTGTGGAGTCCTTTATTACTTTATTACTTAGACCAAAATCTATCAAAATCACTGATTCACAAATTGAATGAACAAAAGTGCAAAGTAAATAATAAGAAAATGTAAGTAGTCGGTATAAATATTTCTTGTTATCGTTGCTAATTCCCTGTCTATAGAGAAGATTCCTCTTTTGATATAAACCGCTAAGGGTGCATTCCTCTTTTGGGTCCTTGTCATAGGAAGTCTCATCCAATCAGTTCATATTACAATAGACTAAATACTTGAGGCATATCTTGGGCATTTTTCTATTCCTGGAGGTGATTAACTGGAGGTTTCTAAACTGGATGATCAACAAATTGCTATCAATTAAGCAATATCCATCTTTTACCCTGTTCTAAATTCTTTTCCAGTTTCAAAACACTTCCATTACCTTGTCTTACTCGGTTGTAGATTCTCTTCCAGTTTCAAAACACTTCCAGTGCCATGTCTTACTCGGTTATGGATTATTTTCCAGTTCAAAACATATCAATTGGCATTTCTTATCCCATTAAGTATTCTTCTCACCTCGGTCACATGTACAAAATGATTCCTCCAGTTTCATAGGTAGCTGAAATCATCTTTAGTATCCCCTCTTTCAATTCGTAGGTAACTTTCCCACACCTTGCTACCCGCGAATTCTTAGCAAATACCGAGATTGTATAGAATTATCTTGAAATTTGCTATTAAAATCGCACACTTATATATTTTATTGACTCATAAATTCTCCACAGATTTCAGGAGATTAGCACTAGTTTTAATCGGCGGGTGTCCACCTGCTGCTCCCTCCATATGCCTCCATATGCCTCCATAGGCTTCACATTTCTCATATTCTGATTATTTAATAATTCAAATTACTTTATAGTTTATTTGTGCGATTTATCATTTTGTATACTCACTTAATGCCATTTGATTGTTTATTTGTGTACTTAATTTATCGCCACTTTTGCTGTATTAAATTCTCGAGAGATAAGTTATCAGACTCGGGAAAATCTGTTTCTATTTTTAGTCTGCCACGTTGAGAGAATTTTTTTTTATACTGAAACGAATTTGAGACAAATAAAAAACACATTCCGCTGAACGAACTCAACATGTCAGGATGGCCGAGCGGTCTAAGGCGCCAGACTCAAGTGTAAAACTTACCTGGTTCAAATCGGGTGAAAACTGAGCGTTCTGGTCCTCTTTGAGGGCGTGGGTTCAAATCCCACTTCTGACAATACAACTTTTTTTTTATTTACTTATAAATATTTAAAAATATTTTATTTTGGCTATCGTTACTTTTAATTATATACAATTTTTTTTTTATTGATAATGTAGGAATGGCATATTCTACATATTATTAGAATTTATTTAGATGAAGATTTTATATTGGTGGAAAGACTTATTTTTTAAAGAGGGGGTTTAAAATTGGTCTATTTTAAAGTATCACTCCTCTTTATATCTTAAGATATATATTTTATATATTTATTTGTACATTTTATATATATATATATATATATATATATATATATATATATATATATAAATATATATATATATATATATATATATATATATATATATATACATATATATATATATATATATATATATATATATACCAGTATATATATATATATATATATATATATATATATATATATATATATATACATATATATATATATATATATATATATATATATATATATATATATACATATATATATATATATATATATATATATATAATATATATATATATATATATATATATATATATATACATATATATATATATATATATATATATATATATATATAATATATATTCCATATACATTTTATATACAGATTCCCAGTACTTCTGTTGTAGAGAAACTGAATATAACTAAACAAGTGGTTGTGGTACTCGGAAATACTTCACAGTATCGGGGAAACGATTTTTTTTATTATGTTTCCCTATTTTTTATATTGGCATGGTCCCAGTGCACCTATATACGAGTAGACTGTATATTAAGATACAACATTGTACATATATTTGCATTTTAGTTTGTTATAATATCTTACCTTATCATCAAATAGGGAGGTACTCATGATAAAAAGGACTTATTGACTATATATGTGACCTTCTCCGAGAAAAAGTACCAATTGTGTGAAAATGAAGTTTTGAGAAAAACGCATTTAAAGTTTCATAACGCATTATCACTGTGAAAACACCTTCAGTTGGGAGATGCCGTTTTTTGACACACTAGGTCCCTTTTCTCGGAGAAGGTCACATATATGGAAATTCTACTTCTACTTCCACGCCCAGTTTTCACAGTAAATACGGCTCAAGCAATTTGGATTATATGCGTTATATCAAATGATACGTATTGATGCTCAAAGCGATCTCTGTAGCACACCACGCCTATTTCATATAGGAAATACTGAACCCTCCCATCCGATTTTGGGTATTTACGCGTAAATCTCAAATATTCGTAATATATAGACTGCAGAGAACTGTGGCTAATAATTTGTACTGCAATCTTTCCGACAACTTCTGACCCTGGTCTTGATGCGCAGCTGAATCTTCCCGCCCTAGATGTTTTTATGCAAGGAGAAGCTCTAAAGGCTATCTGTGGGTTAAAGCACAATAGACATTGGGTGGGTGGGCGTTTTAACCTTATAAATATATTCCACGCCTGACACCCGTAAGGAACCGTTCCACCGATTTTAATGAAATTGGAATCAAATAATTCCCATATTTAGACTGACTCAGTATACTCTTAGGAGCATCCCATGACTTCCACGCCCACTTTCGCCATAAAATATGTACAATAATGAACCAACTTTGATGATGTCGAATGTCAAGTAATTCGTATTGTGGCCCAGGGAAACTTAAGCTGTATTTATGGATGTCACAAAATATTTCTTTTGAAGTCTAGAGTGGACTAATATACATATACTACATTGACGTGGCAGACTCTTTCCCATGCCCATTTCCAGTCAACTTTTCATAGTCCAGTTCTTATATCTACTTTCATAACTACCTCAATACATATATTCATACTTATAGAGTAGGCGGAAACGGTCTACCTACGGTAACGATATCATGAAAGAGGGCGGGCTCCTCTCATACATACAAAATACCATAAAATCTTCCAAAACCAACTTTTTGTACCCACCGGGACTTTTCTCATACATTAAAAATACTGTCAAATCTTCCACAATAACCTTTTTGTGTGTCGCGCAATATCGGATCATCTACTTAAGGTCAGCTTCTTCGTTATGTCATAGAGGTAAACAATTAATTTCATATTTCAGCCGAGTGAACACCTCCGCATACACCAAAAGTGGGCGTATGCACCAGTTTTATATCAAGAGCTGCATCTAGGGGGTCTTTCAGCTGGCCCAAGGTCTCTGTTAAGTAATTGCATTACTGATTTTAAAGTCAATTTATCTCATTTAACTTAATTAGTGTGTGGAAAAATTTAAAATGGAAATTAGTTTCTCGGCCCAAGGCAGAATCTCTTTTTGCTACGTTGTCAGTGGAAATTTGCAATTGTCATTTTATTTGATTTCATTTCAATTGTCAACTGAATTAGTGTGTTTGTGTCTGTTGTGAGTGTTTTTGTACTGTTCAGCAAATTTTGTGCTTTAATAAATTTTTGCAATTAGCATAACAATAAAAAAAGCATTTTCTAACAATGAATTATTTGCTTGAAAATCGTGCCCAGCCGCATTCATTACATGCCGGCCGCTCTTATCCGCTCATTCATGCACTCCAGCGATCGCTCACTGAACGAACACACCCCTGCCACTGTCACTGCCCCTGCCATTTCCACTGCCCCTTCACCGACGTATGTACACGCTACAGTGGCGAGCGATAAAATTACTTTGCTTATTTATGCGCATCACATTTCCAGCAATTTGTATACACACATGCTTACACAAGCATAGACATGTGTGCATGTGTGCATGCGGTCGTTTTGAGTGCTTGTGTTTGAGTGTGTCTGGCAGTGTCAGTGTGTGATTTTTGCTATTTTTGGTTGGCATCTGGCAAAAGAAATTAAATAAATATAATTATGGAAATTAAATAAATTAAATTTATCATTCACTTTTTAGTGATGATACAAATTATTATTCAAGTGTGAAATTGTGAAATGCGGAAGGGCGAAGGTGGGAGGTGTTCCTGAATATGCACAATAAAAGTTATTAGGTTTCCGGTTGGATGAAAAATGTGCGGTCACTGCGCAGTTTTCTATGTATTATTTCGAACCCTGATTTTATAGATATATTCGTTTAATTATGGCCACAAAAAAATACTCCAATTATTCCGTCTTAATTTCAGTATTTTGATAAATACAAATTTATTTTGGTTGTTAAATATACTAATAAAAGTTCCAATTGGTTATGGTTCCCCACAAATCGTTTGTAGGGCAGTTTATAAGTTGCTTAAATATCACATCGAACGTGATAATAACGAATTTATTAGTTCCGCGGCGTACTGTTGGATCTCTGGTTTAGGTACGTTAGGTAAATAGAGCGGTCTCCAAAAAGCCACACTTTGCTATGTTTGACCCTTCATGATACCGTGTGAGAAACAGGTCTCATTCCCTTCCAGAAGTCCAGCCATTTGAGACTCTGGTTTACTCTACCTGGGTTTCCAGGGATGTCTATTTGGTAAATATATCTAGGTAAATGGAATTTTGCGATCTTCATTCAGGTAAAAATTTATGAAATTTATTGTTCTTTTTAAAGGTCGAGTATTTCTCGTTATATTATAACTACCACTCTTAATTTCACTCCCTCCCTTTCAAAGATTCCTCCCAATGATTTTTCAAATGCTTGTATTATGTTTAATTCTTCTCTTCGAATTATATATTTATTATTATTATTGTTATTTAATTATTATTAGTTATTAAAATTATTATTATTTAATTATTATTATTTAATTATTACTGTTTAATTATTATTATCTAATTATTATTATTTAATTATTATAATTTTTTTATTATAGTTAAGTAAAGTAAATATATTTTAATTGATTTTCCCGCCTTGAAAATAGCCTCCATTTCATGCCATACAATTATGCCAAAAAATATTTCAGAGGTTGAAAGACTTCTTGTAAATAGTTTCCGTTATCTTCAGCGTCTATTTCTGTATATTTATTTTAATGCCCTCGAGAACGCCTGCCACGAAATGGTAATTTAAGGAACAGAAAGAAACTTAGCTAAAAGTATTACTTGAATAAGTTGTGTCTATCCTCAGATGCCATCTGTAGATTCTGTCTAGAAAGTGGCGAAATCTCACTGCACCTGATCCGAGACTGCGGAGCTTTGGCACACAAAAGACATAGGTGTTTTAAAGTACATATCTTACATATGAGCAAGATCTCTCAATTTGATTCCTCTAAAATGCTTCAATGCCTATCGGAATCTCATCTTTTAAATAAGGGGATCATAATAGATCTTTTAGGTCGTGGGGTATAACACCCTTAAATATTTCTAATCTAATATCTACCGAATATGATCAAATACCATTACTTTGATTTTACTTTATATATAAAAATAATTTGAAATAAACATCAATGCATCATGCATATATAATTGCATTTGGCAACTTCTATATTTATCTATCTATCTATATTATATGTCAGGATGGCCGAGCGGTCTAAGGCGCCAGACTCAAGTGTAGAAACTTGCCTGGTTCAAATCGGGTGAAAACTGAGCGTTCTGGTCCTCTTTGAGGGCGTGGGTTCAAATCCCACTTCTGACAAACAATTTTTTGCAGATTTTGTTTTCTAGTCTCCTGAAAATCTCACCGAATTTTAATTTGTGGACCCGGAAAAAGTCGAATGGACTGACGAGAATAACTGGCGAATTATTAGCTTGGTTGGTGACATTCGAGTCTAGTCAGAAATTTAATAAGGAGCGACGGCTCATTATAGTAGTGCATAAACAAAGATTTGTTGTTACGATATATCTGACCTTTTCCAAGAAGCCTTCTCTCTACATTCCCAGATAATATTGTATTTTGACAGTTTGCCCCGAAGCAATGACATATTTAGCCTTTCTAACAAATACGACACATTCTAACATTTTCTCAATTCGTATAGTTAAAATTTTCAATACCCATTTACATTGTTCTTGAAAGCCTTCCACTACCTCTTCTGGGTACGTCGACCATAATCTACTCATATTTCATTTCGTTAAAGCACTTGAAGATCAATCAATCGTCTTTTATCATCTACAAATGCTTAATGAATTGTCCCCATGGTAGTCTATGTCTCAAATAGACTAGAAGTGTTTATTTATGTATTAGAAATACATACTATCGAAAGTGTTCCTTTATATATACATAAACAATTTGAAGTGAAACATTAAGTTATAGTAAATTCTGCATATATAATTGCATTTGACTGCTTCTATATTTATATGTCAGGATGGCCGAGCGGTCTAAGGCGCCAGACTCAAGTGTAAAAACTTGCCTGATTCAAATCGGGTGAAAACTGAGCGTTCTGGTCCTCTTTGAGGGCGTGGGTTCAAATCCCACTTCTGACAAACAGTTTTTTGCAGATTTTGTTTTCTAGACTCCTGAAAATCTCACCGAATTTTAATTTGTGGACCCGGAAAAGTCGAATTGACTGACGAGAATAATGGCGAATTATTTGCTTGGTTGGTGACATTCGAGTCTAGTCAGAAATTTAACAAGGAGCGACGGCTCATTATAGTAGTGTATAAACAAAGATTTGTTGTTACGATATATGTGACCTTTTCCAAGAAGCATTCTCTCTACATTCCCAGATAATATTGTATTTTGATTGTTTGCCCCGAAGCAATGACATATTTAGCCTTTCTAACATTTTCTCAGTTGTTATAGTTAATATATTCAATACCCATTTACATTGTGCTTGAAAGCCTTCCACTAGCTCTTCTGGGTAAAGGGCTATCCAAAATATACGAGACGAGGCGTAACGAGTAAGTTCAAGCATATGTGAATCAATGTTAATAGCTAAAACGGCCGTACGTATTTGATCGAAACTGAACGAAACATTTAGACGTGACATACGGTTCCGTAAGAACCAAACTGCAAACATCTGCTACTCCTCACAGCAGCTACTTTGTTAACACGATTGTTATTAAAAAAAAAAAATTTTAATTAAAATGACGGAATTTGGCTACAATTTAATCGCCGCGGTGAGGGATGAGCTCGAAATTTGTGGAAAAAGCCATCCATCGATCCGTTTGAAAGCGTCACATTTTGGGTTAAATGTCAAAATCGACGTAACGAATGCAGACGTTCGTCCAATCGCTATCGTTACGTCTCATCTATTTTGGTTTTACCTTAAGGCGACCATAATCTACTCATATTTCATTTTGTTAAAGCACTTGAAGATCAATCAATCGTCTTTTATCAACTACAAATGCTTAATGAATTGTCCCCATGGTAGTCTATGTCTCAAATAGACTAGAAGTATTTATTTATGTATTAGAAATACATACTATGGAAAGTGTTCCTTTATATAGATATACTCGCACATAAACAATTTGAAGTAAAACATTGAGATATAGTAAATTTTGCATATATAACTGCATTTGACTACTTCTATATTTATATGTCCGGATGGCCGAGCGGTCTAAGGCGCCAGACTCAAGTGTAGAAACTTGCCTGGTTCAAATCGGGTGAAAACTGAGCGTTCTGGTCCTCTTTGAGGGCGTGGGTTCAAATCCCACTTCTGACAAACAGCTTTTTTTTTACCACAATAGGGTTTTGCATTTTTTTTATTTGTTCTACTTTTAGTTTATTTTATTATTATTTCCTTCTTTTTCTATTTCTTTCCTAAGTTGAGGATTTTTCATATACTCGTACATTTTTTTCTATAATGATTAATTATATAGTAAAATTTGTTTTTATCTTTTATGGTTATTTATATAATTGTTAATTTTTGTTTGTATTTTTATATTGTTTTGTACATTTTATTTTATTTAATATTCTTTCATATAAATAATTAAAATTAATATTTTTTATATATGTTTTCACAAAAATTATTAGAATTATATTTACTGATTATTTTAATGCTTATATATATCAATAGTACTTTTAACTAATAATAATCTTTTGTATTTTTAGTTAATATATAATTAAATATGGATAGTAATAAATTAACTGTAAATTTTTTATTTTTATTTAATTTCAGTTTGCATTTTTATATTGTTTTGTACATTTTATTTTCTTTCATATAATTCTTTCATAAATTATAATTATATTCTTTCATTTATAATAATTATATTTTCTGATTACTTTAACGTTTATATATTTCAACAGTACTTTTAACAAATAACAGATTATATTTTAAATTAATATATAAATAAATAAGGATAATAAATAAATAAATTAATTGTATATTTTTTATTTTTATTTTGTTTGTGTTTTTTTGTGTTTGTGTTTATAATTATTTATTTTGAATTTGATTATGTAGAAAGTTATTTGTTTCTTTTTATACACATTTCACGTGTACAATTTTTCATAATTATTTTTTTCCCTCCCTTTATACTTTGCTTGCTAATTTTTGGTATTTTTTGAAACTGTTTTTTATGTTTTTTAAATTCTTTTTAGATATTTTTTATTTAATATTCTTTATTATTTATTTTAAAATCATTTTTTTTTTACTGATTTTCTTTCATAAATCTTTTTTATTTAATTATTTCTGTTTTGTTTAGTTGTCATTATTTTATTTCTATTTTTTTATTGTTTTTTAAACTTTACTTATTTGTTTATTTTATTCCAAAAATTTTTTTTAGTTTATTTTAAAGTTGTTCAAATTTATTTTTTCTGTTTTTTCTTTCATTAATATAAATTTATTTTTATATTTTGTATTATAGAAATATTTTTCTATATTTTTATTTATTTTTAAATATTAATATAATGCTTTTACAAAAGTTTTTACTTTTATTTATTTATTTTATTTTCTGTATTTATATATTTATTACTTCATTATTTGTTAAATTATAATTATAATTAGTTATAGAATTATTTCCTTTCATGAAAAATCAGTAAACAAATAAATGAAATTATTTATTTGTTTACTGATTTTTTTTGTTATTTAGACATATTTGTAATATTTTTTATAGTATTATTTTTTATGCTTTATAAAGGTACATATTAATTATTTTTTTAAGTTAAGGTACACATTTGTTATTTCCATTTTTTATTTTATAGTTATTTATTTTAATAACGTTTGTATTAATCAGTACTTATTTCTTCTCTGTTGTTAATTTTTGTTTAATTATTTTTTATTGTTGTTTAATTATTTTTTATTGACTTTGCCTTTTATTTGCTTACCTTTTTAAATGTATTTTAATGCTTAGTTTTTTTTATTATTAATATTTTTTTATTAAATTGTATTGTGTTGTTTTTTACCAACTATAAAAATAATAATAAGAGCAATTATTAAATGATTTTTTATCTTAATTGTCCTTTGCAGTTATTTATTTCTTGATAGGAGCGTCCAAGCATCCTGAAAAGTTCCTTTCATTAGGGTCAAACTTTAAATGTGATATTAATTTTGTTTTTTTAGTTATATTTCTTAATTAATAATAATAGAAATCACGCCATTTCAGACAGTATTTCCAATATCAAAATATTTCAGCAACGATCGATCTACCTAGATTTTTATTTTGTGTGTATTCTGCTATTCAAAAGAATCGAAAATGAGCTATAGTATTGCGAAAATACTGCGGACTATATGAAAAATATATCATTCTTCAAGTCGAATTGTTTCGTACATAATAGTTGTGGTTTTTGGACGGCGATCACTATCAATTTGTTTCCACTTTTTGTATATTTTTTCATCTTTTTCCAATATTTATCATTTAGTTTCTGATGAATTTAATATGAATGGCTTTTTTTTTACTGTACTCATTACCTCTCAGCATGTTTCACATTTCTCTTCCTAAAGTAGTTGTTAGACAGCTAATCGTATATTATACGTATTTTCCTATATTTTTTTTCCTATATTTTTTTGCATTATATTTTGTTTTCCTTTTTTCTGCATAGTTTTATACTTTCTATTTTTCCTCTTGTCCAATGCTCACCTTTCTCTACTCGTCTCATCTTCTCCACTCGGCTTGAATATAATTTATTTTTAATTACATTTGCAGTTCCCAGAGTAGCAGTCATTAACTCCTATGGACACTTACGCAGCCGCTGCAACTTTAAACGAGCAACTCTTTTTCCCACTTCCCGCCATATCGAAAATATTTAAATACCTCGAGCAGAGAGCGAGCGCTGTAATTGAAAAGATTTGATAACTGTCATCAACATTAGCGCACACATCGTAAGCGGCTACTGTTTAATTTCCTTTTGACATATATAAAAATACTTAAATGACACTACAACGGTTGCCGCCACTGCCACAGCAACTCTTGTGATGCTGCACGGCACGGCACGGCACTAGACCAAACGACCGGCAGACCCACAAACTGACAAATCACATGTGGTTCGTTTGGAAACACGAGAATTTCCCGCGTCTTCATTTATGCCGTTTCCTTTCCTCAGTCGATGGCCGACCAACAGACCAAGCGACCGACTGGTTAAACCAGATTTTGTGTTTATGCCGCAATGTGTCGGATTCTAACCACTTGGCGTTTGTCACGCAATCTGGCAATATAAATTTTACGACTCAAGTCTCTTTATTAACGTTTACGAGCGGCTATTTACAATAATAATTTGCAAGTCGTCAAGTGAAGCTGCGTTTTCAATTCCCTCCGTTAGGGAATGCTTTTATGTTTAATATGTTTATTTCTTTCAAACCTTACGAGACATCAATTATAACCAAAATCTCTCCAGATTCACATTTTAATGATGGAGAGAGATTTTCATATTGTTCATGTGTGATTACCCATCATGTCTTACACCATGTCCAGACTGGGCACTGAGAAATAATAAAATTTCTAGTACCTGTGATAGAAAGATACAATTATATAAGAAACCAAATTTTAAGTTCCTGCATCGAAATTTTTACCAGAAACAGATATTCCAACAAATAATTTGAAGTTCCCACATCGAAAACCGAATAAAGCACACTTCCACGAATTGAAACTTGATGTTTCGTGTTGATAATTAGAAGGAAGCGAAGTTTACAGCCCAAAGTTTTATGTTTCCGCATTCTAAAAATGAAGCAGACGAACAAAAATTTTCCCCATATAGAAAATATGCCAAAAAGCCAATATATGAAACAAAATTTAAAGATCCCATATGAGAAACTTAACAAAAACATGTGAACCAAAATTTGAAGATCCCATCTAAAAAATGTAATAAAAAGCAAATATATGAATCAAAATTTGATGTTCCAATTTGAAATATCTAACAAAACGGTAATATATGAACCAAAACTTTAACGTCCCATATGAAAACTGTATCGAAAAGCAAATATATGAATCAAAATGTAACCCATACTAAAAATTTCAACAAAAACTAAGCAAGGCATATTAAAAGTGTGAAGCCCCGTATCGAAGACCAAATGAGTACGAACCAAAATAATAAATTCCTTAAATAACTATCAAGTTTCCTTGATACTTCCTGAAAAGATTTTCTCGCCTGAGGACCCCATCGGTTTCACGCATCCCTAATTTCATATGAAACACATGCTACCGACCAGTCTGGACGTGACTTTGCACAAGCTTTTATAGTAATTACTGACCTCTCAAATCCATGCAATTTGCTTTGATAATTGTGCTCTCTGGAACACGTTGAAAAGTCATTTCGCTTGGTTAATGATTTGGAACCATGCTATCTATTTGTGCCGCAATGGTTGGACTGGCATGAACTACTAATTCAGCAAACATGCTGCTTTGTTACTTATACGGTCGTTTATCACTGACAGACCGCCTGCTCGCCACCTTCCCGCCAGCCTTCCCGCCTGCCTTCCCGCTTGCCTTCCCGCCAGCCTTCCCGCTTGCCTTCCCGCCAGCCTTCTTGCCTTCCTTCCCGCCTGCCTTGCAAGCTTATAATTAGAAAACAATGATTGAGCATATTCCAAACAAAATGCATGAAATGCCCGGTTGAACCAAATTCAATGAGAGATGCTTCATTGTGACTTTGTTTAGGTTGGGAATTCTTGCCGCGTACTGTTTCGAACATCTGTGCTAAATATGTCGAACAATTTAGTGTCTGCCCATTTGTTACATAAATTCTATTCTATTTTCTCCATTGCCAAATAAATCATGGTTTTGTCTGTTTTCGAGATACATAATGTGTGACTTTATGTGTATATCCTGAAACAACGACCATGAAAGTGAGTTTGGTTTACTGGTTATGGTGTTAAAATTTCTGTGGCTTGCTGGACACCCAATACACATGAAAGTAATACCATATTTCATCACCATTTAATAGGCTGTAAATTTGCGGACTTATATCGATTTTGTGTACTTTGCTCTTGAATGACGTGGTTATTTTGAAAATTATTAACACTAAATTAAACGTTAAATCTGTTTTACGGTGGATCAAATATGCTCATATAGAGATAAAGATCTCTAATAACAAGAATACCTCTAATACCAAGAATACCTCTAATACCAAGAAGTATTCCTAGAATGACTAAAAGAAGTCCTGAATGGCAAACAAATTGAATGTAATAGCAATTAAACATTCCAGAACGTAATAAACATTCATAAATCCCGAAGGATTAGTTTGGTTTCATATAAATAAAGTAATGTTAAAAATATGATAGATGTATGAAAAGGGTATTCAGATATTGCCCTGAACCTTTTTCATATAAATAAAGTAAGGTACCTTGTATACTTCAGGATAATATCAGGGATATGCCAAAAAACTACGTTTTGAATGGAATTTATTTTCGAGCAAGAAATAAATCCACTGAAATTACCACATAAGAGAATCTTAAGGCTCAAAACCGACGTTTCCTAGTAAATCTCTTTCAATCAAAATGGTTCACAAAACTTCCCAAAATAATAATAATGTATCGAATAATTTAATAATACTGGCTATGAAAAAGAGCTATGCATGATGAAGAGGTCTTATAAAGATTTAAAAAGATAAAAATTGTAATCTAATTTATCGCAGAAGATTTCACCATAAACACAGACCTCTTATTGAGTTATAAAAGGTGCGGAGCAAAGTAAACAGGACTATTCAAAAATTGGTATTTCTAGTGGAGCCATCTATTGGCAATTTATCTGTCAATCACTCCCCGTAATCGCCTGATTTGGCACCGTGCGACTTTTACCATTTCAGAAAAATGCTTTGGTCGATGACCACTTTTATACCGACATCCTGAAGGACATCCCAGCCGAATATCTAAAAAACACATTCAACATATTTTTATACATACAAATTTCTGTTTTGAGTCGGAAGGGAACTATTTTGAAGAAAATAAATCCCCACTTATGTCTGTTTTTCTTCATTTCAACATTCACCGTTATGGGGGCTTTAATTCAGCGTACCATTTTCCCGTGGAACACTTGACATCAAATTCATTCACGTAACTATGTAACTAGTTCCGACGAGAGTACTTTTCACCACTCTCTACTAAACCTTTTTGCATCATCATATGCTGGCAAGCCCTCGCCAAGGAAATTGTGGCTTTCCTCTCGCCAGCAACTTGCAATAATTTAGCATTTTATGTAAACGCTTGACCTATAAAATACCCTAACACACACACCCGAACCGGTATGGTTTTTTATTTCCACATCGTCACTTTTTCAACACTAAGTAAGTAAGCATGGAAAAATGTTGCCCTGAAAGCAATGCTTCCACGCTTTCATGCTTTAAATACAAATTGAAATTTACTACCATGATCACATTTTGGCGCAACAGGAAAAACGCCATCAACTTCTTTCATGCACACCACCACTGCCGTCGCGTACTCTTACCACGGGCGAGCAATGCTCATTTAGTAGCGAAAGTTGTAACTTTGATGACATTAAAATCCGCGCTGACTTACATACGCGCCACTAATAAGTGTCGGCCATGCAGATACAGCGACATTGTGGCCAAGCGGCAGCATCTCCGAGCCACGCAAACCGGAAAAGTAACATGCATTTCCTTCAATTTTGTACGTGAGCGTGCGGAGGAGCCGGAGCCGGCAGAAGAGAACCATAAAAGAAAATTGCGTGGGTCTTACGCCATTTAATGGCGCATTATTTACCGCGTTTCAGTTCAGGTTTAATTTTATGACAGTTGTGCGTTGGCTGCGAATGATGCGTGTTATGAATGACAGGATGAATGCTCGGGCGCGCTTGGAAATTGGTCACACTCGTTCGTAGCGGCTTCTAGAGATGTGAGAAATATAACGAATTTATACGACTGGTTACTCGAAATGTATCTTACTAACTGCGGGTAACTTTGATGTGACTTCGAGATGTGAGAAATATAACGAAACTATACGACTGGTTACTCGAAATGTTACCTAATTAATAAGGATAATTCCGATATGCGAAAGCTTCATTATGAATACTTCAGTTACAGAAATTACTAAATTGCAAACGAGGATAGAGCAAATTAGATTTGGTGAAACTGTAATCCTCCGAGATGAGACATTTAACTATGTAGTTTATTGATATGATGTTAAAAATTACCAAATTCATATCAGAAATATTAGAAATGGTGTTAAGGGTTGGAAACCAATATTGCTATTTTAGATATCCACCTTAGTTGATTGTCCACAGTTAGTTCTAAAAGGTGTTGATTTTATTCAGATGGAACAAATTTTGAAAATGAACATTTTATTGGTAAATTTTTTTGTGTTTATATTCTAAAAGGTTATTGGAGTTATTGTTTTAAGACTGACTTCCACGTGACTCTATTTCTTAAAATTACTCTGAGGTCAGAATTAAATACACAAATATTGGTTTCGATTTGAAAATTACTTATAAAAGTAACTATAAAATATATTCGTTCCTTTTTACCGGAACTTTCATTACACACTTTTAATTACCCGTTGGCTCAAAATAACATTTTAGCATTAAAGTTTTGTTACTCGTTATTTTCCATCATTCATGGTGATTGTCCACCAAATTGTGTGTACTGGAAATGAAAACCATTTCAGAGTAATAATTCATTACTTATTCAGATCTAGTACTCTTTAGTAAGTCCCGAATACATTTTGGTTCCCACAGCACTAGTCGCAACAACTACAAATTATGGCACTGCACTTCATTAGCTCTTATTTACCAATTGTCAGATACAACTCGTTACTCAGAAACGAATATAAAATAACACTAAAGTACATGAACAACATATGTAACGAGAAGTATTATAATACCAATCACTTAAACCGTGTTTGTATATTTAATTCGTATACATACAATGTAACGATTAAGTAAAGAAAGAACGAATGTAAAGTAAAGTCTTAAAAAGTATCCCTCACTAAACCATTTGAGTACATTTAACTCATTACTCAGCAACACAATGTAACGATCAAATACAAAAACAACACAAGTAACGAGAAGCCTCATAAAGTAGCGAATACGAAATATTCAATTAGTTACTCAACAACGAATACAAAATAACGATTAAATAACTGAATAATAATAGTGTGATAAAGTCCCGACAAATTAACAATTAAGAAATGGAACAACCAAATTAACAATAAGTGTCATAAAGTACCCAATACTGATCCCTGCATTCACATTGAATTCGATACTGAGCAACTAATACAAAGAAACGATTTTAGGTATTTAATCGTTACTTTGTATTAGTATAGCAGTTAAACTATGTATAATATAATATAAGAATATGTTAGTATAGCAATAAAAATAAGTCTAATAATATACCGACGACTAATCTGTGTCTGTAATATCAATTCGTTATTCAGCACCGAATACAAAGTAATGATTAATTACATAAAAAATAAAAGTAACGAGGAGTGTCATAAAATACCGGCCACTACACTATTTGAGTACATTTAAATCGTTACTCACCAATGAATACAAAGTAACTATTAAATATATAAGCATCAAAAGTAAGGAGGAGTCCTCCTTAAACCATGTACATTCAGTTAGTTACTCAGCAACAATTTGCAAAGTAACGAATAAGTAAAGCTACAATACCAGTAACGAGAAGTCGTCACTAAACCTTCCGTGTACATTACACTCGTTACTCTGTAATGAATACAAAGTAACTACTAAATACATCAACAACAAAAGTAACGAGAAGTCCTCATTAAACCATATGCGTACTTTGAATTCGTTACTTGAATTCGTTAAAAGTAACGAGAAGTCATCACTAACCCGTGCGTGCACATTCTCCGTTACACACACACACACTGAACGTTGTTACATTTTATGTTAGCGCCATTATTGCCCCATTCCTTTGGCATTTGTGCTTTTAACGGCTTAACTGTTAATTTAGGTGTCACAGATTTCCACCTTGATACAATTTTATTCACATATTCTTCCTTTTTATAGCGAAAGTGTTGGCTGTGTGTGTGACTGTGGATGTGTGCGTGAGGAAGTAGTGTCAGTGTCGGTGACAATTTGTTTATTTACACATTCGTTATCTTTATTTATGCGGGCATGTGTCACTGGCGGCTCATAAAGTAGGGTTTTATGTGCACTTCGTTGAAATGTTTATTTACACAAACTTGCATATCCGAGCAGGCTGCACAGCTAGTGCCACATTTGACACCCAATTTATTGTGCGGTATTGTTGATGGCTCGTTTTAATTGAGTTGTTTAGTGCATATTTATTCCTCCCATTGATATGATTCCTGGCAAACAAATGATTTGTATATGATAGGTTTTGTAATACTCCAAACATAACAACTATATAATTGTCAAAGTTAACATTGAAACAGTGGGGAATGATTTTTGTGTTAGGCAGCGAGTCAGCAAAGAAACGGGAATATTTTTAAAATCCCAGTGTTTCTATACTTTGATCCTCCTTTAAAAGGGAAGTTACTTTTAGATCATAAATAACAACTGCAGCGATCTTATAAAATAGAAATTGAGATCAAGTTTGCCTATATTGGAGCATATTTATAATTCGTTACAACTTCTGTGGAAACTTTTCAACTTCACGGCCGAAGTGGGGGTTCCGAAAGAAAAATGCATTTGCAAGGAAGATGTAGAAAATAATGTTCTAAGCTAGTTAACACGGATAGAAACATAATTAGATTAGATTATATTAAATTTATTTGAAGTGTTATACACCGCGACCTGAAAGATCTATAGTAATGCCCCTATTTATTTAAAATATGAGGATAGTCTCATCTATTGATCTTCTATCAGGTTAATTTCCGACAGGAATGCCAGCATTTTGAAGAAATTAAACTGCGGAATCATATCTAAATTATATTCCATAAAACACCTGTGCATTTTGTGTGCCAACGGGCCGCAGTTTTTTATCAGGTGCAGTGAGGTTTCGTCACTTTCTCCACAGAATCTACAGATAGACCCACCTTATTCATATGATAGTTGAGTCTACGGTGTTCGCTTAAAATGCCTGTGATGCTTCTCAATTTACTCCGAGTCATGTTAACTCTTTAGCTCTTTTAGTATTACAGTCCCCCAGAAGAGCTTTGGACTGTCTTAATCCAGGAAGATTTTTCCAGGTTTGACTTCTTTTTGCATCTCTGCACCTATTCACCAGGCCTCAATGGTGTTGGATAATAGTCCACAGAAGGGTTTAGGGGCGTTGAACTGAGAGGCCGCAGCCTTCCTTGCTAAGCTATCAGCTTTCTCATTTCCCTCTATTACTATGTGGCCTGGTGGACAGAGTAGAGGTAGCTTCTAGATACTGCCTAGGGAGTTCAGTTTCCCAATACAGTCCCATATAAGTTTAGACCTCACCAAGGGTGAGCTCAAACTTTTCAGTGCTGCTTGACTATCGGATAGTATCACCATGTTTTTTCCCCGATGTCTGTCAATGTTAAACAGGGCACATCGTTCAATAGCGCGAATCTCCGTTTGAAAAATGCTTGGGAAAGAACCCATTGGTTTCCAGTAGTTGGATCTAAATACTCCTCCAATTCTGTCTATAGTCTTAGACCTCTCTGTATACTATAAGAGGGATTTTTCCCTAATTTTATACTTTTCAGTTAGAACTTTCACTCTTTTTTGCATAGAAATATACTTAGAAGTACTTCAAAGTAGATCCAGTTTGAAAAGAGTCTTTCAAGTTGCACTATTCCTGTTTCTTTTTAAGTAAGATCCTTTTGATTTTTTATTAATTAAATATTTAATAATAAAAATTGTCTCTATTTCGTTGCAGGTTGGTATACTTGGTCATTACTCCTTATATTTTAGATTTATGTTCCATCTAAAAGTGTAACGTAATTGCTCATTCAAGTAAGTGAAGACACCATCCTTCAATAATTGAACTTATTTCTTCCAGCGGACACGTATGACATCATGCATCCTCACATTTCTGTGTACATACAGAGAGATAGTCTTTCCCCTTCGAAATCTTTGTTTAATTTCACTTGCTGCGCATATATCCCCAACTCCGTGTTGTTATTAACTCTCCCTTGGAAGACACAATGGTCGCACTAAAATCACAATTACTAATGGTTCAGTGATTTTTATTAATCCATCCGGCCCGTCCGCGTCTCAGCCAAACGAAATGCACAATACGAGTTTTCTGGCGCCGTTGGCTGTCAACCGCGAGAGAGAGAGAAAGCGCAGAGATAAAAGGCCAACATTACATCATCCTCATTATGATAAATAATAGGATAATTTGGTACTGTACGAGATACCAGAGAATGGCTGAAAATCTTAATTAATTAAATTGTCTGTAGGAGTTGATGAATTGAAGGAAGTTTGTGTGCGTGCTGTGAACAGAGAAGATATGATAAATTTGTTTAATTAGCGGTATTATTTGGATGTATTATTTCGTAATTTAAAGTGGGAGAGGGAAGGTGGGGTTGTCATCTCTGATTGCATGATAAAGTATTGTTACTGATCCAGCGACATAAGTAGACGTGTGGAAGAACCACAGCAATTATGAAGAGTTCCAGCAAAATATGAAAATGTATTATATCGTCGCTCTTCATTGGACACACACAGACAAACTTCCCTCAGTTCATCGAACAATTTTTCCAAACGCCCTATTTAAATTACCAAATACCGAGGGAAATTATTATGAAAGTGTGTGCGGTATATTGGATTATTCTAAGCATTTTCGCATGTCATTTAGAATAATTCAATATGCTGACACAATCTGCTGTCATAATTACCACCTCCCCACATTCTTCCACATCCTTATTAAACTTATCCCCCCAGAAAGTTCGCTATAATAACTTCTTGTCCACAGCTTACCGTATACGTTAACGAACTTCCGTAGTAAATGGCGAAAAATCTGCACAGCTCGTTCATTAAACGCTTAATAACTATAAAATTGTGTGAACGTCCTTTGGGTCAGCTACCACGCCCAGCCCAGCCCCGCAATGTTGTCGGCCATATTTCGGGCACACACTCACGATTTACACATCCATACATATGTGCAGTTTTTAAAAGCTTGTATTACACACCGAGCCACTTTTGCTGGAAACTTGTGTGACTATAAGTGTACGAGTATGGATAAATGTATCCTGCCGCACGTAAAAAGGATAAGCTACAAAAATGGAGACATTATTGCATTTATGGTAATTTCATCGCCCAAAACGAAAAAGTTTCTGCCTTTACGAGCAGTGCTGTCACCCAACTCCCTGCCCCGTAACGAATCCGCACATGCCACCAGAGCATTCGTCGGCGGTGTCTCTGTGCGAGTGTGTATGATTTTCCCTTACATATCATTACAGTTCACAGGAAATTCTCTTGATTTTTTTTGTTGCCTCCTTTTAAGTATTTTTAGGGATACTTGTGGAATATTTTTTCCTCTTTACGATATGTTGCTTTTGTATTTTATGTGCAAATAATTTTTATTACATTGCCTGCCACAAACTCGGCTCTGCAAATCCTTGGGGTGTGTGCTGCCTGGCCGACTGCCTGCCTGTACACCATGACAGTGTTGGTTTTTAATTTAGTGATATCATCATCGTTATTATCATCAGCATAATCATCATCAGTGTCGTTTTGTGCGGTACTGCGCCATTCCGCGCTATGTTGGGTGTATCTAAAACTTTTATAGCACGGGTATTTTCATGAATACCTTGCGCAACTCTCTTCCACCTGCACGAATTAATATTTCGTTATGTATTTATTTTTTAATTTTATTGTTTTGGTGATTTTACGTTTGCTGCCAGTTCTGGCCGGGCCCTTGTTCAGAGAATTTATTATGTGCCCGCTCTCGAATGACATAAATGCCTTTTGTCTGTTCTCGTGTGCCAGCAAGTCAGCTTTATTTGTTTTTATATAAGGTTGTATCTCTGTAAAGCCAAAAACAAAGAGCAGCGTTTTGATGACCGAAACGTACGTGCCTGGCATCTCTTATGCGTGCGGATAAACGAAATTGTGTAAATCATATAAAATTCTGCTTGTAAATCTTGATTATGGCCTTGTGAATTTTGAATTACAAATTTCAATCATTGTATTGAAGTATTCAAGTTTCTGAACACTTCCTTTGTGAATTGATGGACTCTGTAATGACGTTATGCTTGTTAATTTAACTTACAAAATTCTAGGTATAAATCCAGTTGGCAACCGAAAGGAATGGGAGAAGAAGGGAGGATAATTCCCCGCACACGAAGTTAGTGTTGCTAGTCGTGGTGTAGAATACAAAACTAGGGAATGATCGAACTGTACTGAAATTAAAAGTGATAGGAATTTGTGGAGAGTAAAACGATGGCGAATAGGTCGAGGGACACAATACACATGGTCTTAGTTACTTCTCGCTTTGACACATAAGTGCGCCTCTAAGAGTTGATCCTCCGTGGTCATACTGGAAGTAGTAACTTTCACCTTAACTTTAAATGCACACTTACAAAAAAGAGCATCTTATCGTCTAAAGTACAATTCCATTATTCGGTATGTAGAACTTGCGTAACCTTCGAAGAACATGAAGTGGATCACTTCCTGCCATAATGTTAAGAAGTTAAACTAGTTGAACATTTAATAAAGTAACATAACGTTTTCTCTGGCATGACAAAGAATTTCCAGACAGACGAATCAGAGTTTTGTCTTTATTCTAAGTTCTTAGTGGAGCAACGTATTGTAACGAAATACGAGTACTCTTCTCTTCATTTTTCGTCATGAATTTGCAGAACAATGAATTCAACAAAATCTTTAGTCTCTCACCTAAAATTGCCAGGCAGACGAATCAAGGTTTTGTCTTTAAACTTAAAGTTTCCAATGAATTGTGAGGCAATAATCATTTCATCATAAGCTTGTAGCCCTTCTAATCCAACAACAACATGTTTAGTATTTCCAGCTAAAATTACCAGGTAGAAGAACCAAACCTTTGCCTTTATTCTAGGTTCCCAGTGGAACAACTGATTGTGACGAAACATTCCTCTTGTCATATTTTAGGTTGTAGAACGATTCATAGAACCACAATTTGTAAAATGATTCATAGAACCAAAGTTTGTGGAACAATTCATAGAACCACAAATTGCTTAGTTTTTCATACTTAAAATTTGCAGATAGACGAACAAAGCTTTTGTCTTTAAACTTGATTGCTAGTGGACAAGCTTTGATCCAATGTATTGTGATAATATACTTTATTCTTCATTTATATCCAGACATGAATAAATGCTACAAAAAAGTGATAAAATCAAATAAAAGGTCATTAGTGATTAACGAGGTGTCAGTACTGAGAAATCGTAACTAAAAGATCATGAACAAAATGTCAGAAAAAGGGAGTCACTAACGTAACTAAAAGAACATGAAAAAAATGTCATAAAACGGGAGTCATACACAGTGGAGTCAAAATCAAGTGGTCTTATATGATCTCCACGCTCCTTTACGCTATTCAACTTGATTTTGGAGTGTCTTAGATTGATCTCCAAAGCAGATGAAATGGATCAAATGGAGATCCATTGTAATATTGGGTGTTCAGTTGAGACTTTGCTAAGCAGTTGCGAGGCGATAATAGTGGGGTATAGGAAAAGTAACCTTGTTAATATGTTCTTCAACTGTGTGGCCTAGACAATTTGTTAACTATGGTAGAGATATAAATTATAGTTCTATTAAACTAATATCATTAAATTTAAATTATTTACAAATTGTTTTTTAAGTACTTAACACAATCCAGTGATCGGACTAATTTACATCTTAAGAGTGAAACTAATTCACATTTTAACAAAGCATTACTCGTAAAATAGTTTTTATATATTATAATTTAGAAAAAGGGATATAAAGCTAAACTAATTTAATTATGTTCAAAGTATTTTAGTCGTCATTAATACAATCCAGGGAACGACCTACTGGTGAAACTAATTGACGTCTTAACAATTCGTTAAATTGTTTTTCATTGGAAATAAATGTCTAATAATCTGCATGATTCGAATCCCTTTCTTCCTTTTTCACATGTAAAGTGTCCTTAACATTCTAAAAACTCCATTAGGCATCAATCTATTGAATGTAGTGGTAGATTATGATACCTTAAACGAAGTTATCCAATTCTTAAATGGAGGCAGAGAAAGTAGTGTTACATTATGATACCTTAAACGAAAGGTATCGAATTGTTAAAGGAAGCTTTCATCTGTACCAGTACACAACTATTTTTGTATACTGTTATTTAAGTAAGTGTTCTGTTAATTAATTAAGTGTTCCTTTTCTTAAATGTTCACCCTAATCAATTTGAACTCAAATAATTATGCATAAATAGCTGAACTATCATCTCACATTGTCTTGACAAATTCTCAGTAAGATATCAGTGATTTTAGCTTCCCTAAACACAAACAATTTCAAAGTCAATGGAAATCTGTCCTTTTGTTTGATTGGGGATAACAAACATAGTTCTGGAAAATCCCATATGCCATAACTATCACAGTTGTTATCCCATTCTTAGAACTGCTTGCAAAAATAGCACCATTTAAAGTGTTTTGTGGAGTTGTCAGTCAGGTAATTTGTCACTTGTTGCATTAATGGCGCCTACAAAACTAAGTCCTTGTTCTCGCACATTCGTTTCGTTTGAGTAATTTCTAATTACCTCTTGTTGCCACCTTTAATTCAATTAAATATTTACAACTGCTGCTTATCAAATTAACTTTATCCTTGTTTATTCAATTAAAATATTCAACTCTTTAACTGAGCCGCAATGCCAACTTAACCCTCACGAATACTGTATACGAGTACTGTATACGTCCGTCCAGCAGTCCGCCTGGCTGTCTGTCTGGCTGGCTGGCTGCTTGCCTGGCTGCCAGTCCGTGGTATGCACTCCTTGGACGTACCATAACAAATTACTTTGCAACTTAAATAAACTTTCATGGTTGCATTTCAGTGTAAACTTTATCTTGAAACCACAAATATTGCACTTTGTAGAGCAATGCGAGAACAACTCACACAAAATACACACACACACACCCACTGACACGCATATGTACTCACACATGCAAACACGTCCATTCATATGCAAAGTGGGCGCCATGTTTGCACGTTACGGCCATGTTCAGCGCTTGCAGTGTACGCGTACTCGGAAGTGCACGAGTGTGCGGCAACAAAAGTTTTTACGCTCCACGCAAGCGAAAAAAGTTTGCAGAAAATGCGATCGCTGGGAAATTTGTGGTTGCGTATGAAGAAATTTGTCAATGTAGTTGTGTAATTTTATGTTTTTTTGTTGTTGTTTGATACCAGGAGATTGCTGCTTGGATTTCTGAAGTTTTTATTTGCTTCCTAAGCACAGATGTGCCACTTTTTAACTAGTTTAAATTCAAATACCGTGCAGGGTTAGCAAATACAGCAGACCATGCTCCTTGCAAGTGCCACTCTTGAGGGCCAAACGCAGCTCGCCCAACTGCAAAAGAGGCCAAGAGAGTTGATCTGCTGAACTGTTTTGTATAAAATGGGAATTTTAGCTGGAACATAGTTAAGATAGCATTTTGTTTAGTTAGCTTTAAGGATAAAGGGGTCATCACTTCTAAGGAAGGAGTTGTGTTGTTCGCTTATACGAGTGAAGGTGGCACCCAGAATGGAAAGTCTGGTCTCTGCTTGATTCGGGTAAACAGTTGACTAGAATTTAAAATATGAAACCTATGATATGAGGTGTTGAACGCTGTAATATAGCAGTAACATAGCAGTTAGAAATGTCAGAGAAAAGAAATTTTCTGAGAAAATGGTACATTCGGCATCAGCTCTTCATAATTGCTAACGTTGTCGGTGGTGTCGTAACGGTGTGATAAAAAAATAACCGTTATTTTCAAATTTCGTGAGTTACGTATGTTCGATGTTGGAATATTTTTTTTTTTTATGTTGGTACACATGTCTGTTATATATGTTGGCAATACCAACCATTTTGGATTGTCAGTTTGTTTTTGACAGATTAAAAGGTTAGTCGTGTTTTGGTGTGCTCTTCGATTTTGTACTATTCGAAAAAATGGATCAAAGAAACTGTATTCAGTTCTGTGTAAAAAATGAAATTAAATGCGCAAGGACATTTGAAATGTTGACTGTGACCTTTGGCGAGTCTACTATGAGCAGAACACAAGTTCAATTGTGGTATAACCGGTTTAAGGAAGGCCGAGAAGATGTCAATGGCGATGCTCGTCCTGGGCGCCCGAGCACGTCAACAACCGATGAAAACATTGACGCAGTGAAGAAAATGATTTTGGATAATCGTCGAATCACTATCAGAGAGGTTGCTGATGATGTTGGCATATCGTTCGGCTCATGCCAAGCAATTTTTACGGATGTTTTAGGCATGAAACGTGCGGCAGCGAAGATTGTTCCAAAATTGCCAAATTTTGAGCAAAAACAACGTCGCATGGACATCGCTCAGGAGTTGTTTTTGGCCAAAAACAAAACCGTTATCATGCCTCAACCACCGTATTCACCGAACTTGGCCCCCGCTGACTTTTTCCTCTTTCCAAAACTGAAGACACCGATGAAAGGAAAGCGTTTTGCTACGATTGAGGAGATAAAAGAAAAATCGAAACAGGAGCTGTTGGCGATACCAAAAAAGCGTTTCAGAAGTGTTTCGAGGATTGGAAAAAACGCTGGCATATCTGAGGGGAATTACTTTGAAGGGGACAAGAAAGTTGTTGATGAATAAATAAATACTTTATTTTTTGATCACACAATAACTCTTCTTTTTTGATCACACCTCGTATATAATAAATGTTACATTCAGAAATCGTTTGGAGACTTCTATCAACTCGTTATTAATGGGACTCCCCTTTATATATAGTCTTCTAGCTATACCTTAAAAAATCTATGCTCACGTAGTTAGTTGAATCATCTCCACACACATTTCAGATAATTTATTGTTCAACTAATATTTTACACCTTGTTGTCTGCTCCTTTCGCACCCTTGTCGTAGTTTCACCACTTCAATATTAATGAAAATTGTTATGAAAATGAATTCATTGCTAATAGTACGATCACTGGATTGTGTGTGTATTGATACAAACATTATATATTTTTAATAAAAGTTAGCGGCAATTTTTACCTGAATGGACAATCAATACCCCCATTCAATATATACATATATCCTCTCCTCATCCTTCAGAATTCAATGGTGACCTGTGAAAATGGGTTTATTGTGACTAGACTTAGAATTGTGCTTAAAGGAGAGCTGGTAAAAGCTTTATTTGAAAAATATAGTTTTGTAAAATGATGTTTTTCAGAACTTACTTAATATATATTATACGCTTGTAAGTTTTTCTAATTCGATTCAGTTTCCCTGGAAATGTTGACATAACTTTAAATCGAAACTATTTATTAAGCATATCCTTAACAAACACACTCATTCCTGTCAGTTAGATAAACACCTCTGCTTCTCATCAATTATACTCGTACATTCCGCATCAGTTTGTTTAGTCACTTTGATTGCTCTTCAAACAGTTGCTGGAGCAATTTGTACTTTGTTTCTAATTGGAGTGTCAACAACTTTTGCACTTTTGCTTGCTTCAACAAATTTTCTTCAATGTTTCAAACGGCCTTTGCCCAATCGAGCGGCGGAGTATATTTTATCTTCCACTGAAATCAATAACAAGCTAATTCCAACGTTATTTGTTACTATTTCGAACTGAATGTTCAGCGCTCAGCACCCCAAAAATTGTGTATACTTAATTGAAATGGAATATGTTGTTCATTGTGATGGAACAACAAAGATGCGCGACGCAAATAAAAGTGTTGTCGTCATGAGGCTTCATTAAATTGTCTTTTAAAAACAATTGACATTGAACTGACAGTTGCACCCTTTTGCACTCACACACACTTTAACCGCGACTGAAACGAAACGTTTTACTGCTGCTTATGGCGTGCTCAGACCGGCACTTGGAAACTGATACTCCTGAAATGATTTAAATATAAAACATTATTTGGGAGTTGGTCGAGATTCTCAATTCCGACAATTTCTCTGTGTTTTGGTATATTATTTTTCTTCTTACAATTGAAAGTTTAACTTGTTAAATAAATCTTTTTAATACAGGAACTTTAGAAGCTTATTGTATTCCTCATAAGTTTATTATACTTCTTTATTTGTTATTGAATGTTAAAGTTCTTTAGTAGATAGTTTTATCTCAAGACATTTGGAAGTAAGTTGGCTTCCTCGTATCTATTCGCAATTAAAAGTTAGATATGTTCAAGAAATTGTTTTATCCTAAAGTCTTCCTCATATATCTCTATCGCTCTGTTAGCAATTGAACGTTCAACTTGTTCAACAAATGGTTTTATTATAACACTTTTGGAAATTTTTAGATCCGACAAGCCACGTGTTTGCAATTGAAAGTGAAACTTATTGTTTGTTGTTCACGAAACCTTTAGATGCATTTTTGCTTCCTAACGATTCTGTTTTAAATTGAAGGTTAAACTTCTTCAATAAATCTGGTTTATCACTACAACTCTGAAAGTGGGAAGTAGCTTCCTCGTATCCACCTGGAATTAAAAGTAACCTTGTTTAACAACTACTTTTGTCACAAGAACTTTATAAGTTTTTATTGTATTCCTCATATCTAGGTATTCCTCTATTTGTAATTGAAAGTTAAACTTGTTTAATAAATCACAGTTTATCACAAGACATCTGGAATTAAGTGAGCTTAAACTTCTTCAACCAAAGATTTCATCCTGAACACTTTTGTTTGTTATCTTCCTCATATCTCAGTTAGCAATTGAAAGTTAACCTTGTTCACCAAATCGTTTTATTATGACACCTCTGGAAGTTTATATATCCATAAAGCACTCTATTTTCAATTGAAAGTTAAACTTGTTCAACAAATTGTGTTTCTGCGAGACCTCTGGATGCTTGTTAGCTTCTTCATGTTGGTTGACGATTCCTCTTCTTCAATAAATCTTGTATATAACTACCCTCTGGAACTTTTGTGGCCAATCATATCTATCTACCATTATAAATTAAATTTGTTCAACAATTTTATCGTAAGAATATTAGAAGTTTCTTCGCCTCCTCATATCTATCAATTTCTCAGCTTGTAGAGAGTCCCCACTAGGGACCCAGATTACAGTCATTTCTGACAATCAGTTTTAAGTCTCACTAGAATTGTTACTGACAAGTGAAGCACATTCTGTATGACGGTGTGGACATGGCATTACAACAAAAATACTGTATATATATATTTTTAAAAACAATATCCTTTCGCCATCGGTGCACCCACACCTACAACCATACCGAAAATAAAAAAAAAACGAAAAGAACAAATGACACGCCAACAAACAAAAAAAAAAGAATTAAATAATATACATGTGCCGGGGGGCACTTGCGACTGTCAGTTGCCATCCTCCCAGTTGCCGGCAGTCAGCTCAAGCGGCGCACGAACAAGACGTAAAGTGTCATATGTCAAATGTAGAGAAAGTAAGGAGAAGAAGCACCGCAGCAAATGTGTTCACATGTCGCTTCTGTTGTTGTTGCCGCCCGCTTTGTTGTCATTTTGGTTTTTCTTTTTGGGTATTCGGTTTTGCTGCTGTTGTTGTTGGAATCAACTTCAGTCAAGTGTGCAATTATTTAATGAAATTGTTTGCTTTTATGGCATATGTTTTGACTGTATTAAATTTATGAACGACATTAAAGAAAAGTTGTTGCTGCTGCTGCTCCATTGTGAACGGCAATAAAGGATATACGAGCGGAAAGACACATCACAAAAGGATGCAACTTATAAAAACTGTCTTTATGCAGTTCTCTTTTATGCAGCCACATATTCATTCCATCACATTGGACAGCGTTGCGGGATATTCGAGTCGAAATGAAAGAATTGTCAAACGCGTGTGAAAGGGAATGCGAAATCCCGGTTAATTGAACCGATGAGGGTGGAATAGGAGAGCATTGTACTGAAACACAGCTTTAAATTTACTACAATTGTCTTGAGAACAATTGAGTTTTTGCTGCTTTCATGAGTGGAACTAATCGAATCTTATTTCAGAGGTCTCAGTGTCCACGGTTTATATCGGATTTTTGGGAGCATTTTGGTGGAATATTGGAATATTTTCTGTAGATTCCTTAAGAATCTAGGATCATAAAATATCCTATGTATATGAGTCATGTCCTGTGTATTATCCTGTATATGAGTCATATGCAGAACCATTTTCTTTTGTAAGGAAACATATATTTGGACCTTTCAAATATATCTGCTATAAAGATGACCTTATTGAGAGAAAGAATATGAAATAGTAAACTCTCAGCTTCTCTTTCAGGAATGTGAAATAAAGTCAGAGCTTAATCCATCTTTATTCCTTTATCACTCTCTAACCTTTTACATATATATTGCTAACTTGGACCTTGTGGAATTCATAGACATCGGGATTTTAAGGATATTTTAATGGAAAGGAAATTTGAAAGATTTGTTGTTGATTCCTTAAGAATCATAAAAGATCTTTCAGTCCCCAGGTTGTATATGCATAAGATACGTATTTTTAGATCCTTCAAAGATATCTGCTTTATAGATTCTCTGATTTAGAGATATAGTATAAAAATGTTTACTTTCAACTTCTCTTGATTATCTTGATTCGGACTTATCTCGACTCGTGTTCTGGCTCTATTTTTTGTTTGTATTCTCTGTTATTTTGCTCTCTTTGTCTCCCTATATCTTTTTTAATCTTTCTTAGTCTTGCTCTCACATGTTCTCTGTCCTTTCTCTTTCTCTCGCTCTTGCTCTTTCTCCATCTCTCTATGTAATCCCGCTCTATCCATTCTCTTTCTCATCCCATTTTCTCTCTTTCTTCATTTCTCTGTGTAATCCCGCTGTCTCTAATCTCTCTGTGTCTGTGTTCTCTCTCTGGATTAGTCGTCTCTCTCTATCTGTCTTCTCTCTCTATCTTATCTCGCTGTCTTCTCTCTCTGTCTCCTATTTTTTCTTTCTCTCCCTTTCTTCTTTAACTATCTGTCTTCTGTTTCTCTATTTTCTCTCTGTTTTATCTTTCTCTTCTCTTTTTAATTCTGTCTTCTCTCTTCTATTCTAACTCTCTCTTTTCTCTCCCTTTTCTTCATATCTGTCGCTCTTCTTTCTCTTTTTGACTCCGTCTCCTCACTTAAATCTCTCTCTCTCTCTCTCTGTCTTCTCCCCCTATATCTGTCTTCTCTCCTTATCTGTTTTCTCTCTCTCTGTCTGTCTTCTGTCTCTATCTGTCTTCTCTCTATACTAATCTTCTCCTCTATTTTATCTCTGTTTTATTTTTCTCTTCTATGTTTAATTCTTTTTTAACTCTCTTTCTCTCCCTTCTCTTTATAACACTCTCTTTTTTCTCTTTTTGACTCTGTCTCCTCTTTTAAATCTCTCTCTGTTTTCTCTCTATATGTCTCTCTAGTAATTTCTCTCTCTTTATGTCTCTCTTCAAAACTCTCTCTCTATATGTCTCTCTACTAATCTCTCTCTCTATATTTTCTTTGCTCTTTCTTATTTCTTTCTCTTCTATTTTTCATTCTGTTGTCTCTCTCTTCTCCTTCAACTGTATTTTCTCTCCTTTTATTTATAACTCTCTCTTATATTTATAACTCTTTCTCTTATGTTTATAACTCTCTCTTATATTTATAACTCTTTCTCTTATATTTATAACTCTCTCTTCTCTTTATAAACCTCTCTTCTTTCTCTTTTTAACTCCGTCTTCTATCATATATATCTTTCTCTGTCTTCTACCTCTTTCTGCCTTCTCTCTTTCTGTTGTGGTTTCGAAATAGGTATGTTATATCTTGGGAATTTGGACCTTGTGGATTTTATAAATGTAACGTCAGTCAAATGCTCTTGTACCACCTACACTTCTTCCTTCTTCACTTCCTTCTTTTCTTTACTCTTTAGAGAATTGGGTAGCTTTGAGAACTGAGTTCACTTTCTCGATGCTGACCATAATTTAAACTCTGCAGTTATTTTTTCATATATTTCCTTTTGCTCTTTATGTCCTCCTCTTTTAATTAGACTTCTCAAATATCTCAACAATTTTAGTTGCTGTTCGGGCAATTATTTTCCAACATTGTTGTTCCAAGCATGTTGTTCTCAACACTTGTCTGCTGATTGTCAACAACTATCCTGGCAAAGATAAATGATAATTTTTTCAGGAGACTCGTACCTCGGTAGGATTAAAAAGCCAAGCAAACAATAGTAAAGGAATAAAAACTTGGCGCCTGCACCAATAAGAAAACGGATGGAAAAACAATGGAACGAAATGGCATTTTCTCATTTATTCAGTTGAATTTGCAGCACTTAAACATGCCGAAGCATATTGTCGTCGCCTGCCGCACTCCATGCTGGCATCCCAAAAAACGGTCATTAATTGTGGCGGTGGTGGTCAACATGTCACTTGGGCATAACACTGAAGTGTATACGTGTGTTTATGTTTGTGTGTGTGCGACACGTGACTACGGTGGCCGCCACCACCACTGCCTCCTTCCTCAAGTACGTTTGCAGTAAAACCGACTTGGACGAAAAACGCCAAAACAATTGGACACGTACGTCGTTTAATTAATTAATCAAATTACTCAAAAATGCAAAAGCGCATAGAGTGGATGGAGTTGGGGCTGAGTGGCCGTAGAGTGACTCTTGCGGCATGCTCCAACGCGTAAGGTTCATTCACGTTTATGTGAATCGTTCGTTTTTCATGATAATGTCTCATTTGTGGAATTTGTGGCGACGATAACAGAATTTAATTTTGTGTGGCACAACACGTAAGAAGACGCTCGTTTTGAGTATAAATTCTTTTTAGCGAAAGTGCAGGAAACTGTTCAGTTGCGCGAGGCGGTGCGGCGCTCTGCAGTAAGACGTGATTCAATTTTAAAGTCAATGGACGTTTGCTTGCAATTGCGTCAGGTCGAGCCACATGGCTATCTTCTTGGGCTTACGCTCAAGTTGTTGTAGCTACGCTTCATAACAATTTGCGGGGTAAGTGGTGAGCGAATTTTATGTGGGTTTTACTTAGTGAAACTAGCTTCAATTAATTGGGTCAACTTGTAATTAAAAGCAGCTTTTTCTCTTGATGAGTACGAACACACACGCATAGAGTTATGGTAGTGAGTGAAGACCACACCGGGATCAATTGAAATCGTTTCTAGTTTTTTTTTTAATTTTATTTGATTTTTTATATTGATTGAAAATATTTAACTGCTATTTTTCAGAAAGGGAATCACTTCAGCTGCAAACTTAGCCTTACTTCTGACTGTCACACCAAAAATGCAATTTTGATGATTTGGAAGCCTTGAATATGTATATAATCGGTACACAATTCAGGTCTGCTCTAAGTTTCGTTTCATTTACTGATTTTTTCTACATCAATTTTACATTTCATTTTTTGATTTGTTTCATTTTCTGAATTTTCTTTAGTCAGAACTTTCATACCCACATAATTTATTTCCGCATATATTCTGCACACATTTTATATGGTTTGGCTTTGAAACCTTTGAATCTGTAACTATAGAATTCTTCATTTTATCAGTTCTCTTCTAAGTTTGTTTATTACAGAGTTTTCTACATCTATTTTCCATGTCGTTTTTTCATAGCCAGAACTTTCATACCCACATCATTTATCCCGCATATTTTACCTAGTTTGGATTTGACTTTTTAACCTTTGAATCTGTAACAATATAATTCTTAATCTTATCAGTTCTGACCTAAGTTTTCTTTTATTTACTGATTTTTCTACATGAATTTTACATATATGGGCTTGCCATAGTCAGAACTTTCATAAGCAGAACTTTTATTTCGGTATACCGCATATTTTCTGCATATATTTTAAATATTCAATTGAAGCTTTGAATCCCGTAAATCTGTAACTATATAATTCTTCAATATATCAGTGCTGTCCCGAAGCTATGTTATGTATGAATTTCCCTTAGTCAGTATTTCATACCCAGATCTTTTATTTCGGTTTTCTACAAATTCTCTGCTCCTATTTTCCATTCGTAGCATTTTTCTGTCTTTGTTATTCGAATCTATATTTTCATTTGAAATCCTTCAACGTTTACTAGACTGCTACTGGATGTTGACCACAAACTGGGTCACTAAGCTGGCGACCATCACCCACATTATTTGTTATTTCCTCTCAGTTATATATCCAAACTATATAAAGAGGTGATTCTGTCCGATCTATTTAAAAATTACACTCTCCTAAGCTGATATGCTATTTTATTAGTTTGGAAATCCTGGTTTGATTAAATCCTAATATACTCTCAGTTCCGGTCGTCTCTCTTTAACAGACTGTGACCCTCCTTACGAACATTCTTTGAGATCAGCCGATATTCTCTGGTAGGCCGTTCACTATCCGCTACATGTGTCTCCCATGGTAGCCTGAGCTTCGCCCCGTAGACTTTCAGCAATTGGTAGTCATACCAAGTGTTTCTAATATAGTCGTAGAATTTACTGCTTGATTCCCTATTTGTTTTCCTTGCTAATTGCATAAATTTTAACATTTCCACACCTTGAATCACACCCAGCCTTGATCCTTCTTCACCCATTTAGTTCCAAAGATTTTTATTGATTAATATCAGTGAATTGAAATTTCGCTGCATCAATTAATCATTTACGGTATGTGAATTTTAGCAAATCCCCACAATGTTCAACTTTTAGATATATTCCGCAATCTGTTAAATGTCCTCCGCGCACATGTGGCAAATATTTCAAATTCTGGCAGCTCAACGTTGAACAAAACTTTGTTATTTATTTTCCGTTTATTTTTAACAGAAGCCCCGAACAACATAGTATTCTAAAACTAAATCTTGGGCAAGGCGCGTATTTATTTTATATGACTGTATGTGCTTGTGTGTGTGTGCCATTTCGTAGGGGAAGTATGTGTGCGCCCTTTACGCAAAAATATTTTAACATTTCCCATATGTTGAGTGAATGTCTTCGAACTAAAAATAACACACGACTACTCTAAAGCTATGGGAGAATATTTGCACAAGCGCTAAATGCAGACATTTTGGGCGGTGGCGCTACTCAAATACCGTGAGAGCAGACGCAGTTGGAAGAGGTGGGATACTTGCGAGAGATTGGCATTTTCTATTGTTTCAGTTTGTAAGTAATCAGTGCTGTGCAGTTGAGATTTTAATGAGGGAGCGACCATACTTATAAAAGAGACTGTATAAATGGGATATGAACTTATGGCGACAGAAGTTTTTATACAGGTTACTGTTATTTGCGGTCCTAAATTAGCGTTTAGTTGAGTGTAGAGATATATGAAAAATCAGTAAAATAAGGTTGAAAAATATCAGACATTTTTATATGAAGTACTGTGTTGGTTTAATTTTTATTCCTGTCAGTACCGTCAGTAGGGTCTCCGTTTCCTGCAGGGGCGAATGGCAGGACGCCACCCCCACATGTAAATGGGGTCCATAGCTACACAGATGGATCCTAGCTACAGGGAAGGGTGGGAAGTGGTGTATTCTTAGATGAGCTGGCCATTAACGTGTCCTTTAGGCTTCCCGACCAGTGCAGCGTATTTCAGGCTGAGGTCGCAGCTACAGAGGAAGGAAGCACTGTATTGGCTTAAGAAGAAAAATATATCAGGTTGAGATATTTGCTTTATATCTGACAGTGGCCTTGGATCCCTAGCTCGGCTCTTATAACATACATCAAAATCCGTCAAGATCAGCCGCAAATCTATACACGAGATAGCTAAGCAGACACGGCTGCATCTGAGCTGGGTTCGCGACTACAGGGGTGTTCCAGGGCACTGTAAAATGGATGAACTGGCCCAAGAGGGCACTACAATACCGATTCAGCCAACTAGGTGAATCCTCGGTATTCCTATTACTACATGTATGCTACTAATAAGGCGCCGCGGGCAGGTGCTGGCGTGAAATAAACGTCTAGCACTCAAAAGATCTATTATCTCTGAATAGACTAAGTATAGGTTCCGCCATAAGTGTCCTAACGGGACACTGCATCCTGGGTACTCATAGTAGTAGGTTGGAGACTTCCTCAAATGCCTTCTGCAGGAGTTGCTTAGACGAGGAGGAACAAGAATCCATCGAGCACCTGATATGTATATGTCCAGCGGTATCCAAAGGAGACACAGTTTCCTGGGTGACTATTTTCTGCATTCTCTGGAAGGCGTTCCAAATAAAAAAATAATCTCCATCAGCTGCTTCATAAAAAAACTCCAAATGGCTGGACTTCTGAGAAGGAATGGGACCTGTGTCTCAAGCGGTATCACAAAGAGTCAATCATGGCCTAAGTGTCCCTTTTTGGCGACCGCTCAACCTACCTACCTACCTATTACCGTGATTAAAACTTCGTAAACAAGAACATTGTCAGTAACAAGCGATAAAGTCATAAGTTTTTCAGAACTTAGTCTCCTCCGTCAGAAATTGGTCAGTCCTTCTTCTACATTGGCCAAGGCTGGATAATGAATATAATTCATAGTTTATCTTGATTTCATTATCCCATTAGGTATGAGGGGTTTGAAAATATCCTGAGTTCAGATATCTTATGATTCTTTCTTTTCCAGTGATAAAATTTTGTATTGAATTTCTTACACACCCCAAGAAATGAGGGGTTTGAAAATATCCTGAGTTCATATATCTCATGGTTCCTTCTTATCCGGTGATTAAATTTCTCCTTTTGTGTTCAATTTCTCTTTCGTACTTACCTGGAGAAATTTCAGTGAATTTTATCATCTTCGTAGTGGATTCACATGCTCAACAAACGTGCGGCCCACCAATCTAACTGGTTGATATCTCACCAAAACTATATATGGATCGTAAAAGAGATAGGTTAAAAATGAGAATCACGACGTCCATTATTCTAACTATTAGCTTTAGTCAATATGGGTGAGACTTAGATGCAGTATTACCAGCTTAGAGACGAAATGGCTTTCCATACATTTTACCTGGTCTTTTCCCAGTATTTTTTAGCAGAACGTTAATAAAGAGAACTCGAGAGACACAAATTGCTGTGTTTAAATGACTCACTTGACAATTCGCTTTCCATTATTTCCTCCGGTTCAATAAACTTCCCACATATCCACAAAAGAAAAATGAATTTCTCTGGAACTTGTTACGGCAGAAATTGATTGTTTATAGCCAGCTCCAGCGCACATTTCACAGACACATAAGTCATAAAGTTTTCCCCGAAAACCCAAAGGCATTTGCATATTGCTAAGCAAAGCGAAATTGAAATTCCTCAAACGTTGCGTATGAGTACTTGCGGCGGTTTGGCGAAATCAAAATGGAAAAAGGACATTACAGTCAAGTGCAAAAAAGGACGACTGCTGGCTGAGTCAGCCTGCGAGAGTACGTCTCCTTGGTACATTTGAGCACGTAGCAACTGTAAATACCAGCACGATGGGTGATGAGGCAGTAAGATGATATGTACACAGGAAGTCCTTTTTCATATAGTCAAATAGAATATCAAGTAAGTAGGCAGCATCCTCTCTGTGTTCTAATGCAGTCCGTGCTTGGTGTCGAATTTTTTCACATTGCAAACCAACTGAATATTAAATGATAATATGTGAATTATAATCTTGGCTTTGGTGTGTAGTACTGCTTATCATCCAAAGGAAGCTGCCTTCATCTCCATACACACGCATTTGACCGCAATTTCATTACGTGTCAGCATGCGTCAAGCACTATAATGGTCAATTTTGTATGAGCACACAACGCAAAAACCATGCGAGCTGAATGTATGCAAATCCCCAGCTTTTTGTAGTTTATTCTAATCCTTTAACTTAAGACTATTGGTGCTGCACTTGGTGCTGAGCATCTTAAGATGGTCTTAAGTCAACAACACTCGAAAGTTGTTCGTTGTTTGTAGTTAGTTCTACGGAATAAAACTCTGAAGCTTTCAGTTTACGGTCAAAAGGCCACTTTAATTCCGAAGTTTTGAATGACACCCCAAACTTTTGAAAATCGCCTCAGGAACTCTTTATTTTTCTTTCCTTTTTCTTTTTTCTGGACTGTTAAAGACAGAAGAAAGAAGATGCACGCAGGATTTATGTAAATACTTAAATTGTGTTTTCATCATATATCATCAAATTCTGGCTACTTTTCAGTTATATATTTATTTTTTATTTTTCCTGTTGAAAATTCTTCAATAGCAATACAAGGAATTATCTCTTAAAAGTACTTTAATCCTTCACATCCGTTTCTTCATTACGTTTTAAAACTAATTTGGAGATTTCTTTCATTTGCTTGTTGCTTACTTACCCTCCTCCTCGTAGTGTTCGTAGTGTTCAATCAAGTTAAGTAAAGCCCAATCATTTCCCCAGTTGACAATAATTTAACCAAATTGATAACATTTGAAATAAGGTAAGATTGCCTGGCCCGCACGCCTGCCTCCCGAACGAAACGACCTCTTTCACTCCGCTTTCAGCAAAAATAAACAAATGCAAATCCGGCACAGAACATGTCAAGAGTCATTCCAGATTTATTTGTTTTCGTAGACTTGTGTGCATGCCATCCCAGTAGACAATTTAAGAGGGTTTCAAGAACTAAGTAATGATGTCATCAATACTCTGACTAAGTAAATATTTTATATTAGTCGGCGTTGTTTTCCCTCACCAACCAAGCAAAATTGAATGACTAAAAGTGTCGGGGAGAAACTAATGATGAGGTTTTATATACCCCTGGAGTCGGTTGAATTTTCGATTTATGGTCTTTCAACCTTACTTCTGCAAGTGTAGAAGAAAAATTTTCAGAAGAATCGCTTTAAAAAGTTTCCATTGAAAGTTTGGCGGCAAAACATTTAAAAATATAAAATGTACACGTCCAGGTAAGGTAATTGGTATGGTTGTAGGTGAGGTAAAAAGTAAGATAATAGGTATGGTTGTAGGTAAGGTAATAGGTAAGGTCGTAGGTGAGATAATAGGTAAGATAATAAGTATGGTTGTAGGTAAGATAGTAGGTAAGGGAAGGTAGTAGGTGAGGTAATAAGTAAGATAATAGGTATGGTTGTAGGAAAGGTAAGGTCGTAGGTGAGGTAATAGGTAAGATAATAGGTATGGTTGTAGGAAAGGTAATAGGTAAGCTTGTAGGTAAGGTAGTAGGTAAAGTGATAGCTAAGGTTGTAGGTAAGGTTGTTGGAATGGTTGGGCACTGTTAACTAAACGATTTATTGTGCTATTACCTTTTTTAGAAACAATGTCGTTCCAGTAACGCGATGAGGAATAGAAGATCCTTTGAAAATTAGAACCTCAATCAGCCTGCTTTAAGATTCCTATGATAAACCGATCCACTAGCGGAGAATCATAAGGAATGTGTATTACCTTCTCGTCATAGGAACTTATGGAATTTACCTAATTTGGTTGTATAGCAATACTTCCTGACATTAAAATTAACTGACGCACATATGTCAAGATTATCGGTGGCCTTTAAACGCTCCTGGTTGAAAGTTCCTATCTAAAACGGAATGACAAAGAAAGTGCATTCCTCATCCTTTCGTCATCACACTCTCATCGCAGACTCATCGGATTGGGTTAATTTGGTTATACAGCGAGACTTCTTGGTAGTTAAATGAACGGACGCCCAGAAGTCCAAAATTGGAATTTTCCAATATCTTGAGTGCAATTTTTTCATGATTACACTACTTGTCTAATACCTTTCGGGTATGAAAACTAAAAACCGCCAAACGAAAGGATAGATAGGTATTCTGACTGAGAAATGGATCCACTGAATGTGCCTTTCTTGCTATATGTATTTTCTTGACTTCCTACTGGGATGCTGCACTGAAAGAAGAAATGAGAGAGAGAGAGAGAGTGTGATTTGACCCAGGTTCGTATTTAAATTTATGTGCTCATCGTATTTGCAGGCACTTCCTCCTGTCAAATGCATACAGAAGGATATTTATTTGTTTGTTCATTTCTCGCATCCACAAGCAACAGTCCAGAGGGAATTTTTGCACCGGTTGGTGTGGTGGAATGAATAAAAGAAGAGTGAGTTGCATGCCTAAAAAGCATTGACAGCAAAGAGGAGGCAACTTTTGTAGATATGCGGGTATGTGTGCGTATCTGGCTGTATATGAGTGTGTATATGGATGTGCCTGTTGTTTAAGGTTTGCTACAGTATTTGGCTTACTTTCTGACACTTTGCTCTCTTGTAACTGACTGGGCTGTCATTTGGTTTGTTTATTTGATTGTGAAAATGTCAATCAAAAACTTGTGGTCAAGTGAAAGCTTTGTAAAGATATAGTCAACAGAAGCAACACATGAAAAAGTGGTCGAGAAAAATGGGTTCTAGGCTAATAATTCTTCCAACCAACTTTCACCTAATGCTACTTGAATCGTGGCAATATTCTTTGGTAGTATGCAACCAAAGTTCAACTTAGCGTTTTCTGTTTATATTTTTTCCATAAGTTAAGTCAGAAAAGTAATTTCTGGCTGCATGTTTTGCTTATCCTTGTTTCCGTTCTCAATTTTTCTTCCTTCCAAGCTTATTTATAAACATAACATCCGCAACAATTGACTTGTCTCACAGCACGTCTTGTATTTGGCGATGAAGTACACAAGCGTAATGCGAGTAACCACAGGTGCTCCTTCTCACTGCACACATTTTTCATTGTTTTGCATCATTTGTTATTATTGCCTTTGTACACTGAAAAAAAAACACTGGTTACCTTACACTGACTGGCCGTGAATCCCACACATAGCACCTGCAAGCTTTGTTGTAATACCAGATGGGTATCTATTTAAGAATCGTAATATGGAGCTGTAAAAAGTGGGACGCCCTTAGCGAAGAACGAGACCATTTCTGTTGGCTGAGACCTGATCCAGTCCCTCAAACCAGGATGCTCCCAGATGTGCAGGGTTCGTATTTGAGATTGCGGGCATAGGCACAAAATTTTCCCTGTGCCCTACTCCCCATATTTCCTACAATTCATTGAAATTTGTACTATATTTAATGTAATGTAATCTATTTAAAGAAAAATCGACATATTTAGAAAAATAATTAATAATTTCAATGAAAATATCATTCATATAATGAATGTATCCATAAAAGCAATGAGATCAGGTTTGAAGGTACCAAGTATGCAATTTAATACAAAGAATCGAATTAAGGAACAAATGCAAAGGAGACAAAAATCCAATCATCTTACAAAAAGAATTTATATTTACTATGAAAATATCCTTAATATAATAAATATGTTAATCCAATGAACCCCAAGATACCAAGCACTCGATTTTATACAGTGTTGCTGATAAAGAATATTGCTGAATAGTTACTCAATTCAAACACATTTACAAGTGTTTGAATGAACAATTTTCTTTGTATGTATGATATTTCTCTCCAATATTTCCTTATCACATTTTTACTTTGCCTTATACGACATCTTGCAGGGTTCTTTCTTACGCTGTTGTTTTATTATTGACAATCTTTCCGCCAAGCTTGCTCCCAGTCCCAAATCCGCTGAAGTCGTTAGTATGTAACATGAGCACACATGAACCGCATATCCTGTGAGAGGTTGCATAGATGCACACGTGTCTAGGTATTAGTGAATAGACTTGCTTCAGTTGCTCTGCCTTGGGGGTATACATTTATCCACCTTCTGCCGCACTGGTTTCGTGTTCATCAAATGGAAAATGTGATGGAAAGTGACACAGTGGAGAGCAGGGTTGGGTATATGCGTCGCTTGGTTGTTTAGTGGGTTATTTGCTGATTGTGATAACGTTTTTCTAGACACATTAGCGCCAGCTGCATGTGGTAATTGCGTGTATTTATAAGCGACAAGGTGGCTTATGTGTGAAAGATTGCATACACAATTTTGCACACATTTTCCTTTCTACAATATTGGCAGTAGTTATTTTCCAAAGAACTTTTACTGTTTTCCTTTCAATTAGCTTAAAAAAAGATGTTGCTCGACCTGCTCAACCCAACTGAAAAAATGTTTTACCAACATTTGCCAACATTTTTTCCCTCCATAAATACAAAAACAAACAGCAAAAAATGCCTTCAATTACATTAATTGAAGCACCTAACGTCGAAAAAGGACCTCGAAGCGCTCTACTCACTCACTGTATCAGTTTGTCCTTTTTTATTTCTCTCATACTTTTTTTGCTAAAAAAAAAGTTTTGCAGCCTCTGAAAAAGAGAAGGAAATAAAAATAAAAACGAAATTGAACGCACACGTTGCATATTTTACGGCGGTTGCGTTAGTTGAACCATGAAAAGTGTATGCGAGCGCAAAAAAATACAAAAATAGGCTCAATTTTTCAAGTGCACTAACGATAAAGGGAGCAAATAGTCTATAAAATAAATGAACGCCCACATATGGCGCTGTGCATTTGAGGCAATCTAATACAAATCCTGAATAGTTGGTAGTAAAACAAAGAACTTTATTTTTGAAATGTGTTTTTGAAAGTTGTTTTCGACCCCGTGTTGTTCGTAGTAAATATTTAAATGGCATAAAAGGATTTTGCGATTTGTATGTAAATAAAACATTGATAAGCACAAAACGGACGAAGTACAATGTTGTAAACCTCTTTGTTTGAAGGAGAATCTATTCGCATGGGTTCTCGATGGTTTCCTTGAATATATTGGCCACAAAAACCTTTCTACAGGTGAGTGATAATTCCATCTTTAAGATAAGAATCATTAAATCACGTAAAATCACTTGAAATCTTCCCATCACTTGAAATCATGTCGTTTGCAGTCACTTTAAATCTTCCCATCATTTAGTTACCTGGAATCACTTGAAGGTATTCAGTCCTTAAAGATCGTCACTAGACTGGAAATCACTGAAGTTATTCCATTATTATTATATTTAAACATTAAGTCACGGAAAATTACTTGAAATCTTCCCATCACTTGAAATCACTTTCAGTCTTGCCATCACTTGAAATCACTTGAAATCTTCCCATCATTTAGTTACTTGGAATCACTTGAAAATATGCAGTTCTGAGAGATCATAAGGTTATTTGAAATCACTGAAGTTATTTCACTTATTCCAACTGCATTACTGTCATTCACCAGAAAATTTCGTCAAATAGCAAATTACTTCAAATTACTCACATGAAATCATTAACTCGCGTAGAAGAACTTTACCTCCTCCAGACATTTGAAGTCATCTTGTCGCTTGAAATCATCCCTGCGATTGAAATCATTAAGGCACTTGAAATCTCTAAGTTACTTAAAGTCACTTGATGCCACTCAGTCACTTGAAATCATTAAGTTACGTAAAATTCTTCAAGTCCTTCAGTCACTTGAAATCATCATTTCTTTGATTCCAGCAGATGTGAAAAACACTTTAATATCAGGAGTCATTTTAACCACTTTAAATTTCGTGAAATCATTTGAAAGGCTTTGAACTCATGGAAGTCACTGAATATTTGGCTTCATTAGAACTCAAATCAGTTCCAGTCCATTAAGTCTTAATATAAATATAATATTGTACACGCCGGCATATATCGGTTCGGTAATGTATGCAGTTGAAGTAGTTGTTTACTGATTCCAAACAAATAATATCTGTTATGTCAGATTGGAGATAATCTGAGTATTCAATTTAATGAATCCAAATTTTTAAATTAATTCATGCGATGAGGAAATTTTCTGATGAGATCTTCGGATTTGAAATTGAACGCATTTAAAACGACTTGAAATGACTTCGAAATTTTCCAAAGACTTTAAATTACTTGAAATCATTCAAATGAGTTGAAATGATTTCAAATGATTTCAGATACTTCAAGTGATTTCAGAGACTTTAAATGAGTTCATTGACCAGAACATATTTCGATATATTCAATTGATGTCTGTGACCAAAAATGTGATGTCAAATTCAAATTTCTTCTATTGATTTCATTGACTTATTATACTTAGTTACCATGGCATGAAATTACATGATAACTAAATACATGATTTGCAGTGACTTCAATGATTGCAGTGACTTAAAGAGATGTGAGTGATCTGCAATTGATTCCTATGACTTAAAGGAGTTTCATTTGCTGCAAGTGTTTTTAGTGACTTCGAATTACTTAAGTATCTAAAAATGATTTCAGTGTCTTTAAATTATTGGAGTGATTTCAAATGTGTTCAATCCCTTTCAATGATTTGAGGGACTTCAAGTGATTCAGCCACTATGAAAGTTTTAAAATTATTGCAGAAGATTTGGTGGCTTCAAATGATGTCAGAATTTTTTAATGTCTCAAAATAATTTCATTACCTTTAAATAATTTGGTGGCTTCAAGTGATGGTCTTTAAATCATTTTAGTGGCTTCATGTGATTTCAGTATCAGTGCCCTATGTGGATTCCAATGACTTGCAGTATTTTCATTCGCTATAAGGAGGTTTCAATGATTTCAAGTGACTTAAATGTTGTCAGTCTCTTGAAATGATTGGAGTGACTTCAAATCATTTCAATGCCTTTAAATGATTTCAAATGATTTCAGTGTCTTGGAACGTCTTAAAATAATTTCAATGCCTTTGAATAATTTGAGTGACTTCAATTATTTTTTTATTATTATCTTATTGAATATTCTATACAGCACATTCACGTAGAGCATAATTTCAGGCGCTTATCACATATGCGTCCATGCTTGCGTTTATTTTCTATCTTTTATTAAACTTTTCATTTGCTCATCATCTATTGGCGACACGATTTTTCCGCTCTCCTTAGCCATTTTCCAAAAGTATATAGCCACATCGTGCATTGTGTCTTCTATGGCGTCGTGAATGCCGGTATTATCCAATATTTCCTGATAATCTTCATCAGAAAGTGTGGTTTCAGTTGCGTTGTTAATAAACATAGGAGTGCTGAACTGTGCCGTTGAAATTTGAAGCAAAACAAAAGCAAACAAAAATAGTACTCAAGTGCCACTTTCTGCTATCCAAAGTGTGTATGTCAATTACCCGTACCTGTTGGAAATTCTCCGCCCACAGATCATCCTTTTCAGCAATGTCCTTCGTCAAAATGGCATTCTCGAAACGCAATAATAATTCTTCAATATCCTGCACACGTTTCGCGTCCGCTGGCAGGGCAGCTTTCACTTTACCAAAATAATTGATTTGTGATTTGAACAAACGATTGAAGAGCGCTTCTGCCTCTGAATAGGCGTCAGGCTCAGATTCTGCTTTGACGGCATCCGACAGAATGCCGCCTGATTCGCGTATCTCAGCAATGGCGTTATGCTAAAATGTTTTTTTCTTTTTAACAGGCTTCACAGCCACTTTCCACTCTAGGTACTCACCGTCACTATTAGAAATAATCCAATTAGGGTAAAAATTACTTTATGCAACATTTTATATTTTATTTTCGACCTTTCTGGGGATACTCCGTGATTAAACTAAAATCGCGTCTGTTTGATTTCTCATATACGAGTAAGAGTTAATTGCCGCTTATCAGTTGCGAAAGCATGATCTTTGTGGTACTTTTTTGTTGAAACCCAAGTCACCCAGATTAAACGGACAGCTTATCAAGCATCCGACACTGGAAGCATCTTCTCTTACGAGGAACTGATAAGCATATAAATCGAAGCTTCTGAGTAAGTAAATTATGAAAGAAATACGTAGCATACTTTTGAGGGCTTCTTTGTTTAATATGCTCGCTTTACGATGCAGCATTATTGTATGAAATACACTCAGAAAAATAGTATTAGGTCCCATAAGAATGTGTTTACCTTGTATTTGGAAATTAGGGTTCTTCTGTGAAATGAAAATAATGTTTAAATAATTGAATACATAACAACTTTGCTCCTAGAATGTAGGCAGTTTATTTCACCTCACAATTTATTGTTCTGACATCAAAATCTATTAACTTAAGTCCACTTTTAGGTTATTTTATTATTGTATATAAGATCATTTGAATGTAGGTTTCATATATTAAAATGCTGGCTTAGAGTTTTTATTAAAACTTGTGAAATTATTGTTGCTCTCAAATATTATAATTCAACACTTTTATAGAAAGTAGAGACCATCCACTTTTTATATAGTTTAGGTGTCTTTACACCGCTTCTAGTTCACCCAACAAACACCACTTCTAGAAACCCATCACACTTGATCATTTCACAATCTAAATTCAAACACTTAATATCCACTTTGTACACTATTAGCAGCATTTAATACAAAGTGTTTTTAAACAATATATTCAATTTGAAAATAAAGCGTTAACATTTTATTCCCATTTTGCTTTGCTGCCGCTTTCGATAAAGTTCGTTGCTCATATGTAAACACGAAGTCCCGCTGCTTTCTCTGTCAGCCACTTATTTTAAATACACACACTAGCTACTCATTCATTACTGGCAACATCGACACCTGCTTTTAATTACTTTTGTCCTATCAGATGAATAATTTAGTTTAACTCTGTACACCATCCCGTGGTAGACGTTTAATTGAGACTCCATGTTATTTTTTGCTTCAAACTTATCAGTCTAACTTCAGCCTTATGCATGTGAGACCGTGAACATATGCCGAACTTGGCTGGCAGAAGGACTGGTCTATGTTTTCACTAGCTATATAATTACCCTGATATGGAGTATAGCAAATGTCTCTATTAGTTTTACTCAGTCGCTTGGTGGTAGTCGTATTTTCTTTTCACTTGTATATAATTCTGTTTGAAGGCACGTACGTTGATCTCTTGTCAATATTTAATTAAGTGCAATTTAAAGGTTCTCAAAATAGTGGAAAAATACAAACTTTGATCAAATGATTACAGTAAAATATGAATTGAAAATTGTTAGCCTCCACAATTCCATTTGATAAATTCGCCCATCCCCTTTACATTTATGCGAGAGGGTGCTTTACGTTTGAATTATAAATTATGCATATGGACATTGCATACATTTAGGTGCGGAGACATTAACATTGAAATGAACGCTTGCGTTAAAATTGAACGCATAAATTTAATACTAATATCCAAATGGCCAAAGCAAATTGCATTGAATTAAATTTTAATCAATATCGGCAAACTGTGAGCCTGTATTCCCTCGTCCAAAAGTATGCGGCATTAAATGTTCTCTTGTGTCTGGTTGAATGTCATGCGGAATCAATTTCATTTTAAACCGCTTTACTCCGCCGTTCAAATAATTAAAATTTTAAAATATTGCATTGGAAATGCACAGAGCAGTGAAAGTTCTCCATGTATTATGCAAGGCACCTGAGTTTATGCACTGAAATTCACTTCCGAAAATTACATGAGCCCGTAGCGTCGTCCTTTGGTATTCTGTGTTTCTTTTTTTTGTTTTAGTGCCGTTTGCGGGGGATTAAGCATTTATCGTGATTGTCGCGCCCATGCTGTACGCTCTGGTTCTGAGGCAAGCGCATTTTATGCCTCATATGTAACCGCGTACGTGGACGGATATATTTCAACTGCCAGACAAGAAACCATTTCGGTAACTGTCGTTAAATGTAGCCCCAAATGACTAGCGGTTTTGTGTAAAATGTCCCGCCAGCAAGCATGCTGCGTATAAGCGCATAATAATATTTTGTTGCATACCTTTCGGCGTTCGCTAGCTGTTTAAAGCTATGCATCGCCTATCTAAATGTTGCCTTGTTTTAGAGCCTGCACTTTCACAAAATTTCCACCGACTTTTAAGCGTTTTATGTTGCGGCACACCACCGTCGCTTATCGCTGTGTGTTTTACCCGTCGAGCAAATTAAATTGAGACATAAATTTCACACTGCAACTTTTCGACGAAAATAGGTGGGCACCGTTGAGGGAGTTGCATCGGGATAAAGTGAGCGAACAGGAGCGCTAATTTCTATTAAGCAATTTTCGTTTAATGTTAAATGTGTACAGAGCGTGCACTTCAGTGTACAAAAAGCTGATAAATTTTTGCGGTAAAAAGAAGGCATACTTTTAGGTGAGAAATATATTTTAAATTAATTTAAAACCCTTGTAATTTTTGTGGCTTTTTTCTGATGTTTTTATCGTGTTATCATAGCTTTGATTCTATATTGCCGATTAATTAGACACCCTCAAAAATAGTTATGTTTCATTAATAATCCTTAATTTAAAATGTAGAGATAAAAAAAAAAATACTTCTTATTATGAATACTGAAAGTAGACTTATTACTTGTCTCAAAAGTAGACTTATTTGTTACGCTCCCTAAATGCAAGCCTGCATCAGAGTCCTAAATGTAGAATATATCATATTATTAATATTAAGGTTTAAGATATAAATAATACTCCCTAACGGTAAGCATAGGTTTATATTTCTCAAATCCAGCTTTCTTCTTGAGCATCCTAAAAACAGGCTTTTCTAAGCATCCTAAAAGTAAGTTTGTTCCTATACATCCTAAAACTAGGGTAATTCTTCATATGTATGCGCCACAAAACCTAATAGCAAGCCACATAAATGTGGACTTAATATTCATAAAGGACCCTAAATGCAATCATATGTTTACTTAAATGTACTTATTTCTATAATATACCCTAAAAGTAGACTTCTTTTTGTAACATGCCCAAAATTAACTCTAAGTGTACGATTATTCCTATTATTCACCTTAAAAGCAGGTTGATCAGTATTATGTATCCTAATTATACACTTCTACTCCTTAAAAGTAGGCTTATTTTTGTTCTGAACCTAAATTCGAGATTTTGTTTAAGCAGCATAAAAGTAGGCTTTCTTATATGTACTTATTACCATTATAAAGTAGACTCCTGCTTGTTATGGACCAAAAATGTAATCTTTTCTTATGCATCCTAGATGTAAAATTACTCTTATTATTATCCCTAAAGAATCTTTGTCCATATTTATACCACACTTCTATTCTTATAAACAACCCAAAAAGCGTGCATCCTAAAGTTAAGGTTCCTATTATTGTATGCCTTAAAAATAAGTAAGTAAGTGGTTATAGTCCCAAAATATAGGAATCTTCTTCATTTAGGATTATCATTAATGACCCATTCATATTTATATACCTTAGCTGTCGTCTAATTATAGTTGCAAGCTTAAAAGCTGGATATTTTTTGTAATGCTCTCTAAATCGAAACTTATTTTTAAAGATCCTAAAGATAGGCTGATTAGGAATAACCATTTTATAAGTGGACGTATTCATATCCTGAATAACAATATTATATCCTGAGCAACAATGTTTTATACTAAACAACAATATCATATCCTTAAATAAAATTTCATACTTCCTGAGCAACAAAATCTACATAAATATGAAGGTAAAAAGTGCCCTAGTCACAGAAAATTACAGAATATTTTTAGACTGCTTAATTATTACGGAATATACCAATAAAAAATTGTCGTGGTGTAGAAAGAGAGTTCGTGGCATAGACTAACAAAGCATTGATATCAAGATCTGTATATATTTTTTTTTAGTTTCTACCTTGGTTTTTTTAGTGTTTATATAAGCATAAAATCATTTTTTATTGGACCTTAAACTCGTTATAAAATAATAATAAATTTTATATAAATTTTTCATTAATTTATGATTATGCGCTCGTAAATATGCTTACTAATTTCAATTTTCTTCTCTTTCCAGGTAATATCGTTACTATTTTGCTACACAAAACTGATTATACACCTTAATTCAGTAAGTGATTTAGTTAATTAAAGCCTATTTTTAGGAGGATGATCCACAAGTTGTCCGTATCTGCTTTAATATCAACAAAGCCCATTGTATTAATTTTAATTTACCAATTACACTTCCGTCCGCTCAAGCAGACAAATGTCAACTGCCTGTCAAGCGTTTGACAAATACTGTCAAAATGCAAATATAAATTTCCCAATGCCCTGCGCCAACACTCCTTCCAACCATCTACAACGACACTAGTGTTATATATGAACTGTCTGCAGCCCTGTTTCCCGACTACTCATTTCAAGTGCAGACTGCGTTGTGCATAATTTTTTTTATTCACTTTAGACTGCATTTAACCGCAACACTAGCAACTCTCTCATCTCTCGCTGCTGGTGTGTGTGTGTGTGCTTCCCTGTGATTGCCCCTACCGCGCCTTGGTTAATTTGTATGATTGTTTTTGGCTATTTTTGTTCTATTTACCGCACCACCTGGTATCGTGCTTATTATTTGGTAAATTTACACTTCGACCATACAATTGCCTGCCGAATTTACACACAGTTGCTGAAACATTGCACATGCGGGAAACATTGTCCCAACGGCTTCTCAGTGATCCGGATGCAGGCATTGTACGTGCCGTAGTAGTACAGGGTTTGTTGGGGTTGTTGCGTCATGTACCAGAGTGCATGTTGGCAAACGTATAATTTTCTAGTAGCACTTCCGTTTCCGTTTGTTTTCTGATTTTTGACCAGCGAGTCCGTTTGTCGGCGATGGCGACAGCGACGGCGACAGCAAATGTAGTCATGGTGTACGGGAGTATGTGTCTATGCCTGCGCCTGCACTGGTCTGACTGTAGTTGTTTGCTTAGCCAGTTGTTGTTGTTTCCATTGCACCGTGCATATGGTTTTTGCGTGTCCGTCTAGTTGAGTGTGTCCATTCTCAATGCATTGTTTGCTGCTAATCGGATTTGTAAATGTATCCTGTTTCAACTGCTTTAGTGCATTGCTGTCACGCTTGAAAGTATGCTGGGGAATTTAAACTCTAAACAATGTCAAAAAATGCAACCATGACCATTTTAATGCGATTTATGTCAAGTATTATAGAGTGGTAATTCTCTTAAACACACACTTCTTGGTAATGGTAGTTCAGAGATTTTCCAGAGTTAATTTTAATACGCCTAAAACTATGCTAATACAATTGAAATTTAAGGAAACATTCTAGCAATGACAGATAAGATGAATTTTGAAATAGTTCAACTAATGGAAAGTGGCACATAAACGTTTTTTATAATATTTGAAATCAAATTTTATCTTTCATCCATTTCACATGTGAGTTACATAAATCTAATAATGACATCTTCTGAATTCGTTACAAAACCATTGCATATTTTTATTTATAATATTTAATTTGAATTTAATTTATAATCATGAAATGCTCTAATCTAAAATAATCTCACGAATACTTTCAAAATCCATTGCATATTCTTAGGCATAATCTTTAATTTGTATTATCATTTATAATTATGAAATGCTGCATAAAAAATCTTATATAAAATTACCGAAGCACACTTTCCACTACTTCACAATACAGTAAATTTAAGTCATAGCATCTAAACATCTAGCACCTAAAAGCATGTTAGAAATTCTATAAACAATGTTTTTGTATAAGCATCCTCTTCAATTAAGTGCTGTTGTCATGTTACAACGTTTGACAATATTTGAGAGTGTGTCGAAATATGTTGCATACTTTTAATCGCAATATTTTCGGTGTGTCCTTCAAATTTCATACACAATTTTTAGCATAATTTGTACCACACTTTGCTATACCCAGCATAGACTATTTCGTGTTTCACGAGTAGAACTAACTAAGGTGAGTAATTTCTAAGCGCCTAAAATCCCCAGTTTAAATTTTTGTAACTCACCTGTAATTATACTTTGTATTCATTTAATAATTTTTGACACTCTTCCTGAAAAATCCCTTAATAGAAATCCTTTTAACTTTCTTATTAATCTCTCTTAATTATTGTTGAGAAGGAAAAATAGAACGTAGGTTTGAGTATAATTTATATGAAAAGCTCTTTTTAGCAATGGAAATTTAAGTCAGATTTTCACGCAGCACTCTTTTCACCCCAATAATATGCTTCATATATTAAAATATATTTGATCAGTTCAACAGTTTCTTTATGTTATGTTTTTTACACATATTAAGAAATTTAGTAGCATACTTATAGGTGTAATTTTTTATTATTATTAATAAGTTTGAAGTTTTCGTCAGACAGCTATTGTTTTGAGACATAAGATAGTTACTATAGGTTGTATTTAGTTCTGAAATTTAGTTTAAACCTACTGTTTGCCAATCCGCCTAAAAATATGCTTCACTGAGTTTAATACAACACTTAATTTACATCAGCATCCCTTGCAATTAGGTTTTGTTTTAATCTAATAACTTCTGACGTTCCATCTGAATACATTTGAAAATCCTTTGCATACTTTTAGGCATAATCTTTTCAATCTCTAAAATTTGCCTAATTTAATTTTGCGTTTAATTTATTCTGCATCCCTTCTACCTGATTTACTTTAATCTGCAGCATCTTCTGCTCGCCATTTTTCTCCTCAAATGTTCGTTTAGCCAGCTTCCAATTTATTTAACATTACCATAAATATTTTGTTTTTACACACATACATATATATACATATACATATATATATACACACATCCACACACTTTTACACAGAAAGGTCCTACATAGCCTGAATAAAGAGCAACCCCACTTCAGCATTTTTTCGTCTCTGTGCACGCTTGCTTCAACCTACAAATTTAACAAATTGTATACCATTTTTCTTTTTCACACTCGCAGCCCTTTCTGCTCATGCAAATGTAATGAAGAACACACTTCATTGCATGCTTTTAGGCGGTTAGTATTGTTGGGAAATTACACTTCAATGAGTGAGTTGGAGCCTGAGGGTTTTCACATTAAATGAACACGTTTGCGCTGCCAAATCTTCAACAAAAATTTGTACTTTTCAAGCACTCTGTTTGCTGCGAACATTGAAAACAAACCAACACAAAACCCTTTACATATTTTAAGGCGTTCACCAGTTGTAGCCTAAAATTGAATATAAATCCATTGCGTTGGAAGATGAAAGTTGTTAAGGGGGCTTTTCTGTTGAGCATTTCTTAATATTGTTAATCAATTTTTAATGAATGAAAGTGAAGCATACTTTTAGACGTCAAGTAAGTAAGCTGTTATCTGCTTAGCTTAGAAATTTGTCAACTCAAAGCAGCAATTGCCTTTTTACTGTTTATAAGTTGTTCAAGTTTTAATGAGCTAAAGTGTATCATACTTTTAGGATTGCAAGAAATGTAAATAAGATATTTTTATTATGGTTATTAAAGTTGTCATTCAGTAACACCTTAAATAGCTCCTACTCCTAAAAGTGTGCAGCAACTGTTTCTTGCGGTTGTATTTCTTGTTTCACATTATAAACACACATAACCGCAACGCAACTCACATCAATCACACTGATGTCGCTTGCAGAAATAAATAAACACCCCCACTCTATTCAGGTGCTTGTTCACAACAGTGCAAAGCTGTTTTGTTTTAAAAGCGCGTCTGTGACAGTCCTCAAATTAACCCCTTTCAGATGGTATCCATTTTATATGCTGCACTCAGAACAATCAAATGACATAATTGACTGTGGCCTGAAGCACGATTGTTTGCGTATGTTAAGGTTGCCAGTACTTCCACAAAATGACAAAAAGAAACTTCCCCACACACAGCTCGCACCGAGCAGCTCACGCTTTGATGGTTTAAGTGTCTGTTGAGGCTTATTTGAATTGGCATTTGCTTCAGTCCCGGTGAAAGATAAGTGCTGGCGAATGTACCAGAGAGCAGGAATGGCAACTGGAGTTCAAGTGATTGTGCGTTGAAGTTTATCGCAACTGACGGTGAGAGCGGAATTTCTACAACGTCATTTCTCGCATAATTAAATATGCAAATGTAATTTTCAGTGCGCCTTTGAGTAGATTCGCTAAAATAACGATTGTATTGCATAATTTACGCTAATGTGAGTGGTGGCTCTCGAGCAATTGTAAGGTATGCCTGAAAGTATGCTTTGAAATATTTATAAATTTTTTTCAATATTTTTAAACTATATATATCCCTTTTTATGCAACTAACTTCATAAGCGCGTGCATATTCAAGTTAATATTATGATACGCCTGAAAATATGCTACCATTATTTGGAATGAGTTGTCATAGCAGCAACAAAGACTGATAACAAAACTAATTCAAGCAAATCCCAGTAAATTTCCACTTTAACTCTTTCACAAAATGTCTACAAAATGCCTGGCATCCTATTAGTATGCTGTATAATTATTAATATAATTTTTAAAAATGTGTCGATGATGAAATTCACCTTTTATGATATGTTTGCCTATTTAATACATTCTGATTATACGTGAAGTTTATGTAATTTGTTTGTATATTTTTGCCTATTTAATGCACTCTATCATACGTGAGGTTTATGTAACTTAACTCCCTAAAAATATGCATTCAAATAATATATTGAATTAAAAAGTAATTAACTTGTTTCAGTTTTAATACACATTCAATTAATGGACTTCGTATATAAAGTTTATGTAATACTGCCTATAAATATGCTTTGTTTTTGCAATTCTATCACGTTTTATTTGTTTCCTGTCCCACTGTCAGGAATAATAATTTTAAATGAAGTATATATTAATATATTTCTGAACTCAATTAATTATTCATTTCACAAATTAGTCTCATTGCCAACAGCCTATAAATATGCAATGCGTTTTTAATTCAATTGTATTTTACATGTCCAACATGTCAATAAAAATTTATATAGAAATCATTTCAATAATTTTTTAAATTAATGAATTGTAAATGATGTGGTTTACCACGCGCTCACAAAAAACAAAGTAATTTAAATCAATTACCTTTTACATGTTCCTCGTCAAATTGTCAATAATTACCATTCTAATTGAATTTCATATGTTATTACCATATTCCTTTTTTATATAAAAACATGCTTTTTTGTTTGTAATACACTTACAATCAATCGTAGTTATAGTATTGCTTTCAGTACATCAAAAAGTTGAACTCGTTCCCTGTTACCCTGAAGGCAGACAGAACACCCACCCAACAATCCATACCTGATCCTATCAAAGTGAATAGCAGAACATCCCCTAACTTTGTGGACTTTATTTCTATGATGGTGCAACTATGGCCTCCTACTACTTTACAATGCTTCCAGACTGTTTGCGTGTACTCGTATGCTTTGTATTGTGACTGTCTTCTTCGTTTTAAACACTCGTAGTCACTCTCGCTGAACCCCCATTCAATTATGTAAATTGCCACAATTCAGAATTCTGTGATATTGTCTTACATGCCACTCTAAGCTGCTTCAATATTCTTAACTACGCCCTCACTATGAACTTAATATTATTAATTTGCAAAATACACACTTATGACAAGTCCACACCGGACAGCAAAATATGTTTAAAATGAGGTTTGCATAAAGCGAGAACGTTATCAGTGAATGTAAGTGTTTCTGGCTTGTCAAAATATTGCTCACCTTGCACAGGTCTTTTATATTTGGGGCAGTTGGAGTCAGAGTGACCCATTCTTTATTTTTCCCGAAATCAAGTTCAGTACAGAAATTACTATGGCAACCCATTTGCTGTAATTGGAGTAAGGGAAGTCCACAATTTAAACTTGCTAAGAAGGGAAAGAGGGCGGACAACTTTAAAGTTGTTTTGCATATTTCACATATAAAGCATTCATCAAGGTCCTAAGAAACCATCATAGCCTGTGCCTTAGATCGTTTTATAACGAAACACATTCAATGAAACAGCATTTTTACCTCCACAATGAACTTTTGCAAGTGAAACACTTCTACAGCTCAGTCTGGACAGGGTATTATGAACCTCACATACCCGAACAACTACAACTGAAATCAATTGAAATCTCACGTGTGTAACGTTCGACAGGAAAATGTCTCATTTGAATAAGATTGGAAGTATTCTTGTTACAGTTTGTTGCACTTACTTCATTTGTAGTAATAATAATACTCGTAATGATAATAATAGTGATGATTTTAATTATAGAAATTTGTTATATTGACTTAAGGCATCGACCAAATACGAGATATGAAGCGTAGAATTAGACGCAGTCACACAAAGAGATACTGCTGATAAGTCACATACACAGTAAAGCAAGGGAGAATTAATAGAGAAACTGTAGCAAGTAAAATAGAGGAAGATTATGGCAGAGTGTGAGCTTTAAGATAACTGTCGGCTTAGGTCAAGAGAGGCAGAAAGGAAGCGGAATATCAGTAAATTCACAAACAAATTTCTGATGTGGTTTTCCATTATTAAGGTCCTTCATTTAAAATTGTATAAAATATAAACAAAGTAGCATTTATAGAAGGTTCTTAAGACAGTACAATCGATGACTTTAATATAGGAACATCATATTTTTGTGTGCAAAAACATCCTAATATAAACACCCTATAATAGATATATATACTAAATATAAGTTTTCGCATCTACTTGTAGCACAATCCTCTGATATAATATGCAATTTGTTACTTAAGATGGCTTTGTTGGTCATATTTATATCACGTTTCACTTGGTGAGGAAACTCATTTTATTCAGGTTCCACTTGCTTAGGAAACTTATCCATCAACGCTCTTGTCAGTCCCATGCTTCTATTATCCTTGTTTGTCATCCTATTTGCAAGCTAATTCGTAAGACCACACGACATTCAACATATTTTGCACTTTATAACAGCTCAATCAAAGTGGAACAAATGCTTCGTTTTTTTCTTGTTCTTTATTCTGTGTTTCCTCTCCTTTTTGTTCGCCGGTTTTTTAGTTTAACGATTCTTTTGTTTTTTGCTGTTATTTGATAGTGCAGCACAAGGATAATGAAACCAGGACAAGTGGTTGCTATGCAGTTTTTTATAGCTGTGTGGTTGTTTCGGTGTGTAAGTGTGTGTACGGGCAGAGAGGATAATCACTTCTTGTTTTTTAGTGCTTACATGGCAATTGAGCAATTTAACAACAGGATTATGCAAAATTGTAGGTCCCCATCAAGGAGGTAGCAGGAAGTACTAAAGGCCTTTGAAAAGGATAAAAGTACAAAGTAAAGTGAGGCCGAGGTTTTTACATTTTTTTTCTTCGCTCAGTTTTAATTAAACTGTTGGACATTGAACTAAAAAATATTATGATCGAATATAGAAGAAAACTGTGTAGGGATAAAAAAGAAAAGGTTTGGGAATATTAAGGAATTATGGAGTATATTTGGGATTCTTTTAGAAATCAATTGAAATTTTTTCTTCTTTTTTTATCTATGAACCAGGGGACTTCATTCGAACAAGGAAGCTTTCTTTTAACTAAATTATGTAATAGGAATACGAAAATGAAAGTCCCACTTAAGTCAATATGAAAATGTGGGCCCACTCAGGTTAATATGGCCCATTGTGATTCCACATTATCTGATCCCTTTTTATAATCCCGAAGCCTCTCATCTCTTTCTCTAAGTTTTAAGTGATATGAGTAGAGTAATCTCCAACATATACTCCCTAAATTCCAACAAAATTTCCTCTTCCTTTATTGCTCATCTTCATATCTAAAAAAATTCTTTCAAATAATTCCACTTTTCCCATGTCTCTAGCGAAACTTTTTCAATAGTCCAAGAAAACACCAAAACTACTTCAGCAGCTTATTCAAACCTTTTCTTAAGTTTTAAAGTTACTTTTTTTTGTGGGTGGAATCCCCGTTTAATCTCTGCTCAAGTTTTTATTAAAACTTTCTCAAGAACACATAAGTTTCGGGCTACTTTCCTCGCACTCATCCTGAGGCTTTCTCTGATAATTCTATTTTATTTTATTTTATTTACGAATGCTTCTCTCATAATTCGCACAAAATTGTCGCAAAACTCGTTGCCTTTCCTGCCTTATCCATTTATAACTTTTACTTTCTTTGTTTATTTGCCCATACTCCTCGCTGCCTCAAATTAAAAACTTTTTTCTCTCGTAATTTTCTTATTTATTTAACTGCAGGCGGGCGGGCAGACGACTTCACCGAATAAAGTTTGTGACAAACTTTTTAACCATCCACTCACCCCCTCCTATCACCTGTTTTTCGCCACTGATATTTGTAACTTTTTGTGAGGATTTTCAAGTCATGCCATTGCTGCAGTCTGATAAATTAATTTGGAGATATTTGTACTTATTACACCCCACTATGTAGTCAAGACTTTAGGCAGGTTCAAGGAAGTCCTTTATAAGTTCATATTAAATGCATTCAAAGAGGAGTGATAATCTTAGCAAAGAGAGTGATGTTTTAATACCAAAAAATGTTATTTTGGTGTTGGGAAATCAAAGGTTTCTTGTGTATATTAGAGATGCATCATTCTTTTACAATGAACTAGTTCAATATTCGAGGAAACTAAGAAAAAAGAACCTGGTCTATGAACAAATTGTGGACATTTTACTAGAAGTGTTCTATGATTTCTGTAAAGATTTCTGATAATTATGAGATATATTTCACTCAGGAAAATCTATTATAGAAACAAAGTTTAATTGAATACAAAGGTTTATTTACGTTGACATTTCAGGCAGAATCTCCTTCTTCAATTATTGTTTTTCGACTTTTATGAGCAGAAAATGTCTTTCGAGAAGTTTGTATAGTTAATTATACCAACGAATTATTCAGTCAACTAAATACTTTATTTAGAAATTATCTCAACTTTTGTTTTTCGACTTCTAAGAGCTTTAAATAACTTTCACAAGGTGAGTGAGATGAAAAATTGGGGAGTAGCAGGCCTAAAATTATCATAGTAACTAATGCCATCATCCATATACAAAGATAATTGTTCTATGAACAAATTCATTTCAGTTTATATTTCCAGCAAACCTGGTCTACATTTTAGAATCAGGAACATATCAATCATTCCTGGAAGTTATGTTTATTTTCCCTACAAAGTAGTTTTCAGCTTCGGGCATTGGCCAATGCGTAGCTGCCTTACCCAACAAAAGTCAAATCTAATTACAAACCTCCAAACTAATGCCTTAATCATCTTTTCCAATTTGAAATGACCTGGGGTCAAGCAATGAATAGACTCAACTACACACTGACATACATGCAGACTCAGTTAAACACACACACATACACTGTGCACACACGCAAACGCTCGTACTCGTTTCATATCAATATGAATTTGAATAATACAAAAATTTTCTTTTGCATTTACATTGCCTCGCTATGGAACAAAAAAGAGGTAATTATGGGAATTACGACGGCTCTTGAAGTGCGAAACTTTAAAGAAAAGAAAATCGTGCCTAGTCATTATAACGAAATCTTACATAATACCGCTCAGCGTGCTGCAATGCGGTGTCAATGCACGTTAAATAAAAACAAAATAAAAATAAATATACAAATACAAATACAAATAACTACGTAAACGCAAAGAGGCTAAAGTGGAAAAACAAAAAACAAAAAAAAATTTAACGACAGTCAGACGGACGATAACACCGAAGTGATTTTTGTTGTTCAATACTTCTGCAGGTAAATACTCGTTGTAACTTTTGTAAATACGTGTGTAATGCAATTTCATTTGCCACCACAAATACCGCCGGCGCTTAAGTCGCACGATGCGAGTCGTTAAGCTGCGGTAAACTTTTAACTGCATTTAAGCTGGGCTAAAGTTAGTAAAAAACCCGGAGCTGAAACGTGAGTAATGCGAGTCAACTTGTTCCATGGGGCATTTGGAAATCCACCTGATATGCGCAAATATGCTACTGCATTTGGTATTCGCTTCAAAAATCAGCTTCTGTCATTCAATGCTGATCCATTTTAGTGAAATGGCCTTAGAAGAGCGTCTTAGCAGGTTTCATAGCTTTTAGATGCGGGTAGGACAAGCAGGATGATTACTCTCAAAGATCAATCCATAGTTATCAAACTTGTTGCCTTAGACTTTTCGTGATCCAAAAAGAGTTGTGCACAAATAGTCAAACAGCAACCCAATATATGGAAACAAACCCCTGAATTTGTCACAATGTTTATAATAAATTTATTTTCTTTCACTGCTTACTTAGTGCCCATTTCTCATGGCGTTATTAAGTGCAAGAGTCATTTTTCCTCACATTCTTGCGTAGGGACATGAATTGTCTTATTCTCTTAGCTTCAGCTATTTGTTTGAAACCAATTACAAATAATTAAAAATTACTTACATAAATTAAACTAAATGGAAAAATGATTTTAAAAAAATGCAATGGCTTCAAATGTCTGTAATAACCAAAAGCTGCAAATAACTTCAAATGACTTCCATGAAAGTAATCAGTAGAAATTATCTTAAATGACTTCAATGACTTCAAATGACTTCCATGAATGTAATCAGTAGAAATTATTTTAAATGACTTCATTGACTTCAAATGACTGCAATGATTTCCAAAGACTGCAATCGCTATCAATAACTTCCAATGACTGCAATGATTTGCAACCAGTTGGAATGGTTTTACTGTCGTCACACGACTGCAATGACTTCCAGTGCCTGCAATCCCTACAAATAACTCTAAAATACTTCAATACAACTTAACACAGTCAAATAACTTCGATGGCCTCAAATGACTGAAATGACTTCCATTGACTGCAATCCCTACAAATAACTCCAGATTACTTCTATGAATTCAATTAAACACAATCAAAATACAATGGCCTCAATTTCCAATGACTGCAGTCGCAATGAGTTTTAATTACTTGCAATGTTTTCAAAGAACTTCACTGATCTGAAAAGACTGCAATGACTTCCAGTGACCTCAATCACTACAAATAATTTCAAAATATTTCCATGAATACAACTTAACGATATCCTCAAATAACTGCAATGATTTCCAATGACTGCCATCGCCATAAATAACTTCTTACGACTGCAATGAGTTTCGAATAACCCTAATGACTTCAAATGACTGCAATGATTTCCAATGAGTGCAACTGCTACAAATAACTCAAAATTACTTTCACGAATTCAATTAAACACAATCAAATAACTTCGATGCTCTCAATTTCCAATGACTGCAATCGCAGCAAATAGCTTCCAATTGCTGTCACTTGGAGTGATTTTGAATAACCTAAATGACTAGAAATGACTACGATGGCTTCCAATGACTGCAATGTACACCTACAGCCGCTACAAATAACTCCAAAATACTTCTTTGAATTCAATTAAACACAGTCAAATAACTTCGATGGCCTCAAATGAATACAATCATTACAAACAATTTCAAATTACATCAATTGAAATAAACTTAAATAACGTGAACGACTTTAAATGACTGCAATGACTTCAAATGACCTCAGTGATTTCAATTGATTGCAGTTATATTACTGCAAGTGCGCAAAATTTTTACAATGGTTTTAAAGACATTCAAAAACCTCAATTAAAGGAAATAGCTTCAAATTACATGACTGTAAATAATAAGTAATTGAGCGCAAACCCTTGATTGAATCTCAGTTATCAGTTATCTTATTGAGATCCTTCCGACTTGAAAAATTATCCAAGAATGTAAATCAGCTCCGTCGCAACGTGGAATAGGGTTGAACTAAGTTGCGTTCTGGTACACTGTGGTGTTTGAAATACCTGATCAACCGGAAAAATTTGGAATTCTGAATACTCCACTGGGACCAGAGTCAATTATCGGTATGAGTTTAGCAGGTATTGTCACTTAAATAAACGATCATGTGAATAAGATTCACAAGAAACGGTGTTGCAGCTCAGTCGCCTGAAAAAAAACAAAATGCTAAGGAGCTCGAACAAAGGAGATCAATCAGATCAGAAGGGAGAGCACATTTCCTTATAAAATAAAATATATTTGTTTGTTGTATGATCGGACTAATCAAGGGAATAGTCCATGGGGACATCTTATGACGTCGATATGTCGAAAGTTCGAACTACGTATTATATTTGTAAAAAGAACAGGACAGGGAATATTTTCTCTATGTTTGTTTGCCTTTGCCAGAAAGAGGTGGCGTATATTAGTATTAGATGTACTAGGAAGGGACAAGCTGCAAGATGCAGAGAAAAAAGATTCCGTGCAATTTGAAAAGGAGTAACTTCTCCTTTCACTTCTCTAGCTACCTCCCCTCCCCGCCGTTCTCTTATCGCCCTCCTCACCACTCCTAACCTCTCATCATCTCATCTTTCTCCTACAATTCTCTCCTTCTCCTACATCTCTTATCTTTCTCCTACATCTCTCATATTTATCACTCTATGAGGCTTACCGTGCAATGGTCAGCATTGTCCTGAGTGTTTGGAGACTTCTTTCTGCCATTCTCCAGCCTACCCACTTCCCGCTACATTTCAGTACTTAGACCCCCACAATCACACACACACTGAAACTTTGGATTAACTATTCCCAGCTCGGGTCTAATTTGTTCTTTTAAATTTTTCTGGCTATACAACAACCAACCAATCCGTAGTGACTCACCTTAAGAATTTGGGATTGGTTTGTTTATTTGTTAGAACGTTGTAGAACAGTGATGCCAAATTATATTTAAAGGTTTGTGCATGTAATGTGGACTTTTTCACATTGTTATTAGTATTATATATCACACCATAAGTAATTATGTCTGTAAGGTGAATGAGTACTAGCAGCTAAGGCCTTCGACTCGAAGAGAAAGAGATTTTAGAAAAAAGCATTTTTGAGACCATGTCCGGGCAGGATTTGAACTTGCCACCCTCTAAGTGTGAGCCTACCATGCTTACCACTAGACCACAGAGGGCGGCTTTTTTCAAGCTTTGCATACCATGTCCCGGGGCCATTTTCATGGTTGATCATTTCCTTGTCTGTCCAAATTTATGTGTAGACTGAGATGCTTCGTTGAAATTATTTTTTGTATATATACATATCTGTATTTATGTTCAAGTTCAGCTGCTCCGAAACATTTCAGTGCTCTGCAGCTTTCACTAACAGGCTGGCGATTCCTTCCTTTTCCTTTTTCGCAAGGTTGCACTCGAACTTCATTGAATTATTGGAAATTTTATGTCGAAAGTCAAACCCGGTTTGCGTTGTGCTGCCCGCTACAGTGTCTAAAGACCTCCAATAAAACTCAAATTAGTGTTCAGCCTCATCTATCAACAATTTATGCTGTTTTAGTTCATTAACTCCACGGAATCTAGTTCAATTTACGAGTATACGCTCAGAACGAAGCAGCATAAATCACTTACTACGTATGGAGGTATGTATATAGTGTGTGTGTGTGTGTTTAAGCGCATTCTCTTAAAGCATTTCTTGCCCGTTCTCCTCGCTGTAACAGAATTTCTCGGGGATGTGTACACTTTGTAATTATGTATGGGTATATGCCACCGCCACACTTAAGACTTATCTGAGCACATCTGAGCCAGTGGTGACGAGCCGCAGCCAAGCAAAAGAGCAAAAACAAAACGGCAGGCAGCGTGCAGAAAAGGCGCTGCTGCCGAGTCGAGGAGGGTTGAAAGTATGTTAAAATGTTAAGAGAACACAACGCAAATGTCAAAAGTGTCAGAAAGATTTGTATCACACTTGATAAATGTGGAGCAGAAGTTGCCGGAATGGCGAATTAAGAACAAGAGGCGCCAATTTCACGAAGATTGCGTTCCGTATTAAATGTAGATAAAAGCGAAATATTCATTATTGAAAGTACTCAGATTAAATTTAAATAAAAATTGCCAAAATTTTAGCCTACTTGTTAAAAACAAAATAGTATTTCGCTGTCACAACTGCTGGTGTTGCTGACTTCTCCTCTTCTGAACTGTCTGGTGGTGTGTCTGTGATGTGCGCCCAAGCCGCAAGTGCTATAGGCAATAATGACGGCGGTCGAAGTGGGGGGACAAACGCGGGAACCTGTGCTCCACATTTTTTCTTGCAGTTCATTTTCTTCTTTTTCTGTTTTCCGCTGCAATCTGTTTTGAAGTGCAACATTTGCATGCCGTTGCATGGGTTGCTCATTACTGTTGCACACGAACACACATTTACACACACACACACTCATACATCCATCCACACTTATAGAGCAAATAATATGCAGAAAAAGCTGCTGGTGAGCAGCAGCAGCAGCGACATCGTTGTTGGTGGTGACTGCCGCATTCAGCATTGTGCCGTTGATGATGCGGCATTGTTATGCAAAATTTATGTTGAAATGTGGCATTTCTGTTTCGCCTTTGATATTCATATTGTATGTTGCTTTTCTTTATTTACGATGACAGAGGAAAACTTTTACACATACTCACAATTGTTGTTGTTGCTGCTGGGAGCATGTACTTATGACAGTGATGGACGAGTTGTGATCCTGTGAAACAGGAAAAGAAGAAAGCTTGACTCAGCTTTAAGCTACATAATTGTATATTGGAGATGTGGTTTTATAAATTGTAGGCTATGAAATTTTGGAACCACGAACATTTTCGTGGCATAGTTTTAGGGGTTATATATAAACAGCAAAATTTCACTGAAGAGGTTTATAATAGATGCAGTAAAAATGAGTAAGAAGTATAATTTTGGTGAAAATATCGTTGGATTAGAGCAACATGGAGGCACTGTCTTCTACTATTGAACTTTGGTGCACTAAATAGAGGTTAGATTAGGGTAGGTTAAACTGGGCTGGCCGTGAATGACACATAATCAGCTGCAAGGTCCATTACGATGCCAGATGGATATCCATTTAATAGTCATAATATGAGGCTGTAAAAATATAGACGCCCTTAGCGAACTTTAAGAGCGAGACCATCTCTATTGCTGGGACCTCGTCCAGTTCCTCAAGTCAGAGGGCTCTCAGCTGCGCCAGGCCCGCTTTTAAGATTGCGGGGCATATGCCCAAGAGATGCTATAAAGTTTTCCTTCTGCCCTGCTGCCGCCGTTGTTCGTAAGTCTCATCCTTTTAACGTGTACCACCGTTAGACAGTGACTCGTTAGACAGTGACTCGTTACAATCATTCTGCAATCCTACACTCCTTCTGCAATCCTTTTGCGGGAGTGTATATTTGGTTTGCTGAGTACCGTACGATTTGCACATGATCCTTGCGATTTTGCGTATTCAGATACTCCACTTTTACCACACAGTTTAGGGATATGTTAAAAATTCTAACAAGGTTCACTTTCACTTTTATATTTTTTTGTTTTCCTTATTTTATCTTTATGATAAGTTTTATTTATCATTCGATATCTAAGTCCGAAATGCCAAAGTATAAGCGCTTTCATAGCTTTTGCAATTCACCTACATTTGAGTTTCTTTCTACACACTCCAGTATCAAGTCCATTAGCGCAAAACGCTTACCATCATTTATGACCGATTGTGGTGAGTCGTTATCTGCTAATTATGACCTTCCACCAAGGGCAAATATTTATTGACATATTGTTCACTATCCAATCATAAACAAGAATTACCTTATATTGTGAGTGAATTTCCTTACTTTGTAGTATGAATAGTAACGCTAGTTATATTTAAGTCCATTTCCAAGATCTAAAATATATTCGGAATGTTAATCCTTCGAGCAACTTATCAACTTATGAGAAATTAGCTTTGCTATCTGATCAAAAATATTTGTTTTGGTACAAAAAAAAAAATGTGTTACAGTCACTCCTGTGCTTTGGTTATAAAACAGGGCAATCTCTTGGCGAAGTTCTGAGGCGTATCTGACCACCTTGACTTTTAGATCCCTAATTCTAGCGAACAGATATCTTACTAAGTAAGTCTTGCATCCGTAAAAGAGTCGAATAACAGCTGAGAATGTGGAATGTTATTCCCGTTCTTTAACCATCACAGAAGAGTCACAAGAATATTGAATTCGTAGACCAAGGAATTCTTTGAGTAATGCATTAATACCGTCACCTATGATCGGAGTTACAATCCCATCTTTTTGACATCTTGGTGCCTTCAAAGAAGAATGTTTAATAATGACCTGCTATAATGCTTTATCTTTCACAGTTTCCCGGTATTCTTATTGATCACTGTTTTAGTATAATACTCACAGACTTACTGCAGTCAACTGCTACTTGGGGAGAACAGGATGCCTGATCTTAATAATTGTATGGCAATAAAAGGTATTAATGCTGCGAAACAAGTTTTTAGCATTTACCTTTCTAGGGCATAAATTATAGTTTAATTGCTCAGCGATTTGGGATACAACTGCCATAATTTATGGAATATCATATATGGGATATAACTGCCCAATTATTCTGAGCTCCATATGTGATTTAATATTAAATTGTGCCTTCTATGATGTCTACAGACACTTGAATGTGTTGAAAATTGTATTCTGCAGACAAACATGTATCAGTTAAGGTTTTATAGATTCGAGTATTTGCAAGGATTCATCCTTTCCGGGAGTGATCCTTTCCGGGACTGATCCTTTCAGTGATTGATCCTTTTAGTGTATAGTCAGTATATTCTAAAGTCTTTAAAAATCCCTGCTATTATACCAAATCGACAGCATAATTGACTCGGTCGAATTCCTTCCCATTTCTCCTGATTCCCTTACTCTATTTAAAGCATACTTTGCATATTAACCCGCACTCACCTTGCCACGACGACGTTTCAACGTAATTACATGTCATTTGCTCATTATGTCAATTACGTTAATGAACCCACTTGGAATTGCTTTTGTTGTCGCTGCTGTCAGCTCCCTACCAATGGCTTAATTATATATTCTCCTCAATATTTATGCACATGTGATTTAAACGCGCTGCAATTCGCGCCTTCGATTTTGTTGTAATATTGTAAAAGCGTATTTCCACTGCACTCGTTCATATAAAGTTCAGCTGTCAAGAGTAGGCAAGGCCTAGAGTTCAACGTGGCGTTTGCCTTTGTTGTTGTCTTCTTTGCCGCCTGTGAAATATATACACCTCAAACGTTTGTGTGCATGTGGTGTGCGTGTGTGTGTGTGTGTGCGGTTGGTGGTGCAGTTCCCAGTAAGTGGCGACAACGTATTAACACAGTTTACAAGTATCTTCTGGCCTGTCGTGTATCGGTGGCAACGTAATGAATGCAATAATTTCATAATTGACATTGCCAGACGACATTACGGCCTTTATTTTATATACTCGCATTTATTAATTGAAAGGAGCCTCCGTAAAGCAAAGGTTCGAGCAATTTCAACCGATTGTAGTATCTGAAAAAGGCATTAATGCAATTACGAACAGACAATAAAGGGAATTGCATGAGCTTTTTAAGGCATTACTTGTAGGTGGGGGCAGCAAAATGGTAAAGAATGACATTTAACATTTATGGCAAAAGTCGATTTGTATTTAAGCAACTGAATTGAATTGCATCTAGAGCTGACAATTATTAAGTGAAGGAGAATAATTAAATGGGGAGGAATATAGTTAAATGACGGAGAGAAGTTAAATTACAGAGAACAGTTAAATGACAGAGAATAGTTAAATGACGGAGAATGACGTTGAATGATGGAGATAGTTAAATTATTCCAGAATCTTTTCGAAGCCGAGTCTTTAATATGGTAGTGAATCTGCTTAATTAGAAAATATTAATGACTGCATTGACATTCTTACATATGTTTTAGAGACTATGAGGTGCCAAATGATGATATCACAGGTGCCGATATTACTGACTCAATCATTTCCGAGATCAAAGTAGACATCAGGGAGTCTAAAGGCTAAAAAGCTTGTATAGTGGAGTATAATCAAGGAATAATAGCGGCAAACTACTTAGAAGGTATCGTCTGACCTCCTTATAGTTTAGGATATGTTAAAGATTCTTTAAAGAATTACCTCTGGGGATTTGGTGGGTAAACGCATATGAACCTTATTCCTATCCACTAATAAACCAACTTCTCATATAGACAAGAACACTAGAAAGCAGACCGTGAGTGTGAAAAGGGCAGCATAAAACAACAGCTAATCAGTCGTAACTTTCAATCCGCCCTATTATAACTTCCTACGCCTATAATAATTAATAATATTTACACTCGTCGTATAACGTTGGTACTAAACTGGGTCTTTGGTGTCCAAATTTCAGTCACTGATTTTTAATATAAATAAAAGTAACTGAAAAGTTTGTATATAAATAAATAAACAAAATATACTCATAGATTATACAAAGCAGAGATTGAGAGAAGTATTCTGATTGTTTTCAGCTATACTGAGGAATTCATTTTAATTGATAGTAGCCATAGGCAAATACTTGCAGACATGATAGACTGAAGGAGAAGTGGAAAGACGTACCGATTGGGAATGAGACGAAAATTATGTGTCGAGATTGGGTTCTAAAAAAAGTTTAGGTGTGAAGGAAAGGTCGGTAATAATTGTGAAAAAAATTTGTTTCATAAAAACCCTTCTTCGTCTCTTTATAACCACAGTCTACATTTGTTATTCAGTATTTTCAGAGTGACTTAGAAATACTTTTAAATATGTTGTCTATTATCCTCCACAACAGAATCTATTTGACGATTGGTTGGTTTATGTGTGACTTGTTTATTCACTCCCTTGTTAAAACACTATAAAAGTGTTGTCCTTTAGAATAAGGATATTATACTCTGCAGAAGAAGTATATAATCCTCTTAAGAAAAAGTACATTATCCTTCTCTGAAGAAGAAGTATACTATCCTGTGAACAAAGAGTATATTCTCCTCAAAAGAAAAAGTTTATTGTCCTCTGAAGAAGAAGTATATTATCCTCTGAAGAAGAAGTATATTATCCTCTGAAGAAGAAGTATATTATCCTCAGAAGAAGAAGTATATTGTCCTCTGAAGACGTTTTTTATCCTCTGACGAAGAGAGTATATTATCCTCTGACGAAGAGTGTATATTATCCTCTGAAAAGGAAGTATATTATCCTCTGAAGAAAAAGTATATTATTCTCTGAAGAAGAAGCATATTGTTCTCTGAAGAGGAGGTATATTATCCTCTGAATACAAACCTACTCGTAACTAATCGGAAACCTTTCCGAGTTAACGCAGATTTTCTCGCTATTTTTCATGGAACTTGCCTACGTTTATCTTTCACTTTGCACATTGCTGCTAACTTTCGGCTCACTTATCACCATTACTTTAAATGCCCCGGAGACTTGCGCAATTGCTTGCTTAATTATCTGCAATAAAAACTTGACAACGTCGTGCAATATTTCACCCAGCTACTACTACTGTCATTCATAATCGCCGCCCATTATGGCCTTACACTATCGCCAGAGAGTTCAACTCATCTAATAGCAATTTAATGATGAATAATATTTATGGATGTACTCTCATACGTTTTTTCTCGGCATTTTTTCTATGCTATAATCCGGAGCCGCGATCCTCCAATGGACTTCTTGCAGTCGAACGGGCATCGAGAGTCAGTAACACAGCGTTTAGCCAATGGCTAAATTTACTGTTGTCTCTATTGCGAAATTGATTTAGTATCTTTGATAGCAATTTGTAGCACATCACGATTTTAGCTTGATTGAACGAAAAATTGCTGGGAACAGTAACAACAGCAGCAGTCGCAGCCATCAGAGACCACAACAACAACCACAGACAATAGTAGCGGCCAACGAAACTAGCAACCAGCAATAGCAGCCGCAACAGTAACAATTTTGATCGCTGCCACGCTGCAAAACAAACAGAAAAACAAAAACAATAAATATGGGCGATAGGCGTAGCACTTCTAGTATGGGGAAAATCTACTTCAGAGCCCGCTCCTCTATATATGTTGGTGTGTGGACGAGTATTGTAACTATGGCATTGCTGTTGTGTACGATATGTCAGGAAATTGGCGAAATTGTATTGAATTGCTGCAATTAAATACGAAATTTGTGTTGTTTTTGTTTGTGTTTGAATTTTATCGTCTAATCGACGCAAATAGAGTAGGTGTGTCTATGGGAGTATTTATTTTGGTTTGGCGGTAATTTTCGGTTGTGTTTATCTTCACTATCGGCAGCGGATGCTAAATTTCCTATGTAAATGCAATTTTAATTAAGCTTTTCAGTAGCAGCGATAGGCAAATATTTGCAGACATGGTAGACTGAAGGAGAAGTGGAAATACGTCACGAGTGGTAATGAGAGGTGTGTGGGGAAAATGATCTGTTGAGGCTGAAAGCAATTGTAGGTGTGAAGGGAAGGTGGGTAATAATTGTGAAAAAAATTAGAACGTAAAAATACCTCTTCGAAACAAACTTCTTTACATCATGACAGTCTGATTTAATGCCGAAAATGGTTGCAAGAAAATGAATGAAATGTATGTGAGCCATAATAAATATGGCTATAGAAAGACTCCTCGAATGGAATGTTGGGGGGTTATGGCCTTGAAGTACCTATTGTGTATTTTTTATACTTAATGTATATTTTTTATATTTAATGTATATTTAATTACTAATAAGGTGGCTGATTAAAAAAAAATGTCCACAAGAAGGTTGCCGTAGGGACATATTAACTTATAAATAATGACAAATAGAAATAAAGAGGCAACACTTTACTTAAAAAAGAAATATATTTTAATTTTTGGAATAGAACTTTGAACTTGAATACATAACAATAAATTAAAAATACATTTTTATAAAAAACTTGAATTACTTATAAAAATATTTATTTAAATATTATTATAATAAAAAATATAATTATTTTAAAAACTTTAATAATAAAAATAAAATAACATTTTTGATAAGCGAAGAAAAAATTTGGAAAAAAAACAATTGTAATAAATAATTTTCATTAGTGAATAATGATAAATATATAAAATTTTAATATGAAAATAAAATGTTTTTGAAGGAATTAATTTATAGTCATAAAACTCTAAAGTAAAAAAAAATTAATTTATAATTAATTTATTGACCTTAAACTCGCTATAAAAATAAATTAATACATTTCAACCGGAGGTCGAGAATCGATTAACTATAGATAATTTATAATAATAAAACGAAGATAATATTTAAAAAATATATTTAAAGTAAAGAAAAAAATCATTACACAAACTTATTACAAAAAATAAAATTTGAATTACCAGAATTAAAAAATTAAATATGTTTATGGAAGAATATTTTTATAACAATAAAAAAATTATACAAAGTTGTAAATATAGTAAAAAAAAAAGAAATTTAATTAAGAACTAAATTATTATTATAACTAAATTTTTATTTAACATTTAAATTATTTTATTTTATTCTATTAGAAAAAATTTATTAAAAATGTTTATGAAAGAACTAATTTATAATATTAGAACACAAACTAATAAAAATATTGTAAATAACAACTTTTATAAACAAACATTATTTAAAAAATAAACATAACCAAACAAAATTTAAAAAATTAAAAATGTTTATGGAGAATCTATTTATAATAATACAAAAAGAAAGATGCAATTGAAACTAAACAACAAACAATTTTATTTAAAATATGGAATTGGTATAAACAAAATTAAAAAGTATTAAAAATTTGTGGAAAGAGTTAATTTATAAGAATACAAGTGTTAAAAATATTATAATTAAAAAAATTAAGTGTAGTAAAGAAACAATTAAATTAACCAAAAGTTTTATTTAAAAATAAATTTACTGTAAACCAATTCTAGCGAACTACAATAAAAACAGAATTAAACTAAAAGATATAAATTATAATAAAATATAAAATTTTAATAAGAAAAATAAAATTTTAATAAAAAAATTAATTAATAAAAAACAGAATCTGTTCCGAAAAAAATTCATTTAATAAATAAATTGTCCTAAAAAGGGAAAATTGTAACTAAAAGTTAATTGTAATAAAAAAAATCGATATAAAAATTATTATTTTAATGAATTAATGTCATTAATAAAAATTATCATGATTATTAAATTGTAGTAAAAAACTCCGTTTTTTTAATTTAATTATTACATATTATTTATTATTTAAATATTATAATCTATATTTAAAAAAGCTAGTACTCATTCCCCCCAACACCTTGCACTCATAATTAATTATCGTGTAAGGTATAATAATAGTAATAATAATATTATAAAAAAATTATCATACCAATTTTTAAATAAAATGCAGAAAAATTCAATTTTATTAAAAATTTAATTATAATACAAAGTAAATTGTGTATGAAAAATAACATTATAAAGAAAAAGCTTGCAATGTATTGAATATAAACAATGTACATTAATAACTAAAATATTTAATATTTATTTAAATTTAAAAAAATTAATTATAATAAGAAGTTGAAATATATTGTGAAAAAAACATAAATTCAATTTTATTAAAAATCTATTTATAGTACAAAATAAATTTTACTTAAATATTAATGAAAAAATTCCAAATAAATAATAAAAAAAAGTCCAAGAACTAAATAAGCATCTATGGAGAATCGAGCAGTGGTTAACTAAATACTTGGCGAATATGAGTAAATGAGACAAAAAGAACTCACGACACTTACTCTTAGAATAGAGGAATTACCTTAAATAATATGTAAATTCCGCAAGAGAGTAGCTTAAAATATTTGGGCTTCCACTTAGCAACCGTTTGACTTGGAGACACCATTTCGAAGCCAAGAAACTTTAAATTAAACCCCAAACGACAAACTGCATTGGCTCCTCATAAAGCAGCAAAACCCATCTTACAGAATAAAATCCTTATATACAAGGCAATCATAAAACCGATTTGGACCTATGGGATACAATTATAGCGAACTGCGAGAACTACTAATATTGAACTACTTCAACGATCTCAATCACGAATTCTATTATGGGTAAGACTCCCACAATTTTGCAAGCGTAATTCTCTGCCATCGAAGCGTGTATCCGGGAATGGCTTCGTAGAAGACTAAATGGCAAGCTTATATAAATTATGTCAGATAGCCAGGATGCCCTTAAAGTACTAGGATCGTATTACTATACATCCCGAATGGCTGAAGAATGTGATAAAATCATAAAAGAACCAGTCAAAGACAACAATCTCACACTTTGTTGGGTACCTGGATATAAAGGACACGCTGGGGATGAACAGGCGGGCTACAATAGGGGCGCTCCGTCACCTCATTGGCCCTGAACCTTTCTACGGTGTGGCTACATGCCACTCTGCAGACCTAGTTAAGAATGGGAAGAAACTCAGATAGCTATTCAATGGCAGCACGCTTCTGGCCAGAGGCAGGCAAAGAGATTTTTTACTCCAACCAGAAGCATCTCCAAAAGGATACTAACCCTGAATCGCGAAAGTCTTTGGACTCTACTAGGATATCTGGCAGGGTTCTGCTGCCTAAGGTAACACCTTAACAAGATAGACATCTCTGACTGCAGATTCTGTGGACACAACTGTAACACATCAGAACACATTTTATGTGAGTGTACAGCGATCAAAAGTAAGAGATTAAAATTTCTGAGGCAGTTCTTCACAGACACTCCCTGAATATGGAAACATGAACCTACCTTTTCATAGGGGTTAGCACAATAGGTCCTTACGAGCCGCGTTGCTAGTACTCCCTGAAACATTAAATCTAAAAATCACGAACTCTTCGCACTTTAACAAGAGCACCATGGTATATCTAAAACTCAAGGTTACACACAGAGCTGGAAATCCGCCTCGTTAAAGATGAAGTCGCCAATTTCTCAACAAAATATAAAAACCTATTGAAAAGTTAATATAATATTCTTGCAAAAAATCCGTTAAAAAAGTCTAGAATATCAAGAATACCAAAATAAATATAAAAAAATATATAAAATAACATACAAAAAAAGAAACTTGTAAAAAAAAATAGTAAAAAAAAGTGTTTGTCAGAAGTGGGATTTGAACCCACGCCCTCAAAGAGGACCAGAACGCTCAGTAGCCCAATTCGCATTGGGCAAGTTTCTACACTTGAGTCTGGCGCCTTAGACCGCTCGGCCATCCTGACATATATTCATCGATGTGTAAATTATGTGCTAAGAATATACGCGAACAAAACGACGCACACTGATTTATAAAATAAATAAGTAATAAAATATAACTTCATGAGTACGCACGAAATTTAAATATTTACCAAAATAAAAGCTTTGGTGGGTTTCTGTGCATATCTGCCTTTGTGTGCCTCCTTTTGTGTTCAGCATACGCAGATGAGTCAGTCAACATTTGCGTTTTGCGAATCGCTCTTGTTGACGATTCTTTTTTTGTGTTGTTGCATGAATTAAAATTTTGGCGCTTATTCAACAGAAGAATGCGTGGCAAGTTGAATGAATTTTGATTTTTTTCGTCTCATTTATAAATAGTTGTGTTGATGTGCTTATCGTGCAATGCCTGTGTAAATCTTTTTATGAATTTATTTACTTAAGTTATTTAAGTAAATATTTTCTTTTATTTAAATTTTTATGATTTGTTTACCTTGCTCATATTTCTGGGAAAGAAAAACAGAGTCTATTGTTTTAGCAGAGATGGAGTATGCGAATTTCTGACACAAAGATCGTGTGCTTGACTATGGTTTTCGAAATCATATTGCCATTTCCAGACCGGCATACAAATTGTCTTCAACCCATCCCTCGAACTACAGCAGAGTTTCAAAAGGAACATTGTTTTTATTCAATTACATTTAAATAATCAAAAAAAATAATTTTACTGCGAAAGTAAATAAACAAATGATACTAGGAATATTAAACTTTGCTTCTATTCTACTATCGCTGTGGCCGGGATAAATCGTTCTACTTTAATTTTTTATTTTCTGTGTAAACTCGCACCCAATCCTTTCCCCTGTCATGTAATTTTCTGATTTGCTGCCAACATAACTATAGAAGAAATGCGCAACAGCTGATTTCTCAACAGTCCTTACCACATATTCTTGCGTATCGTACTCATGCTCGTACTTGTATACCATTGCCTCATTGCTCTGGCTGTCATAATCTGTCTTGGCTCACATTTGTTTTGTCTTTTCTGCAGCGAAACTGTTGCATGCTTCTTGCCAAGTTGCTACAATTCGAAACAAATTTAATTACAATATCTGAACATTGCGTGACGTTCGCCTGTTTGCGCGATTAAGTGGAGCTGCGGCTACGAAAAGCAATCGCAAAGTTTTTCCACATCGCGGCGTCATAAGTGCCATAAACTGCGAGCACTGCCACAGATATTACCAACATAACTGAACTGTTTTTTTACTTTTTTGTAACTACCATGGTTCGAAGATAACAATACTGGCGTAAAACTGTTGAGCAATACCAGAACCATGTAACGAAAGTTATTGTTGATAAGGCAGAAAGAACACAGAAGCAAAGAACAAGTTTCAGGTAGAAAAATATGTTGCGAAAGTTGTCAGTTGGTTTACTTTTAATAATTTCAAGGTCAGTGAATTTTTTGTGACATTTTGTCACTCTTACTTACCCAGCAAGTTCGTCCTTCACACAAGTATCTCAAATTACATATTATAAATTTGTGGTGATCTTGTTTCGCGTGATCACTTCATCTCATCCCTCTTAGATGCGGTATAAAACCCTTTTAAGGAGCGTTAGATTCAATCTGCCCCACATATCCCAACCATCTTCAATGTTAAATGTGAATAGTTCGTGCAAAACACTCACATTGCTTGACTGCGTGGTTCAGCAGTCCCTCTACTCCTTCACACACCTCTAATACAGAGTACTCGCAACTATTTTAACGCTCATTATGCTATTTATATACCCACCTGGGAATACGTTTGAAAAGCTTTTGTAGGTGTGGAAGACTGTAAATCAGACATGGGAGAATCTCCAAATTTTTAATTTAATCCTGCTAAATATAATTAAGCTCAATAAATCAACAACCAGCAATAATGAATCCGTAGTTAATTTCGTCGCTTCCAAATTGTTGATACCCTGAAAGATAATGTCAAACAAAATTTTTCCGGTTGTTCTACATATATTTTAGTGGACCACAAATATTTTATTTTGAACTCATTCAGCACCTGGCTAAGATAGGCCGCTTCAATACCTACTAAAGATCGCTAGCAGAAGTTTACAATTATCGGGGGACTGGGTTTTGTATCTCATCAACAACCAATTGTAAAAGTATTTCCATGGTTTCGGGCTAATATCGCCATTCAACAGGATATAGAAGAGATTCCTCTTTATTCTAATGAATCAACTAAACCTCTAACATAGGATTTGCTGTATAATTCCTGGAAGTTTCCATCGGGCCTTAGCTCGTAGTTCCTTATACTATTCTATGTATAGAAATGTTCGTGGTGCTTGTATAAATCCTCTATATTCTTCAACTGGAAATAACTACCAACAAAGCTCGTAGCCCTCAAAATTGGATGAATTGTTAACACTCCAGCTGACATAAAATTATCATCATCACTACCTCAAGTTTCCATTACAGTGTTCATGGCCCATCCATAAGACTTGCTGTACATGTTGAATGTCGACAAACCATGAGGTGTAAACGACATGTCAGCTGAAGTGTCAGCTCTATGAACTTTACAAGCGTACTCGTCTCTTAGTTGAACAATTCTATAACTTGTAGGATACTTCATCTTCTTAGCTGTCAAGGTGAAGTTAATTGTGGCACTCGTAGTCCAAACTAGCCACCTTTGGCTCTTCTTTTCCAGTTATCACTTTCATTTTACTGTGTTTGCAATGTTCCATTTATTCAGACCCTGGTGACTGGTTAATTTTTTTCCCAGTGATTCAGCTTGTTACTGGCGTTCATTTTCATTATATGTCACTTCGAGATTCTCTCAATGGAGTTGTTTTTAAATTACTTGCTCATGTTTACAGCATTTCAACGTACTTTTAACCAGTTTCGTACATCTTTCCGACTCGTTGACTTTGACACATGAACACATATGTAACTATCTACATAAGTATATATTAGAGATGGGGGAATATTCATATAAATCAAACGCATATTCGATTACTCGGCTCAGTTTATAATTGTTCTTTTATGCTACGATTGTGCTTTCAAACATATTTGTAAGCTAGTATAAACATATATGTGAATAAACTGATACTAGCGCCACTTGTATGCTAAAGGGAATAGACGGTTTATTATATATCCTAAAGCCAAAGGGTACGGAATTTACATCACTCACAATATCCTACTGGCATCTTGGCGATTCATATGGTAATTCTAAAGAGAACTGAGAGTGCGCCAATACTAATTTTTCCATGTTTTTCGATGAAGAGTGTCATGATTCGTTTCTTCGGTGTTTCCAATTAAAAGTTCAATGTATGAACAAATTTCTAGGTTCAATGAAGATCTACGCAGTTCCCCGAGTAAGTGTCTTAGAACAATGCTCATGTTTAGCATATCTAAATGTTTGGTAGTCGTAAGTAAAACTGTATCTTATTATAAGCTAGTGATTTTTTCAATTTTATTCGATCAAGAGTGTCTTTGGTTCGACTCTGGAATGATCTCAATTAAACGGGTTGTTCGGTTGTTCAAAATACAAAGAGATATCTAGGTTTAAAGACTTATAATTGATCGATAGATGTGTTCAGTTCGCTGAATACGTTTGTTGGAACACTCCCCATGGGCAGCATACCCAATCTATCTAATCGCTTAGATACTGTACCTAATTATATATAATGGTATGGCAAACTGCACTTTACTATATATTAATAATTTTTTAATGTCATTCGCTTGTCTTATGTCTTGATTTAACCTTGATTTCCTTCTAATGGATATTTCTGGTTGCACAAAATATTTCTGGGCTAAAAAGAGAATAAATCTATTTAGTTTCGAGAGACCACTCCCCATATTCAACATTCGAGTAATAAGTCGTGTTGTAGTGCTAAGTCAAACTCTATATTACTGTATCATATGGATCTTTTCAGTGTTATTCGATCAAAGATGTCTTTGTTTGACGTATTGTTCGGTTGTTCAAAATATAAACAACTTTTTAGGCTTGATAAAAAATATACTATAATTGATCTAAATAGTTCCTTGAGTGGCAGCCTTAGAATCCATCGTATATTCAACGTTCGTGTCCCAAATCCTGTGGTTGTTTTAAGTAAAGATCCACATTATTGTATCATATTTAGTTAATCAATGTTATTCGATCAAAAGTGTCTTTGTTGGACTCTGGAATGATTCCAATTTTTCTTTCCAACAGTTTGCTTGGTCAATATGTAAATCAGTTTCTAGGCTCGAAGAAAACACTTCGTCGTAGAACACTTCCCATATTCAACATGCGAGTACCAAATCGTGTGGTAGTGTTAAGACAACCCCTACTTTATTGTATCATATTTATTTCTTCAATGGTACACTATTAAAAATGTCTCTATTCAACTCTTGAATGATTCCAATAAACGGATAGTTCGGTTGTTCAATGGATAAAGCAATTTCTTGGCCGAAACAAAAATGGAACACTCCCCATCTCCAACACATCTAATACTATGGTATTATTAAGTCAAACAGTGGTACTCGTTAAAAAACACATAAATGTAAATTGTGTCGATGCCTTCTTTTGTCTTTTCAATTTGTTTAAAATTCAATGCGAAAAAGAAATGCCCAAAGTTTATTCACCCCCTTAACTTTGAATACATTTGGAACCGGCCAAATGCCAAATTTATCAATAGACCAATTGGCAATTGGCAATTGGCAAGTCAGCAGTCAGCAGTCGATAGTCAGCAGTCGGTAGTCAGCATTGGCAACATGTTTCCACAAAAAACCCAACGATGTGATCCGTCATCTCCCTCCCCACCCGTACAAGTCAGAGCAGTCGGCAAAAAGATTTTGGCGCGCGTTGACAATTTAAGCTGCGGCAAAAAACACAAAAAAATAAATAAATAAATAAACTATTGTATTTGTACAGCAACAAAATGACAATAAAAACGAAATAATAAAAGGAGAGAAAAAAATTGGTGGCTACATGACAGCAAGTGACAAATGACTTCTTTCTTGTTTCAGTTTTGTTTCTGTTTTTGGAACGCGAGTAGTTTTCGGTTGTACAACAATTGGTGTGATTTGTTGCTACTACTACCATTACTACTGTTATGTTTGTTGTTGTTGTTGTTGTTGTCTTCATGTTTGCAAGAGTTAACACAAAAATTTATGAACAGTTGTTCGACAGCTTTTTCACAAAATTATTAAAAAACTGCAAGTAAAGTTGCTTGACCAGCACATAACCATGCCGTCAGCAGCAAACTAAGCGCCAACTGTTGCCGTGTCTGTCAATGAACTTGACTTCTGAATTGATGATTGCCCGGCAAAGTAAAAGTTAAAAATAAACTTTTTAATGTTTTATTTATTTATTTATTTATTTTTATTTTTTTATGCAATTTTTTGTATACCCCCAATCGGCTCAGTTACAAAAGGAACAACATCGCTGCGTTGTTTGACGAAAAGTTGCGGCTCAGCACGTACTCCAACAGTCAATCGGCATAATCACATTTCATAGTTGAGTACAATTTGAAACTGGCGCTTGCTTAATCAGTTAACACGAGTTTAACGCTTTTAATTAGCCGTGAGTGTGTATGCATTTACCTATTCGGAGCTGTTAGGGATGTTCAAAGACCCACAAAGTAGTTGAACGTGCACAGCGAATATGAAGATAGTCGAATATTTATTTTTGTTGTTGGTGCATTCAGTATTAAATAAGGGGGCGGGCTTCTGTATAAATTCCACTTTTTGTAGATAGCAATGGATCATTAGTTGTCTGATTAGATATACGAGGTAGGTCAGTTGTGTGTATATAAGTACCTAACAAGTTCTTTTCGGCCTTTGCTACGTGTTTAGAATGTGCTTAGAATTCACACATCCCACCTAAGGATGCCATGATTCTCGTAGGGAGCATGAACGATGTGTATATACGATAATGAAACAAGCCATGAAACAGCAGAATAACCTGCTTTGAAAATTGATTTTCTGGAATTCAGTAAGTAAATTTCTGTAATTGGTAGTGCATTTTTTGAAATGTAGTAATACAATTTTTTAAATTTCTGGATTTCAGTAATTAAATTTTTAGATTTGGCAGTGAGATTTCTGAAATTTCGTAATTGCATTTCTTTAATTTAGTATTAAAATTCATGAGTTTTTAATTTTCTAATTAAATTTCTGAAATTTTGTAATACAATTTGTGAAATTAAGTAATTAAATTTCTGAAATTAAGTAATTAAATTTCTGAACTTTAGTAATTTAATTTCTGAAATTTTGTAATAAAATTTTTGAAATTAAGTATTTAAATTTATGAACTTTCGTATTTAAATTTATGAAATTTCATTTTCCGAAATTTTGTAACATAATTATTAAAAATTTTTAATTAAATTTCTGAAATTTATTAATTAAATTTCTGGAATTCAGTAATAAAATTTCTGGAATTTTATAATTAAATTTCTGATATTTAGTAATTAAATTTCTGAAATTTTCTAATTAAATTTCTGAAATTAGCTAATAAAATTTCTGAATTTGGTAATAACATTTTTTAAATTCTGTAATTAAATTTCCGAAATTTAGTAATATAATTTTTGAAATTAAAGTTCTGAAATTTAGTAGTTCAATTTTTGGACTTTAGTATTTAAATTTATGAAATTTCGTAGTTGAATTTCCGAAATTTAGTAATATAATTATTGAAATTTTTTAATTAAATTTCTTAAATTTACTAATTAAATTTCTGGAATTCAGTAATAAAATTTCTGGAATTTTATAATTAAATTTCTGATATTTAGTAATGAAATTTCTGAATTTAAGTAACTGATTCTCAGACAATTTCACAGAATTGTAAGTAATGACTTCAAACTCATTATCTCTCCCCTTTAATTGCTGAAAGGCAGCCATTAATTTTTCTTTTTTTACGCTTACATTGGTTCCTTGACAATCGGGTTATTTGTTCTTCCCTTTCTGAATTAATCGACACCCGCATAGCAAAGCGTTAGTGGCATTTTAAGCGTTTGACCCAACCACCCACCATATTGTGGGGGTATCGCGTATTAGAGTGGCTACAACAGCTTTCATTTAACTGTCATTTTAGCATTGTTCCCCACTCTGCAATTCAATTGAGCAACAAATTCAGCTATTCAACAAAAAATGGCATTTAAATAAACTCGCATTTTATTGCAAATGTAAAAATGAGCAAAGAATGTCCGAAAGTATTTTATTTCTGCCATTCCAGCAGCATTGTTTGCGACTGTGTCATTTCCATTTTTAGCATTCTTTTTCAGCGTTCGGCGTTTTCCCACCAAACCCGTCACAGAAGTGAAGGAATACTGGAGCGCGGGAAAATTTGTGCATTTAAATGTTCGCCAGGCAGCCATAAATCCAACAACAACAGCAATACCAACAACTATAAAGCATGCTGTAATTTACGATGCCAATAAAATGGAATTTGTTAGCGGAAATTCCATTGAAACTGTGGTGGCAACAGCACCCAGCAAACCGAATTCTTTCCTTTTTGTGTTAATTTTTTATTGGTTTTGGGACATTCATTTTTGTGCCTTGTTGATGACTTTTTCATTGTTTTCCTATTTGAAACGCATTTCTTAAAAATTCTTGTTTGAATAATTTTCGCCGCGCAATTTAAAATTTATTGTCACCAAACCGCACGCCCACCCACATCAACCACCTGCCTTATACGAGTACAATCGAGCCCAATTCATTTGCCACTTGTACGCGTTTGTAAGGCGCGATGCGACGCTGTGCGAAGCGAGGCGACTCTGTCACTGACGCAGTTGCTGCGTGGGTGTTGAGTTGAAGACGAAGTAGCGACAGAGCTTCGAACGCCGCTGTCTGGTGGCTTATGTCATTTTTATATACCCATCTTGTTGTTTTTGTTGTAATTTGTGTCTAAAAACAATTGCGCTTTATTGTGGTCTATGCTACCCATCTCAGCACTGACCGCAATGCTTTGGACATGCTTCGCTTTCTGGAACTTGCTCCACAATTAAAGTGGACAAATTGAGCGGTCAATGTGTCACAGCCATAAAATATGAGAATATGAAAGACAAACAAAACAGCCAAGCTATTTTTTATAATTATTTTTTCTTTAGATTGAAAATTTATTTGGGGTGCCCCAAGAGAAGTGGATTCTTGGGGACTTTTAGATTGGGTATACTGTGGGAATATGTTTAACAAAAACAAAATATGTCTGAAAGATGACTGAAAGTTGAAGATGAAAGAAAAGAAAGGCCCATTGGTGTGGGTTTAGTTTTTGACAAACTCATTGAAATTTGTTTAAAAATATAGGATATAAATCATTCCCGAGTATGCTTCTCATTTAATAATCTGTACTTGTCTTCATATCTGTACTTGTCTTCATATCTGTACTTGTCTTCATATCTGTACTTGTCTTCATATCTGTACTTGTCTTCATATCTTCATACATATAAATCTGTACATTTTTCTAAAATATTTTTAAATGATCAAGTAACCTAATCTTATTCTCAAATTATCAACTCAGACTCAATTGTAATACGTCTTTGATCCCAAATCTATATTGATATTTATTCATATCCAACAAAATATATATTTTAGTTATTATTAAAGCACCATCTCCCCCTACTATCTATCATAATAAAAACAACAACTCAGACTTTTGTTGTACTTCATTTACTTTTACATTTTCATATCTTTAAGAGTATATTGCAAAAATTTTTTCTAGATTGGTCAAGGAACTCTCTCCTCTTAGTTTCATCATTATATCACCTACTCATACATAGTCGTACTTCAGTATTCTTTTTTATGTTCATATATATTGATATTGATCCCAATATATTTTCCTGGTTTGCTTAAAGAACAAACTTCCCTTACTATCATCTTGAAATCAACAACTCATGCCTTCTTGTAATCCACTTAACTTCTTTATTTCCATTTCTTTTCAGTATTGGTATTTTCCGATGTTGTTTTTCATTGTACATCTGTAACAGTTTTATCATCATGATCTCTAACTTGATTGTACTCTACTCTACTTAATTGTTTACATCTCCCTGCCCTTTTTCAGATTTCGTTACATAATCACCTCATTAAATCATACAACCAAAACTGTACTGTTGCTACATCTGAAATTTTTCCTACGTCTACACCTTTGTTTCCTAATGTTTATTTGTTTACATGCTCTTTTAAGATTTTATTAAGTAATCATCTCTCTCGATTGTGTCATCATTACTTAGACGTGATTGACTCCACATTCCTTCTTTTAAATGTTCCACAGATTAACCATACGTTTGATACCTTTATTATCTTTTCGCTTTGGATCTTCATCCGTTTTTTTTTACGATTTCATACAACAAAATATCGTTTGTGTTATGGTACACTTCCTTGCTAGAGTGTTTATGTCCTTTCTAGTCTAGTGTCTTTATAATCCATGTCTGGTGTCTTTATTCACCGCATAGCTGTGGTTCTGTAGTTAGTGCTTCTCCGCCTCCATTGCTTAAAATACCTGGTATGAGCTCTTATTATGATATGACTATTAAATACTTTTTGAGCCTCATTTCAAACTCTACTTTTCTCATAGGAAATTCACCTGCACATCCAGTTACAACCTTTTTTTTACATAATAACTTTCCGTTTCTTTGTTTCAAGACACTTTAAACACACGAAGTCTTCTTTTTCATTGCCATCTTAGACATTAACGGTTGTCACTGAATAAACGCTATTAAGGTTTACATACTCGTACCTACTCAACCCTTCTCATTGTTTCCTCTATTCCCCACCAATACCACATGTAGACCGCTTTGTTCTGATTTTGTGTCTTTCGTTGTTTCTGCGACATTCTCACTGCATTGCCGCTTAACTCATTTAAACTCGTTCGCTCCTTGCTATCACAAAATAAAAAGAATTCCACTCATACTCGTACATTTACAGCTATCATCATTGCCCATTTCTTCCATTCATCTTTTTATGGCAAATGTAGGAGTCGCCTCCAACCAACACTGCAGGCATCGGGTTCCTTCGTTCAAGTTTGTTTGGCCCTGCCCCAACTTTAAAAAGAAATGACGCTGACACTAGCGACCATGCTATTGTAAATCCCTTTGCATCCTTTCTTATTATGTATGTGTCTGTGTTCCGTAATAAAATTTCTTTCATTTCATTTTATCCTCTGTGCAGTTCCTTTGATTCATGTTTCATTTTCTTATGCCATTTTTCCCGTTTACTACCTTACCGTAATTTTATTTCTTAGCGGATTTTACGCTGGCTTTTGTTCGCCGAGACTTTTTGTTACTTCATCACTTCTTTGGTTTCCTTTTTTCCCATCTTTCTTTCGAGCTGAAGAGTATGTTCAACTTGTGCTTCGGGTTGCTCCTGGAACTCAATCATCTTAAAAGATTTACTTGCAACATGTGCTGAACTTGTCATAATATTTCATATGATATTACTAATCTTTGAGTTTTGTGGAGAGAGCATTTGTAAAATCGGCTATTCATGTTTCTTGTTGTTGCTGTTTCTTCAAAAGGAAACCTTACATAACGCAGCACAATGGAAAGAAATGGGTTTTAAAAGCGACCCACGTTGTGGAAATAGCTTCCGTACTCATCGGGATTATTGTATTGTACAGCAGAAAATTTAGCTCAGAGTTTTTCAGCTTATGACAATTGAACTTGAGAAGAGAGAGGAGTTTCGTTGAAGATGCAAAGGTGTTTGGAATATTCTTCTATATTAAGAACCTTGAGAATATTATTTAAATTTAACTAGAAAGAGGCGCTTCGTGGTCTGGAGTACTGGAAAATTTATCAACTCTACTAAAATACGCTAAAAAAAGCCTCCTTATTTAACGGTCTTTACTTACACATTCCTTTGACGGACATACATTTGGTATCATATCACCAAGGACTTAGCAGATGCGTGGCCCCTTCGGTCTGCGAGTTCAACCCAACCTAACAAGGCAACGATTCGACAGCACGATTAGGGATACGGATCACCTGTATGCAATGTCAGGGTTTGGTAAAGGTCATTCGACTTTGCAAAATGACACTGAACGACACCACCAGCGCAGTGAAAATTGAAACAGACTTCTCCGCATCATACGATACCAAACGAGGATTCAAGCAGGCGAGGTTTTTCAACTTCATGCTGGAGAAAATAATTCGAGTTGCCAACATCTCTGACACCATATTTCACAAAAATACAATGCTGTTAGCATACGCTGATGATATTGATATCATTGGCCGTAACGCGCGAGCAGTCATTGCTGAATTCTCCAGCCTGGAAAAGGAGTGTGGGTCTAGTGTTGAACGAGGACAAGCGAAATACCTTATATAAGCAAACAAAGAGCTACGACGTCTTGGACAAACTTTTTCGGTTTACAGTTATACATTTGAAGTCGTCAAGAATTTCGTTTATCTAGGATCCAGGATTAACACCAACAATAATGCCAGCCGTGAGATCAAGCGAAGGACAACTCTTGCCAATTGGTGTTTGCTATGGGCGCATTAGGCAATTGAGAAGCAGAGCCCTCACCCTACGAACGAAAATAACGCTCTACGAGGGCGGATTGATATTGAAGCTACCTAAGTAGGAAAAAAACATTTTTTTTTTTACAAAAACCATTTATTTCTCAACATAGTCTCCTTTTACTTCGACACACTTAGTAAGACGATATTCCAACTTTTTTATACCATCTGAATAATACGATTTCGGGAACCCCTCAAAATACGCATCAGTTTCAGTAATCACTTCTTCGTTTGAGATGAATCTTTTTCCTGCGAGCCATTTTTTCAAGTTTGGAAACAGGAAAAAGTCACTTGGAGCTAAATCTGGACTATAAGGTGGATGATTACCCAATTCGAAGTGCATTTCACGTAATTTTAGCATCGTATCTAATGCTGTGTGAACCGGTGCGTTATCTTGAAGAAAGAGCATTTTTTTCTTCTTTAAATGTGGTCGTTTTTCCTTGATTGCATCAATCAATTGATCCAATAATGCACGATAATACTTTCCTGTGATTGTGAATCCTTTTTCAAGATAATCGATGAGCAATATTCCATGTGCATCCCAAAATACAGTGGCCATAACCTTGCCAGCCGATTTCACTGCCTTCGCCTTCTTCGGAGCACTTCCACCAGCTTCCACCCATTGTTGCGATTGATTTTTGGTTTCAGGTGTGTAGTGGTGGACCCACGTTTAATCAACAGTTATTAATCGACGCCAAAAATCAATAGGATTACGCTTTATCATGTCCAAACACCGCTGTGAAGTGGTCTGTCGAACTCGTTTTTGTTCGACACTGAGCAAACGCGGCACCCATCTTGCCGATAGCTTTTTCATATGCAAATGTTCATGCAAAATTTTGAACACACGTTCATATGATATGTTTACCATTTCAACAATCTCACGCTACTTGACTCGGCGATCATTCATAACGATATCGAGGATTTTCTTGATATTGTCTTCAGTAACCACCTCTTTTGGCCTTCCTGTTGATGGTATTGTTGCAGTGCTTGTTCGGCCGCGTTTAAATTCAGCAATCCAATATTTTACCATGTAATCTGACGGAGCAGACTCACCGTAATGTTTATCGAGCCTTTCTTTTGTCTCTTTCGCCGTTTTCCCTTTCAAATAATAGTGTTTAATCACTGCACGAAATTCGCTTTTTCCATTTTTCAAGAAACACAAACGTTTCTTACTTCAAACGACTACAACAAATAAACTAATCGATGAATTTGGGTGAAATTTTAACAGCTGACGTTTGACAGATCGCAATTTCTAAAAAAAAAATTTGTGTTTGTGCTGCCATCTAGCGCTGGGTAGTTTCAATATCAATCCGCCCTCGTATAAGTGCTTCATGCTTCCCATCTTAATGTATGGCGCTGAGACGTGGGCAATAACCACCAATGATGGGAAGCTGTTGGGAGCACTCGAGAGGAAGTTACTTCGCAAGATCTATGGTCCAATAAACGTGAACGACGTATATCGAATAAGATAGAAAGATAACTGTATGAGCGCTTGGTCATGTTGAGCAAATGGATGAAGACTCCAACTAAGAGGGTGTAGGGACGATGGTGGAACGTGATGAAGAGGACGACCTAATATTCGTTCGAACGACCAAGTGCTGGGGAACCTGTCTCAACTTGCGCTAGTCAACTGGCGCCAACAAACAGAGTTCATAAGTTTTTCTTGTATCTTTAATACATTAGTTTATGTTCTTTGATAATATTTGTTCGTCTCAATGTCTTTTAGCATCATTTAGTCAACTGTTTTTCTCTCTGAATAAGTTTGGTTCCAGACTTTCTCATAGCATCTGAAATCAGAGATTTGAACATATAAATCCCATTGGCTACAAACGTTGCAATCCCATTGGAACGACTCTGATTCATTTAAGCCCACCTCATGTTGTATTCCTAAGTGCCCCAAGTATATAATATTGTCCGTCAGAGTTTCAAATTCGCATTCTGTGGTGCTTATTTTAACGAGTTTCACTTACACGACGTAGAAACTTGGAACTGTGTTGCCATTTTCAAGCTTGGCAATGTCGTTACTTTCAATGAGTTCGGAGTGGTTTGTTTATACGAAGTAGAAGCTGGGCTGTCAATTTCGACTTTTTATGGTTTGTGTATAGAATAAGAATTACAAACTCCGAGTTATTATGGTTTTTGTATAGAATAAGAATTTCTTCATATAAATATATCAAAATATCATTGTTGACAAACAACTTTTTACCACTGCTGTCAACCTAATTTTTTGTATTGCTAACAAGTAACTCGGTTAGTGAAGAATCGATCGAGGTTCCAATACAATGTTAATAAATGCATTGCTATACATTTCCTCTTTAAGTTATTATTTTATACTCATAACCTTTCCTTCACTTTTGCGGATATTATACTAATTATTATGCATATTAGTAAAGAAAACAGAGTCCTTCGGTGATTTATTGCTACTTAAGTGTTCAGTGAAAATATGTTTCTTATCTTTTGTTTATTTTATATTCGTCTATCCCTCTTTTTGTCTTGGTATTCATACAACACCCACTTATTTTAAGCCAATTAGTCGTGCTGCCCATAACACCTGTTTGTGTGGCACAACTGTCTCATAATGCATGACATTGACACTGCACAGCATAATGGCTCTGCCGTTTAATGTCTTCTGGTAGTAAAGGCGAAGAGAGGTACGAGAAGAACACTATAAATAGCAAAGAAAGTCGTTTCCAAAGGCATAAAAGCAATTTAAGCAAAAATAATTTTCGAAATAGTCACTCTCAGCAGTGTAGCTCCTATGTTAAAAATACATTTTAAAATTTCATCCATTACACAAAAGGACTGAGAGCGATTATAATATTTCATTCTGGCGTGCACCCACCCCCCGCTCTGAAATTTATGGCCACACAAATTAAAGCTAAGCGCACTTATTTCATTCATAAATTTAAGCTTAGGAATTTCAAAAGGGTAATTTTTTCACTTGAACCCGCTGGGGAAAAATGTGCTGAGTGCGCAGAAAAATTTCGTAAAATTATCTCAAATTAAAAAAAAAAAATTTAAATGTTCATAAAATATTCTTTCCTTAAGCTTATAAAATTTATCTGAATTATGGTTTCCTTTTTTAATACTTTTTATAATGGCACATTCAGCAAGTTTATGCGCTTCCCTCGAAGAGAGTTGGTAGAACAATTTAATGACTTCCATAAAGTAATCGCGGTCACTGGAAATTGTTCTCTTTTTAAATGGTGAGTGTATCTTGGAACTTATTTGGTTTCCTCTTTGACTTTCATCTATTGGAACTGTGAAAGATTTCTGGTATAAAATAAGGTACTCATATTTTACAATTTTAGCTACTCATCACACCTGCTGAAAATGAGTAATTATGTCACGAACGCAAAGCATTAACTACTTCCTTTACTGTAGAGAAATAAAGTTCCGCCTTCTAGCAAATCATTCATATTTATCTGCGACTGGTTCTGTCGCATTTTCGAGGATGTTGAATACCACAGAATAAAAGTTTATAACAAAATCAAATTTCAGCGAAGAATTGGAATTGTATTAAGGAGATTTTGATGCACTGTAAAAAGAAGCCACTCTAGTTGAAATATAATGATTTTTAATTCATATGGTTCAGAAGGGGAGCAAAGGGTCACAACAAGTTTTCTCCATTCGCTTCTGTCATGCGCCAACCTATTGATCACCTTCCAACTTTTGTTAGCTTTAATTATTTCAAATTGTAAAGGTTAGATTAGTCTCCACAACAGCACCTACTTAGGTGACATCCCACTTGCGCTCTCATCATGATTGTTACCTCTGTCAGATAATATGGGCACGTATTTTTTTGAATGATATTAAGCGGCCTTATTCTTCTCTAGTAAACACAGTCACCAGTTGGCGCTTTCTTGGCTGTTTCGCTATAATGTCTTGCGTATATATTGGAACAATATTTTAGTACATGATACAGACAAATTTCCGTATCCCAGGCTGAATTTATTTGAGTAAGGATAAATTGGGAAACTACTTCTCTAACCGCTAGTAGTAATTCGCAAGAGCACCTATCTCTTCTAGTACTTTTTAAGATATCTTGTGTGTTTCTTAGACTCATTGGGGTCACTTTGCCTCTATCTTTACTGATGATCTGAACGTAGGAGAACATATACTAAGTACACCAAAGTTTGCTACGCTGATAATTCATATTACGAGTATTTTTATGTTTTTTTAAGCTTTTCCTCCTTAGCAAACGTATCGCTTACGCTTCCCTGGGGCTAACTGCCCCCACATCCATTTATTCCTCAGCACAACTTGGTATGCCTACTGTTGCTTAAATGCTGATACAGTCATGTCATCTCCTAAGCTTTTTTGCTACCAAATTTTCAATTTCCTGCTGCTTCTCAGCTTCCGTTTCCGCTCATAAACAATTCAATTGAATTGTATACAAATTCGTTCGCGCAGTGACAGTGTCGGCAAGGGTGGGTTTTTCTTTCACGCTGCTTTTTCCTTTTTCCCCCTGCCCCCTCCCCACTTCTAACGCTAATGTATTTTCAGTTTTTGTCATAGTCATTTCTCTAAATGGAGCAAAATAAAAATATAAAAAAAAATTATGAAAAAAAAGAAAGGAAAATCGATAACTCGATGAATCGGCGTGTCTATCGTTGAGTGGAAAAAATTATTGTCCCTGGCTACTAATGGCGCTCATTTCTATTTTTACGCCTTGGTGAGTACACAATCCCAGCAACAATGCCAACAATACTCGTTAGAAGAAAAGTTGCCGGTAAGCCATTAAGGTGGAAATTAGGGTATCTCTTACCTGCATCTGACAGCTTTCCCGTTGTGTGTGCCACCATTGTGTGTTTGATAACTCATTAATTACACCAGATTGAGTTACTCTTACCTGGTTTTGTATTGATTCGCTTGGTTTTCAACCAGGGAATGGATGACCACGGAATGGAAGACCACAGAGCTGATTATGAAGTCTCTACAATAGAAAGAAGTATTTTGTGGTTGAATTTTTTTAATTCCGTGTGGGCGTGTGAATTTCTGCTGACTACTCGTAATCAAGCGCTCTCATCCGTAATGATTACGTGGAGTTTTCTATTTTATTTCAGAGGTTGTTGGCTTATTTTTGGGTTCATGTTTACAGATTTTGGAAAGGGTAAAAAAAACGGGCAAGAAAACAAGAATCATTTTGTAAGTTGTAAAGAAAATTTTATAAATTTCTAAAAGAATTCAATGCTTTATGTACAAAGGAAGCACAAATGGACCTAGAAATAAGAGTTTGACTCTAGCATGACCTCATTGGTTGGTCAATCAACATTCCGCGCGATTTAAAGTTAGCACTTAGATACAAATTTAGCACATATACAGTAATTTGGATCGAAAAAGTAGAGGAATGTTCTTTCAGTAAATGTCGAGGAATATGAATATTTGATTGAAGATTGTTAAAGAAATTATTCAAAACGCATTTAAAAATTACAAGAAGACGAGTACTGAGAGCATTGAAATAACTACAATGACTTCAAATGACAACAATGAACATGACTTCAAATGAGATGAATAGCTCTAGTTAGTGCAGACTTCAGTTACTTCATTAACGGCAAGACATTCATTACTGCAAAGACTTCATATAGAGCAAAGGCTTCAGAGACTGCTAAGAGTTCAATGACTGCAAATATTTTATTGACTGCAAAGACTTCAGTGACTGCAAAGACTTCAGTGACTGGAAAAACTTCAGTGACTGGAAAAACTTCAGTGACTGCAAAGACTTCAATAGCTGTAAATACTTAAGAGTTCAGTTATGACGACACCTTCAATCACTGCAAACACGTTAGTAATTGTAAATAAAGCAATGACAGCACAGATGTCAGCGACTGCAAGGACTTCAGAGACTACAATTAATTCAGTGACTGCAAATATTTCATTGACTCAAAATATTTCGTTGACTGCAAAGACTTCAGTGACTGTAAAGAATTCAGTGTCTGCAAAAACTTCAGTCACTGCGAAGACTTCAGTCACTGTGAAGTCTTCAGTTACTGCGAAGACTTCAATCACTGCAAAGTCTTTAGTAAATACTGCACTGACTGCAATGATGTCAGTATCTGCAAAGGCTATAGAAATTCCAAGGACTTCAGAAACTGCAAAGATTTGAGTGACTGCAAAGATTTGAGTGACTGCAAAGACTTCAATGACTGGAAATACTTCATAGAATAGAAGGGGTGTAGGCCGGAGAACCGCCGAAGAAAGAGGTCTCAAAGCACTCTGGCATTGATGTCCATTGTGATATCAAAGAAAGACTTCAGTGGCTGCAAAAGATACAGGGACTGCAAAGATTTCAGTGACTGCAAAGACTTCAGCGACTGCAATGACCTCAGTGACTGCAGAATTCTTGAACCCAGTTGGTGACTAACAAGTCTTCCAGAGACTGACATAATATTAAAGGTCCACAATGACTTTGAGTCAGAACATTAATTTGATTGGAATGTTTTTAGATCACGGTAAGCAATGATTCCATAAAGTGAGATTAGAATAAACAATTTCGTTTGTGACTGTCATGTTAATAGAGACCTCGGAAATCATATCCACTGACTACAGTTCATATTTCCATGTATTTAATACACAAATATTATTGAAAGACTATTGTAGAAAAACTAAAAATAAATATAAATAAAAATATAATAAACAATGAACAGTTACTCAAATTTCAATGATTCCACTTTTTATTGTTCTAAATATCACTTCTCTCCTATGAAGATTGAAAGAGTGCCAACCAATTGTCACGCTTTACTTCAGCTACTTATCAATCGACCTTTATACAACATTTCTCAGCACATAATTACATAATTATGCTTATATTTATAATTATATATGATTTTTCTGCCTTCAAATGAATTTTAATGAACATTTTTTTGTTCATGCCATTCTCTCAATTGACTCACTCAAGCATTGCCTGGCGGCTGCTTGCCAAGCCATGCCGCTGTCACACACACACAGCCACACAAACATACATACACGCACACGGAGACACACATTCATACGTGCGGCGTTAGAAAATGTTTGAATTTTTAAATTCCGCAATCGCATTTAATGAGTTTTTCTTCCGAACTAATTTTGTTTATGTCTTGCCTTGCGTTTTGATTACTTTGGCATTCATACTGGCGCTGTTGTTGTTGTTATTTTGTTTTGTTGTGATTGTCGTAGCTCTTGTTGTGAATTAAACGCATACTTTGCATTCATATTTCAAAATATTTTGACAAGCAAATAATGTACTCAAGTCTATTACATGCTTCACAACTGTGTGGTGCCTAATTGTAGAGTTCTCATTTTGCGTAATAAAAAATATATTTAAATAATTTCTTATGAAATGCCTAATTAACTCTTGGAACTCAGTGTCGTTTTGTTTTGATTACTGATTGTACGTAGTGAGAAGGAAAATTAACTCAATCCACTGGCTTACTGATTACGAACGGCGATTATCTGCATTAAGACGGGGTACGCAAAGAGGAAATGTTGAGCAATTCCCATGCGAGTAGATTTATGCATGTAGCAGGCTGTTATAATTGTCATTATTCTGTAATTTGATATGAGATATTGTTGTATTCTCTGATATAGAATAATGGTGAACCCTAAAAGTATACCTTTAGTTTATATACGTACATATTGTGTGCTCACAAATATCTATTATATCAAGTAAGAAAGTACAAGTTTAGGGTCCTCCATTATTGTATCTTACACTAGGCGAATCATAGTTGATTTCTATAGATTTATGAAATAAGGTTAAGATAAGTCTCCCCGTCATATCTCTTTATGTATTTTGATTTGAGAATTATTTTATAGTTACTCCGGAAAGCGACTCTGTTCAGATTTCCACTGGGCAGTAGCAGTAGATTAGGGATTTATATGTTATAAAAAATTAGTGCGGATCGTTATTTCACTTAAAAATTCTCATATTTTGTTCAAAATTGACGACGAGTTGAAAACAAGTTGTGAACTAAGATTCATTTTGTGCTGGAAACTTAACATCAACTATTGAAGTGATTACAACGCTAAACACCAATTTTGGGGTTCTCGGACAATCAATCCGAAAGGAAGAGAGCTACTAAAAACAATGCAAGACCACAACCTTATACACGTATCAACAGGTCAACCCACATACTGGCCATCTGATAGAAACAAAATTCCAGATGTCATTGACTTCTGCGTGATGAAAGGTGTTCTCAGAAGCTGTGTTGAGATATCCCCGTCGCTGGATCTGTCCTCAGACCACTCTCCTATTATTGCAACACTGAACTCGAAGGTAGAATGCACAATAAAACCACTCATACTACATACGAAACAATCAAACTGGTTCCATTTCAAGGAAATTGTAGATGACATTCTGTGCCTCAATATTTGTCTGAAGAGTGCTGAGGATATTGAATTTGCCGTTGAAAATTTTAACAAAACTGTCCAATACGCTGCATGGAACTCTACTCCGGAGCCAAAAAATCAACTGAACAAGCATCCTTCCCATCCTGTTATTAGGGAGATGGTTGATAAAAAACGCAAACTAAGAATGGCGTGGCAAAGTTCCAGGCATCCGAAAGACAAAAATAATTTTTATAGAGCTACAAAAAACCTTAAGCGGTACTTGGCGCAGAAGCAAAATGAAGAAATACAGCACTACTTGTCCACTTTATCAGCAAATGAGACCACAGATTACTCACTTTGGAAGGCGACAAAAAAGCTGAAGCAACCCACCACCCGTGTTCCTCCTATCAAAAGCCCAAATGGCTCCTGGGCAAAAACTGATAAGGAGAAAGCAATTGCATTCGCCAAACACCTTACTGGGGTCTTTAAGCCGTTTCCACCAACTTCACAGCAAGAGGAAGACGAGGTATTTAATCTTCTCAGCACCTGGCTACGACCTGATAACAGGTAAAATATTAAAGGAACTACCAAATAAAGGAATAAAATATCTTACCTATATATTATAAATATCTTCAATGCAATAATTAGATGTGGATATTTTCCGCGTCAATGGAAAGTGGCCGAAACTATTGTCATCCCAAAACCCGGAAAGCCCTTGGAGGAAGTCACTTCTTATAGACCAATTAGCCTTTTGCCAATTGTTTCCAAAATGTTTGAAAAGCTCCTGTTAAACAAACTTAAACCAATTCTGCTCAAAAAGGAGATAATACCCAATCATCAATTTGGATTTAAGGAACAACACGCCACAACAGAACAAGTGCACCGAGTGTACAGCATAATAAGAAACGCTCTTGAGGAAAACCGTTATTGTACAACTGCTTTCCTAGATATAACACAGGCGTTCGATAAAGTATGGCACCCTGGCTTACTATTTAAACTGGAAAAGTTACTACCTCAGACATTTTATGATATCTTAAGATCATATCTGGAAGAGCGGCATTTCAGAGTAAAGACCAAAGTAGAAGTCACTGAACTGTTCTCTATAAAGGCGGGTGTACCACAAGGCAGTGTTCTAGGTCCTGTGCTCTACACTATCTACACGGCTGACCTTCCACTGACGGAGAATACAAAAATCGCAACCTACGCGGATGATACAGTCATAATGGCTACAAGCAGCAACAACATAATCGCTGCAAATTATCTCCAAGAAAGCTTGGATAAGCTCCAAATCTGGCTAAATAAATGGAGGATTAAGGTGAATGCAACTAAGTCTGTGCAAGTAACCTTTAGCTTAAAAAAGAAGACTTGTCCTTCAGTAATATTAAATGATTGTCAACTGCCCCAATCCGAAGACGTTAAATATTTAGGGCTACATCTTGATCGACGTCTGACATGGCAAAAGCTTACTTCCTTATATTGGCTCTAGGGATATAAATCCCAGTTATCGCTTGACAATAAACTGCTCGTTTACAACACAATTCTAAAACTCATATGGACATATGGTATACAGCTATGGGGTTCAGCGGCAAAAAATAATATAAAAATCATTGAGAGATTCCAATCAAAAGTATTACGCTTGATAATAAAGGCTCCATGGTTCGTCAGGAATGATATAATACGACGAGACTTAAACATCCCTACTGTCGATGAGGAAATAGCAAGATACAGCAATAAATACCTGGAACGAAGTAAGCATCCTAACATACTAGCTTCAAATCTTCTGGAGAGGACAGGCACAACACGGCGACTGAAGCGAACAACACCACTAAATTTATAATAATAATTTTTTCCAACGCAATGGTCCTGAACTAACCTTATGGGAGATTAGCACTGGCTCCTCTTCCTCATGTTGATTTAAATAACTATTTAAAAAAATTACTTTGTGTAGGAGTTACAAAAAAAAAAAAAAAAAACTATTGAAGATTATTTTAAAGTAAAATTGGAGATCAACAGATCAGATTGGTGTCACATATAAAAGCTTATTGAGTTGTGACAATGAAAACAACGCATTGATTTCAAATCAAGCCCAATTCAAGCTTAATTCAGTAAAAGGAATTGTAAGGATATATAAGGAGTACGGACATTGACCTGCATTATATATATATATATATATATATATATATATATATATATATATATATATATATATATATATATATATATATATATATATATATATATATATATATATATATATATATATATATATATATATATATATATATATATATATATATATATATATATATATATATATATATATATATATATATATATATATATATATATATATATATATATAATGCAGGTCAATGTCCGTACTCCTTATATATCCTTACAATTCCTTTTACTGAATTAAGCTATATATATATATATATATATATATAATCATTTTTATGAAGAATTTAGCTTATGCCAATCTCATCAAAAATCCTTCATTTTCCTTGCTTTAATAAATCCGTGCAAAATGTGCAACAATTTCGCACAATCATGCACTCATTCATGCCACTTTGTATAGAGATCACACTCCACTGCAGCAATATTTGCCAAAGTACATGCATGCATATCTTGCAGATTACTTCACTGGCATCAACGTCAGTGGCAGTGGGGCAACAAAATCATCTGCAAGATACTTCCTATTGTGTGTGGCTGGCTGCCTGGCTGGGAGCGGTGAATGCCTTGAATAAAGTATCGGAAATCTATTTAAATCCATTCACAGGACATACAATGAGTATTTGCTCAAGCTCGTATGTGTTGGTGTGCATATGTTTGTGTGTGCGGTGCCTCTGTTGCCATTTTGTGCTCTCCTCCTTCCTTGATGTGCACTGCATTACTATGGCTGCTGCTGCTGCTGCTGCTTGAAGTGAATCCTTTGGGTGCACACTCAATTTTGATAAACGTAGTTGAAAATTTAAATTAACAACAGCAGTAGCAACAACAACAACCACCAAGTATGCACATGCGGGTAGTACCGGTGGCTCTAGAATAAGGTTGAGATATGCAATCACACATGAAGCTGCTCGTTGTCGCTGGGTCTTCTCTCATATGAATTCATATGCTGCAAAATGCAAATTATAATTTATAGGATTTTGCAGACTCGAGTCTTGAGTCTTGTATCAATGAAATTGCTCGGCTTTGTATGCATTTTCCATGCCTCACTAAATGGTCTTAAAATGCTAAGGATGTGTCAGGATTTGTGGCAAATTATTAATGAATGAATTTCGATGGGCATTCGAGAGCCATTACGACAATTGCCATTAATTTGATACAATTGTGCATGAAATCGGAAGAAAATAAATGGATTCCAGTTCTGGTGATGCTTTCAAGGAATGATATAATCTCCTCCTTGTGCATATCCCTCGGCGTTTAAGAGTCAATTGTTGGCTGCATTCAAAACCCAAAAGTCGACAGCTCTCCGCACCGCTGTTTTTGCCTCACTCTGTGGGTCGTCATCAATTCATTATATTTCCCCATTTCACTTAAAGGAGTTTCTCGTACGCATGGCATTCCTCTTCAGCGACGCTCGCCAAATAAAGTTTTCACTCACACAATGTGCAACGGCAAAAAGTTTATTTGATTATGCTGAGGAAATTCATCAAAAAGTTGTGCCTCAGTGTGCTGCCAGCTGAGCGATAAAAACTTCTTTACAATTCGTTTTAATGAATTAAAGTTGAAAAGAGTAGTTGTGCTGATAAGACAGCGAGTTGAATATAAAGGATTAAAACGTAGTTAAAAAGGACTTCAATAGTTTGTGTGCGTATAAGAGAAAAGATAAAAATTTAGCCCAGTCCCCCCCCACGTGTAGGAAAAATTAAAATTTTTCAAAAAGCCAACCATCAAGTTAAGCCGCTTTTCACAGAAAAGACCAAAGGATCATCGAAGTGTAATATTAAGGAAAGTTTTTAGTTAGAATCTCTGTGAGTAGTATGTGAACTTTAAACCTAGTACTTGCTATGTTTAAGCAATTTGGTATTTAGGTTCCTGTGGAGAACGAATCTTCGCTTCTCTTCTGTGTAATAAGCACCTTATACACAAATCGGGGCTTTCATATTGATGCTTTTCTCTTCTTAAGTTTTGGGTCAGTTTTGTGTATTTTCTTCCCTGACATAAAATATTTTATATTTTCAATATCTCCAGTTGAGCTGATCTCATTTATTTCGATAGATTGCAAGCCTCTGGTCAGAGATTTATACGAATGTGGTCTCGAATGTGAGACACGAGAATCGCATATTTCAGGGATTATAGTATCAGAAACTATGTTCACAGAAAACTTCTTGTTTGGATACATATATCACTATATATAAACACAAGATTCAGTCCTTCGCATGCCCTTGGAAAAAATCGTCATCGAAACCATCACTGAAAAATCGCTCCGCTCTAATAGTTACTTGTACCTTGTTCCCAACTTCTGAAATAACATCAAGTGAAGCCTTAAGCAAAATTCTATTCTATAAATTTATAAACATCATTTCTGCACAGTTTTTCTGCTTTTTTATTAAAAGCATCGCTCTACTCCTCTTCAAATCCTCATCAAACTTTGTCCAATGGAAAACTCCCTGTCAAGTTTTGTGTTCTTCTACACGACAACAAAGCGTAAAATTTTAATTTTCTCTTAACGAGAGTTTAAACACGAAATTTTAACATAATTCCCGCAAAATAGAATAAAATAGCGTTGAAGGCTCCAACCAATGGCTCACTGAATGAATCCTTTCAGTCTGTCAAGAGCGGCCGTTCGCGAAGAAAAACATTGCATTATCCTTTGGTGCAAGCATTCTCGATGGCAACAACAACGACTGCCAACAACGAACTACAAAAGCAACATCTTGTTGCCTATTCGCTTGTTTTGCTGTTGCTTCTCATGTTTTTTTAATTTACCCTAGCATACTTTTTGGCACGGCGGCGCTGAAATCAACCGTTGTTAAATTTTATATAAACACGCTGACGTAATGACGTCGTAGGGAATTTGCATTGCGGCTGATGTGTGTTTGTGTGAGAGATTTTATTAGTGTTAGTGCAGTAGTTGGCGCTTCAGTCTGACTTTTTATATTTGTTATATAAACACAGACTTTGGGTGGATAGCACAGAAATTTTCATTTGAACTAAAGTGGTCCATGGACTATATTTCACATGTCAAAAGTCGTTTAGAGTTGGACTACGATAGTATAATATTATAAAATCTATGATCAAACAATAAGAAAAACTCGCCAAGGAAGAGGCTGTGTAGAAAAAGCTGTGTAGAAAAGGCTTTGTGTGAAAATCCTCTTACAACTCTTGACATGCGAACAAAGCTTCGATCACGTATGTCTCAGTTCCATCACTGGATAAGGTTTTACTTGTGTTATATTTTACAAATTATTCTTTTAAAACCTGGGGAATCGCTGACAATATCCAGCAGGGCTCTTCTTCAAACGACTTCATTGCTCTTCAATAACTCTTGCTGCATTTGTGGGTCAGCGCATGAAAAGGAGGATATCCCACACTCCATGTAATACTGCCCTGCCCTCGCAAGGTGGATATTTCGACTCCCGGGTGCACCTTTTCTCGAGGATCTTACTGAGCTATCCTTCATTAGTATACACAATATCACTCGCCTCATCAGGGAATTGCACTGGTTCCCCTTTCAATCACGGGGGTTGTTTTACAGGACCCATGTCCCTGTGGTATCAAAATGGGCCAATCTTTGGCATAGGTGTGCTTCATTTACCTGCCACCCTAACCTACCTGCCTACCTATATGAAATAGACCTGAATGTCCTTCCAATAATTTATAGGGTCCAAGCTTCAATTATCGAAAAAATAATTGTGGTGCTCATTGATATCCAAATAATCTTTACAATCGAAAGGATCCTTCGGAATCAACTTTCAGTGCTACTAAATAAGTATTCAGCAATATTTGATATTCTAATAACACTTAAGTTTCAGACTGTTATTGAGTCACAATTTCAGATGGTATTGGTTAATAATCACATATCCTTTTGAACCTAAAATATTCAATATTTACCACAGTTTCAGACTGTTTTTGAGGAATAACTCAGATTGTATTCACTTAACCTTTTGACCTCGAAAGGTCAGTACTGTTCAGAGTATCGTTCTGAATCGCCTTATTCTAATATTGTTAATATTCAATTGATATTTTTCATTTTCAAGTGATATATTTCGACTTCAAATATTATCTTCCTACGAGATTGTTGTAGAGAATCACTCAAAAGATATTATGATAGTCTAAGAATATCTACATTCCAGAATGCCTTTCAGAATCATGTTATAAAATTAGTGTAAGTACTCTAGTGATGTTTTGATCATCAATTCTTATTAGAAGAACACATTAGGATGCTTTCATGTATACTCCAAGGAAATTTTGACTCTGATATAGTCCCTATATTCCACAGGAATCACCCCATAATATCACTGTAGCTATGCAAGTAGTATTTCGACATTCGCAGAATTCATAGGTTCGAGAGAGTCTGCTAGAATCACCTTGGAATAATATAATCTCTATAATAATAATGTATTCGTTATATTAAATACCTTTGTAAATATCACACAAAATCTTTAGAAATTATCCTAGTTGCTGATACTTATGTCTTTCAAATAGCCTCTACATTAAATATTATCTACCTTAGAATGTATTAATTAGTCCTCCAATCAACTTTTGACCTCGAAAGGATCGCTTCATTTCAGCCTTTCTTTCTTCCTCAATTTCTTTCAATGAAACTTTTCTGTAACCAGCTCTTTATCGCAGTTCATTCTCCTTTATATTACATCCATGAACTTTGGATGTGAACTACTACAACTAAAATCCACTTGGAAATTTCGTGAAAAGTAATGAAACTGCACTTAACATTAACTTGATGCTACCCCACTCCTCAGCACTCTATTGCGCGAGCTCCACCACAGGGAACACACATTCCAACTCTTCCGAGCTACACTCGGTACCTACCCAGTCCAGCACATTGAATCGACGGCATTCATCAGCGAATATTTGGCAATGTTTGTTGGCATGGCGGTAAATGTTGCCAATTATTTCGCTGTTGTGGCTGGTGGTGGTGTTGGTAAATTCTTGTGTACTTTGACTACTGTTTTAATCATAACATTTGCAAAATTTGTACAACAATCAAACTTGCAGGCAAAAACTTTTTCATCATTATAACAGAACTACCACAAAGTAGTTGAGTATGTAGTTAAATCCATAATGAGGAGCTTAGGAAGTATGAGTAGATAAAAGTATTTCAATTATAATAACAAAATATTTGAACCGTTCATACGAGAATAAATTGTGTGGTGATGGAGAGGAAGAATGCGTGCAAGGATAATATGTGTCTATGTATAGCACTGATCTGTAAATGTAAATACAAAATTTGCTCATGAAAATATAATGCTCCGCTCTTTCAGTATTATTAAAATTTTTTCGTGTCCAATTATTATTATTTTGGGTCGAATCCTGTCCAGATCATGGTCTCAAAATTGCTTCTTTCTACACCTTTTTGTCTTCAAGTAGAAAGTTTCAGGAGCTAGTACTAATTCCTCCAGACCCTTGCAGACATAATTTATTATGGTATAAGGTATAATAAGAATAATAATAATAATGAGTGATAATCACAGTAGTAAATAAATAATATTATTTATTTTATAAAGGATTACAAATTGTCTTTTACTACACACTGTAAACCTTATGCGAAATATTCGTCTCCCCCTTGCCAACTGTTTTTCCTTACATCAGTCCATACTGCCTTCCCTGCTATTGCTACTGTCTTCCTCCATCCCACTGTTTACTGTCTCTCTCTCTCTCTCTCTCTCTCTCTTTCTCTTGTTAAATTTTAAATAAACACGCTGACGTAATGACGTCGTAGGGAATTTGCATTGCGACTGATGTGTGTTTGTGTGAGAGATTTTATTCTCTTGTCGTGCTCTCCTGTTATCCCGCTCTTTCTACCTAGCTACCACTCTCTACCTCCGTCTCTGTCTCACTCTCTGTCTGTCTCCCAGTCTTTCTTTACTCTACATATCTATCTCAGCCTATCTTTAACTCCTTGCGATCATCTTCATCATATTTCTCAAAAATCCTAGATAAGTCTTTTCTGCATATCTAGAATTCTACAAATTTCTACCTCCCTTTCTGTCTCCATCTTTTTGCCTCCCTCTCCTCCTTTCTCTCTTTATATATCTATGTCAGCATACGTTTATCTCCTTTCAATTTCTTCTTGTTTCTCAAAATTCCTAGATAAATCTTTGCTGGATATCTAAACATGGTTCCAAAGAATGGAAAGGTTTATAGAACATGATCTATACCTTGTTTCTCGCTGTATCCCTCTCTCCTGCTCCCTTTGACTCTTGCTCACTCTACTTACCTTTCTTTCTTTTCCTCTTTACATATCTATTTCGGCCTATGATTAATTCCTTTCGTGTATATAAATCTTCTCTGGATATATAGAATTCCTTTAACATATGGTTCTAAAGGATAAAAAAAGATATAGGTCATGAAACTCTCGAAAAATAACTTTCACTTTCCAGAAGGAAACACTATTTTGATGTTCTGGCACATTACTTTCGGTAAGAGTCTTCGCAGTTGTCGAAACGTTTCCTCAGTGACTGAGTTACTCAGTACCTCAAGTTTTCTTTTTCATCTTTCTCTTCCCATTTCTGTATTAATTTTCATTCTCATCTAGACATTTCTGTCTCAGTATTTAAAATAATCAACTTTATTACGAGTAACTAAGATCAACATTCAGTTAATCCATTCGATATGGTGATTGTCTCTCATATTCCCAAGCTCTTATAGAAAATATTGCTGAAAAACCTCTCCAAAACTTCTTCCAACCTTCTTGGCTTTCCTTATAATGTTATCGGCACTGACCTGAGTCATATACTATATTCCTTTGTTCCGTATCCACATAAATTCCATCTATTACTTATAATGTCATCGGCCCTGCATTTGCCCATTGACCTGAGTCATATAATAGATTCCTTTGCTCCGGTTCCAAATAAATTCCATCTATTTCTTGTTTCCACTTCGTTCTGTGTTCCTTGCGCAATATAAATTGAGTATTTAATTAATTTTCTTATTCTAAATGCTCACGTTTTGCCACTTTGCACAATCGTTTACTCCTTTTTCATGTGCTCACACAAACGCTCACCAACACCAACGTAGTCGTGGAACTTTTTCTTTGTAGCTGCAGCATTCCTAAGCTGCCTTTTCATTGTCTATTATTATTCGTATCACGCCAATAACCAATTCGGCACGAATGGTGGCAGAAGCGCCACTGAGATGAATGTGTTGGAGAATCCACACTGTTGCCAGAGCATCGGCGCCAATATGGCAGAGCATTCAATCGGTTGATTGAAAAAAAATTTACTCCTTTTTTCAATTTAGAATGAACTAGTGCATTCAGGATATTGAAAATGGAGAAGCAAGCCGAGCATTACATAAAATTGAGGTCGCTGAGCAAGGATGGTGAAATACTGATATATGTATACCGAGTAGCGAGTAGGGCAGTGGGTTGCACCTACAGCTGATTGCGTGCTTCTCTGAACCTTTTTCTGTTTCATTACAAATGTAAAGGATTTTTATCCTTTTAATTACAAGGCAATTAAATAGAATTTCTAAAACACAAAGAAAACTTTTCTAAACCAAACCAAGAAAACTTTTCTAAACCAAACCAAAGCAAACTTGACTCGACTCGACACGGACACGGACACATAAACCGTAAAGCCAAAAAATTACCACCCAACGGAAAGTAATTTTCTATTATAAAATTACAATTGTATTGAATTCTACAACGTTGAAAAATAAAAAGGAATAAAATTACAGCGAAGATTTCTTTTCCACACTTCTCGTAGCACTTTCGCAACAATTTCAACAGCTTTTAGTCAAAAGGATTCAAGATATGCTAAGGAGCAGAGGAGAGTAGAGAGAGAGAGCGGGAAAGACAGACCTCCGAACAAGCAATGTTTCTATAAGAAATAAAAAATAAAAAAGGAAAACAAAGTAGTCAGAGTAACAAAGCGTATTTCTACGGGGACGAATGAAATTGAGAAATTTACTTTTGCAATTGTAAAAGAACGCGTTGAAACAGGATGTAAAAAAGTAGTGGGAAAAGTAGCAGAATGTAATAAAGTGCAATGTTATTAAATTTTCAAGTTGAATACACAGCTGCATTAATGGAACTGACGATACTTGCTTTTAACAAAAGAGAGCGAGGAATTGCTGAGAATTCCTTCACACTTGAATAAAGTGAGGAAAACGAAAAATGAACTTAGCTTAATAAGATTTAAATTAAATTGAAAACAAGACGAGAAGTAAAAGCTAAAAAATAATGTTGATTTACTACTGGACGATATAATAGACCCTCCCATACTTGATAATCTGTATAATGATATTAGACTAAGCGATTCAATAAATTCTTACCACAGGCCTAATGGGAGAGAATAATTAAAATAAGGGAATATTGTAAGGTAGATAATATTTAAAATAAGGGAATATTGTAAGGAAGAGAATAATATAAGAAGGAGACTGATAATAATTAGAATAATGTAAAAAGGAGAATTGACAATGAAAGGAGAGACATTAAGGTGAGAAAATCAAGAAAGAAGAATTAAGAGAAAAACTAACAGAAGGCTGTAATGTAGGGGAGTTAATAATATAAGGAATATAACAAAGTAAAGAAAGATCTTTTGTAATAAGGAGTATTAAAGAGAATAAACAGAGTAAGAACAATAATGCAATGAAGAGAAAATGTTGAAACTAACGAAAAAATGGAAACATTCAAAATAGGTAATAATGTAAGGATGAGAATAATTGAAGAGAAAGTCTAATTTGTTATATTAATTGGAGATTAATGTAAAGAAGAAAATCGTGTACCCAAGCATATGATGTAATGAGGATAATATAAGAAAAATTATCAAATTTGGAAGAGAACACTAAAATGTATAGTATAACCAAAATAATCGAATAGTGTTGTTAAGTTAATAATTTAAGGAAGAGAATAATGTGGTAAACAGACCAATATAACAAGGAATATAAAATAAAGGAGAGAATAATGTAATAAACACAATAGTGTACCAAACAAATACAGAAAATATACAAAAAAAAACCATATAAATAAGGGAATTACGAAAATAAGCGAATACGCTAAGAAGGATAATAATATAAGAAACATGTCACTGTAAGGATTGAGAATAACTTAATTAAAATACTGATATAATTAATGATAACACTAAGAAGAGCATAATGTAAGGAAGCATTATGTACAAAAATAATAAACTAACGAAGATAATGTAAATGTAAAGAAAGAATAATGAAAATAAATTATATAATGAAGAGATCAGTGTAAGGAAGGGGGGTTATATGAATAATAATAACCGAAAGATTATAACAAATATAATAATATATGAAAGATAATAATATAAGGAATATAATAATGTATGAAAGGGACTTAGTTTAGAAATGGAGTAATATAAAAGATCGAATAATGAAAGGAAGACATATGTTAAAAATTCAAGCAAAAATGGGAATAATGTAGAAAATAAATAATATAAGGATGACCAAATTACAAGAAGGGAATAATATAAAGAAGACAATAATATAAACGAGTAAGGTTTAAGGAAGAGATTATTGTAAAAGAAAGAATAATGTGAAAAGTTAATACTGAGGGAGGAGAAAACGTACAAGAATGGAATGATATTGGTTAGGTAGGTAGGTGGCTGCAAATGGTCACGTGGACCAAGAATTGGCTTCCTTATATGGAATGATGTAATTAAGACAATAATGTCAAAGTGTGTAAGCAAGAGGTACATCGAAGAAAAAGTAGGGAAAATAGAAGAATACAAAATTGTACTCTAGAAATGATTGTAGTGAATGGAGTAAGCGAAGAAAGTTAATAATGTAAGAAGTATAGAAAACATATAAGCGTGGAATAATATGTGTAAGGATGTAAATAATGTAAGGGGAAGAATAGTGTTAGAAAGAGATTAATTCAAAAGAAAGAGTAATATAAACAGTTAATAATGTAAGGGAAAAAAGCAAGAAGGTACAAATAAAAGGAGGAATATGATATAAAGGAGAACGTATTAGAAGGAATAGATTAATGTAAAGGTTAAAAAATATAAGAAATTGTATAATAATAAACGAAACCACCACTGTGCGATTGTTATGGGGTGGGGTCCTGGCAAAAGTAATTATCCTGATAATGAAAATAAAATGTGCATCTGTTGAGATTCATTTATATCATTCATGACTAAATGAGTAGAAAGGTGTACTTGGAATAATTTCTTTAGAGAGTAGAAAGGAGTAATTTGAGTAATTTCTGTCGTTTAGAGGATAGGAAGGTGGCGTTTATGGGATTTGAAAACGCGTTGAGGCGCACAAACAAGTTGTACATCGAGTAAAACTTTATTAAATAAGAGAAAACCTTGGAAACCAAAATGCAGCTTACTTACCACACTAATTTCGTTGATTGGTATCGAAAATGGCACAATGAAGATGGTACAAGACTTAATCAACATTGAATCAATAAGCTTGCTACATTGATATAACTCTCATGTCTTCAGTACTGAAATGAATCACTTCCTTCAGCAGTCCCTTCCCACCTTTCGTTTAGTTGTTGTTATTTATTTTATGTCTCTTCACTTCACGTCAAGTGTTTACATTAGCATACATGAAATTAATGAAATCTCATCAACATCACTACGTGTTGGGGGTGTTATTGTTGCTTTTGTTATTGTTGTTGTTTTTGTTGTTGTTTATGGCCACCTACAACATCGGTCCCTTTCACACAAAACCGCATTTATTATGAAAATTCAGTACAATTTTTCCACACCACAAACTGTTTGCATTCAGTCTGTTTATCTGTACATTTGCTTGAAGGCGGATGTGTGTGTTGGTGAACGTGTGTTTTGCTGTGTATGTGAGTTTGTGAGTGCATTCGTGAACCCATATAGTTCTGTGCGTAGGTGTTCCTACATCATGTTGGCATTACTTCATGAATAGTTAATAAAAAATTAAACGTACCCCCATCGAGGAAGACAGTCAGTCGGAAAACGAGCGAACGTACCAAAAGGTACCCGCCTTCTCTGTCTGCCGTCAGCATGTACAACTCTCTGTGCGTGTGGGTGAGTGTGTTTTGTGCATTCATTGCATACTTTTAGGTGCCTGCGGCAAATGTCATATGTTTGGCATTTTGTTCCGTTGTACTTTTCCGTTTTCAAGCGACGAGGTTGCGGCATTCACGTGCCTTTTAATTATGCATGCTTTTAAAGCCGGTGATAGTACTCGTACTTTAGCAGTGGAAATAGAAATATTCTTAGTGGTAGCATGTTGAACTACTCTAAGCTATTTAAAGTTGTACGAGTGCAAATGCTTTTGTTGTGTTGTATGGTGCAGGATTTTCAATGCAAATGAAATTTGGAGTCTTTCTTTTGTTTTCATTGTCGTAGTCTTCAAATGATTTGTTATACTACTCAGAAAGGTTAGGAATTAATACCTCACAAACTTCGTGAATATATAATGTAGGACGATTGATTATTCTAAACAGAGTTATGGTATTTATATTAAGGTCTGTGTCTGGTCTCAAATTAGGGTCTCTCTATATATTATTCCACCTGAATCTGGTCCCTAAATGAATTATTGTTGAGAAACTGATATTAATTCCTTCAGAAAGTTTGGACAATATTTTATTCATCACAAGAATATCACAAACAAATTTTAATTTATGTTGAACAAATAATTTCACTTTATTTCAAAATAATTTTCATCACAACCTCTTTCAAGTTCCAACTGAACTAAACTGTCGATTTGTTGACCTTTACATAAGTCTACTTTCTGTCACATTCCCGCCCATTTTAGAATCTTGAACAATTAAATTCGTTGCAAAATAGAGGAGCATGACTCATGTGAAATAACAAAATCATCTATTTCCATATCGCTTTTATCACTGCCACTATCAAATCCCAACTGAACTGACCTCATATTCAGTTCTTTATATAAACCTACTTTCGATAACATTTTAGCTCATTTTAGAAGCTCTGCAATTAAGTTCGTTACGAAGTAAAACATGTACCATAATAAAAAATACCATTCTTGACGACTCATCCATTAGAGACAACATCACTAATGACCTAAGTCATTACCCAAAACAAAACTGCTCCAGCAACGATTTCTACTTGTATTTTATGTGAAGCATTTATTCATTTTGAGTCATGATAGTGTGAAATTTGCAGTTCGAGTTGGTTACTGGCATTTTCTTCTATAGTTTAACGCACTTCACATTCCTTCTAACTTGACTTCAGACTTCATTACTAGTTTTACTATAGCCTTCTATATGTATACAATGAAGCCAATTAAAATTTTTTGGCTTCAACTGGTACTATGACCACTGCAATATTATGTTTTATGGATCCTGTCTTTTTTCGTTTATTTTTTCTTCCTTGTTTCGTAAATTTTTTTCTTCCTTTTTCAATTTTTTTCCTTTATTTTTTCCCCTACTATTTAGCTACCTTTCTGACTATATTTTGGGTTATTTTTATTCGAATAACTTTTTTTACCTTAAATTTTAAGTTTTTATATGCAACTTGACTTATTTGAACCGTCGCACATCCTTCTTTATCGTAGCACATAAAAGAAAACTTTTTCTTCTACCCATGGCAAATTTTGGTTGTAGTAAACTACCTTTCCGTAGCATACAAGGACTTCGCTCACAGTTAACGAGTGTGTGTGTAGCAAATCATGTGCGCATTTGGAGAAAAACCGAGGAAATTAAAAGAAAAAGAAAGACCATTTGGCCAAACATATGCTCATAAATTTTCTGATACAAACATGGTTGGCTTTTTGTTTGTCACATCACGTGGTGTGGCGTGGCGTTTGGCAGCGGCAGTGGCAGACACGCTGCACACCCATATACAACTTTATTGCATTAGTATGGGTAGCACACTTGAAAAAGCCCAGACGACAACTTGCTCAAGAAATTGAAATATATAAAATATGTTACCGCTGTTTTTATTTATGTCCACAGGACACTTCTACTGCAGTGCTACAGAAGCAGAGAAAGAAGTACACGTATTAAGGTAGGTTTGCATCGAAGCTCGCAAGCATTTAGATCGCGTGCTAATGACATTTTTAGTTGACAGTTGAGAGCCGCATGTATTGGTATATGGTCGATTCCTCTGAGCTCGCCAGGTACTCATGTTTAGTTCGCAAGATTTGATGCTAGCATAGAAACGTAGTTTGAATTTTGACCAGTATTACCCAAGTGGAGAGTACTTGACCAAATGTCGCTGGCAAAGAGATCTCAAGGTACTCTTGTCCAGCTCGCAAGCTCCTGTGGAAACGAAACTTTACTACGTCAGCGAGATAAGTGCTTTGTAGCATAAGCTCTGTGGTCAGTTGGAGTTTGTGTGAGTCTAAGTGTGTGACTGTGTGCATGAATTTGTGACTTTGTGTATATATGCATGCGTATGTGCATCAATTCATCTTCAGAGCACCACAAAAGCATGTTTCCCGCAAAGTCCTTAAAAGTTGAAAAGGGATTATTTTAGTGGCTCTTAAGAAATCTCAGAGAATTTTTTCCCTTTTTTATTTGAAAATTTTCCTTAGAATAAAAGTATCGAAGTGAGCGTTAAGGCATGTGCTTACACCGAAGGGTGATCTTGTGTGGGGCCACACAAGATAAACACATTTTAGTCTTTAAAAATATAATAAAAATATTGAATTTAACAATTTAATTTGAATTTTGTCACGTCATTTTTATTCATATTTCTTTCCATTTCTCTACTTTCAGGTATGTTTGAATTCGACTTTGAAACTGAGCCAAATTTCTCTGCTAATCGTGTAAGTTGTGAAACATTTTTAAACACCGCGCTTTAACTTTCGACTGCAAGGAAGAGAGAGAAAAATTACTTTGCAAAACTTTTTAATTTGCAATTTTACGCGGCAAATTTTCATAATTTTACATATGAAAACGGAGGGAGGCTGCATGCGGCGCATTACAAAGACCTTAATTTGAAAAGTTGTTCCCCGTATGGGTGCATTTTTAAGGAGCGAAGCGCAAAAGTTGTGGGTGCATACAAAAGAAAGTTAGCAAACTGTTGGAACTCCTGCTAATTAATGTAAAACTGATTGCAAAGCAAAGAAGTGAGAGAAAATCGCCCCACAACTGCACAGGATATGATGTTCCTTTATATATATATATATATATATATATATATATATATATATATATATATATATATATAATTTGATTAAAGCAATTTAACATTTTTATTGTTTTTAAATATACCCTCTCAATCACCCTCCTGCCTGCCCCTCTGTGGCTTGTCGTTAATGTTTACACAAATGTAGCTTGAAAGCCTCTCGCATAAAGAGGGCCATAACAATTTGTAAATAAGTCTGCGAAATTGCTACAATTTTTGAGGATAGTGTGGAGTGGGTTTGGAAGGTTATTTTTACCCACAAAATGTCGTGCTGCATGTTGAGAGTAATAAAAACAAATTCATTTATTTCAATGAAAGCGAAAGTAAGAAAAACACACTCCAGACGACAGCATTGTAAACAACAAAAAACTAACAAACAAAAAAAAAATTCAGCGGAAACGGAAATGAGTCTGTGACAAGAAATGTTGGCAGTAGGCAAATTATTTCTTGGCTCAAAAGGACATTAGAGACAGGAGGCAGGCAGTGAATGAATGATGAGTAGTAAAGTAAAGTGTTTAGATAGGAGGTTCAAGCAGACAAAGGATACCAATAAATAAAATTATTGTGTGAAATAAAACAAATGTTCGTGTGGTATAAATACACGAAAATGATGCATGCAGCTAGGAGCATGTTTATAGGTGGAGTTTTACACCAGCAATTTGAGTTTTACAACCACTTAAAAAAATTATTTATTGGCCAAGAATGCTAGAACACCAGATTATTGCTTTAAAGTAATATTTTTGGTATATTGTTATCATGCATTTTTAGAGATATCAGCAAACAACCCTTTTGTATCCCAGATATTCAAAAGATAAAATTTTTTGACCCAGACTCAAAATGATGAAAATTAAAACCAAAAAGATTTGAGCCCATAGACGTAATTTATGATCACCTTTAAATATATTAAATTACTGCATACTTTTAGGGTGCATTATTCTCGTGTGTTAAACAGTTTTTAGATGTTGCATTTACAACCGGTTTTCCGGTGACCACCTAATCTAATACGACTTTTGAGCATATTAAAAGATTATTTTATCCTAGCATACTTTTAGGTTTGGTAAAAAAATCCAATCAATAGAAAGCCACCTTTCAACAACAGTTTAATTAAATGTGTGATTGTTTATAAAATCATATTAAAATCGAATCCTAATTTCTCCCTTTTTTCCACACATACATATCTACGCACTTGGCGATGTGTCCCTTATTCTGTCTGCTCCTCGCCTCAGTAGTAAAGTTATGGAGACAATTCTGATTTAGGAAATGGTGTAATACGAGTAATTCAGTTGACGTTGAATCATTCATCATCAACAGTCACATGAATTATCCATTCAATCCGTTTGGATTTAATCTTCTCTGATTAAGGTATAATGACTAGCACCGGATCTATGAATACGTGACCCACAGCTTCAATGGAAACACTTTTAGATCTTACCGCTGTATATATTACATTAGAAATGGCTGCAAAAAGAACCCTCAAGGAAGGTGAAAAAGAATCGTCAAGGAAGGTGATGGCAGCGAGAAAATTTTTAGTATTAAAGAACAAGACAGAATCGTTACGACTATACCCCCGTGGACCTACCTAGAGACATGAACAACATGTACAACTTTGAGAAACGCTTCACAATTGTGCTTGGGAACAAGAAAGAATGGAAACCTGAATCACTTCAAGATATTCTTAAAGATCATACCATCAGCTGGTTCACAGATGGTTCACAACCAAAGAAGGGACAGAAGGTGACATATTTGGATCGAGGGTTAGCAACTCCGAACCAACGGGGAAATCACAAGCATATTCCAGGCAGAGATACTCGTACATGCAATGCGCCTCTGTGTTATCCTTAACCTCCAACGTAACCTTGTGGGTCAAGACATTGTAGCCAAGCAGCTGTAAAAGCACTCAATTCCTACGAGATTCATTCTAAACTCATATGAGAATGGTTGGAACTTTTAAATAAGTTAGGGAGCCTCAATGAACTTTCCATAACATGAGTCCCAGGACACACTGGGATCTCTGGAAACGAAAAACCGGCTACTCTTGCTAGGAATGGGGCAGCCGCACCTTTTATTGGACCTGAACCATTCTTTTGCATAAGAGCAAATAGTATAAGAGATAAATAAAAAAGGAGGAAAAAGGGACGCACTCCCAATATTTAGACAATCCCTGATTTGGGACTATAACTCAAAACGTGCAGCTCTACGACTACAGTTCAGCTGGGACTCATGAAGCTGGGACTCTCGCCAGTAAGCACGCATTTAACACAATCGTGGATGCTCCTCCTGTTTCAAAAGCTACCGGTGATTTTGAGTAGTTCTTTTTTCTTAACTAAATACTCAAAATTCTCTAGCATTAGTATTTTTATTACGTTTTTCCCATATCATTATTCTGAAAAAGGAAGTGTTTATGATTCGAAAATGAGGGATCCTAAAAGTATGCAATGATTTTAGTAAGTTATACTTTTTGGCTTGGTAAAGAAGCCAAACTTATGAATACCCCACTCTGTTCAAAGGAATACTTTTAGGGGACATCATAATTGTATATTGGACAATTTGAATCTTTGTTTCAAGATACTGGTTAATGATAGTAGTCTCGCTCACGATCTATTTAACATTCATATTTATTTTGAGTATTAACATTCAGTTTTCAATACAAACAGTCCACAACTCAAATTCTGTTTAAAGACAATTTTATCACTAGTAGTCCCCTTTTTGGTCCGTAGAGCTTTCATGGACAACCGATGACACTACATTTCGTAACCCTGTGCTCGCACATTAAGAGTATTTTATTCCTGCTTATCCTTCAATGCCAGTTGCATTCCTGTCGCTCTTTTACTGTTATCGTATTGTCATAACTAATTTAAAACTAGTTTCCACAAAATGGCGCCCCTTGTCATCTTTTTCAATTTTTCCACTATTTATTACCGAATTCTTTTCTCCGCCACTCCTCTCGCCATGCCCAGCAACACTTTAAACTTTTTATGCCAAAAATTGTCGGGTAATAAATTTCAATTTAGCGCTCACACAAGTCAACTTTTCTTTTGAAATAAATATTCATTTCCGCTTTTTGCATACATATCCTTGCAGACAGACATATTTAAGCGGCGGCGTTAGTATGCCTCCCTGTCTGTCTGTCTGTTTGTATGTCTTCCCAGTCTGCCTTGCATTGCTAATATTGTTTTATATATTTTTTATGCCTCGCTTCCTAAGATTTTCGTATGAAACTTTCCCGTCTAAGTGTTTTCTACGCTTTGGCTGCAGTTTAAATCCTGACGCGATATATTTACATTGTAACTTTCCTCAAATGCCGCTATTTCTACGCAAATATGGCGACAGTTTTCGTCCTTTTTATTTATGTATATATGCGAGTATGTTTTTAATACGCTCTCTTTGGAAAGTGGTTATAAATTGTCGCCAATGCACTTGCGTTTGTCTGAGTTTTGTTTTCTGTCTATATTCAATTGGGCATATGGCAAAAATATTTTACAACTTCATTTTATTGCCATCGTAGTGTAAAGGGCGACGAATTTGTGTAGTGAATACACTTTCTCGCTGAAAACGAGTGTATATTTTGAGGATATTAAAGTGGAAACAGAGTGGAAGATGTGCCTAAAGCGAAATGTTAATAAATTACTCATAACTTAAGATTAAAAGCTGATTCGCACTTGCTTAACTGTTGATGTTCTGACATAACTGTAGCCATCAGCCATTGCAATGTAGTCCGTAGGGAGCTCATAAAAATCATCCTAAAAGTATGCTAATTCCTTTTGATTTTGGTTTGATTATATGGTATCATCTGCTTTACGGCCAGATTAGGTACTATTTGCGTTGAGCAATTTGTATGGGGAAGAAGCTGAGTTTCATATCCTTACCTCTGCTTACCTCCTTGTTGAAATATCCACGGATAAATAAAATAAAATTCCTCAACATTCTAAGCACTCATTGCCTTATTTATAGCTGTTTCTTTGAAGTAAACAACAACATTTTATTTGACTTTCCGTTAATTAGAAGCCAACGTGAAGGAATTTGTGCGATATAAAAATTGCCTGCAATTAATTTCTCTCCTTCAATTCACATCCTTACGTCCCTGACTTGAGCAGAAATTTATTTTTAACGACAGCTCCTTTGAATTGCAATCAAAAAGGTGACCACCAAGGCGTATCAACTTGAGAGTACGCTAACAAGCCCGGAGATAGACGAACACTTGAGGCCAATATTTCTTAACTAATAAGTAGAGAATATTTCAATGGTACCGAAAGCATACGTGCAGATGATATATAGAGAAGAATAGAGAAGAATTGCGATACAGACAGACAGACAACAGTTTTGCAATCATTAAAAAGGAAATATGACAAAATTGGAAAGCTAATATACCGAGTAGAGTGCGCCTCAATGTATGCATGTAGCATGCAAAGGCTTTTAAGCGGAACGTAGCTAAATTACAGCCACATTTGGGGGATTACTGGCAAAACTTCCTGGCTAGGATTAGCTACGTATAGACAGATATGTATAGAAAGGGAAATTCAAAGTTAAATTGTAATAAACCGGAAATGTGGCAATTTAAAAATTGAGCAACTTCCCCGGCACGAACAAGCCGGATACCGGGCCGTAAGCAAATACTCACAAGCAATTGTACTCACACAATTGCCACATTGCTACACTGGTATTTTGGTGTGCCAAATGTTAGAAGGAAAGTGTGGTGTGTGTGTGTGTGTGTGTGAGGATTATACTCCTTGCATACCTGCAGAGAGTGGGTACGATGGAAGTAAGAAAACAAATTTGTTCCGTTAAATGAAAGTAAAAGCGTAAACGCAAAACGCACACCAGACAAGACGATAAACAAACTGTGTCGGAAGTGTGGGGAAATAGAAAGAGCGAGAGTTAAGTTAGCAAAAAAGGATTACCAGCGATTCGAAGGAACTATGTACGAGTAAGGAAGTCATTAGTGCGAGTATCGTTAGGTTTGCTGTAGGTATTAAATGCGAAATATCAAGGGTGTGACCATGGAACTGGGGTGTGTCATGGAGCTGCTCAATAAAAACAAAGCTCAAGAAAGCACTGAAGATGTTCTGATGCCTGAAAAGATGACAATAAAGAAGGTTGGTGATACGAATGATACTGAGAATTGTTATAGCTCAAAGTCAAGCGAAGACTTAATTGGAGGAATACACTTAATGGAAAAAAGAGAGGTACTTAATAGAACAGTGGAGAAACTCTATATATTGGCAAAAGGTTGTTAACTAAGAAGTCAGTGGCAAAACTGCCAGGATCCTACTACGAAAATACGTCATCCACAATTTTCAACTGAATCTCTACGTTAAGGAAGAAAGCTGCAATATTTGAAGCAAGATATCGGGCAGTACTTATTCACAAATAATGAAAAGGCGGTCAATATGGTACATGACGTCCTCTATATCCACTTATTCATCGAATTTTTACGGCCTTACTTGGAATATTTTCATTTGAAAGACACATGTCATCAATAGGATGGACTATCAGGCCATTAAAGCTCGTGAAACAAGCCCACTGTTACCTGAAAACTTCGGTGGTCCTGTAGCTGTCAACTGGCCAACAAGACGAAATTAATTGACTCCTTTTGACTACCTTATGTGGGGTTGTATTTACCGGTATATCTACCACTTCTTCTCCTTATAAATTATATCTATTTGGGAAACGTTTACCATTGCCATCTTGCGTTGCATTTCTGAAGTATCATATGAGTATGGTCAATACTCCACTATCATCTCCTTGCCTTTTTAGTGATTCATTTCAGGTTACACTGCCTCCTAAGTACATACCATCAACTTCAAAATATTCAATTGCTTTGAGATTACATAAAGAAATTTTTGAAGAAGTGAGTCATATGCCAATTGAATATTTAAGCAGTGATCTTTCATACCACAGATTGGACAGATTTACTCCTCCATCAATCTCATCTGTTTCAACATTAATTTGCATTTTCAAAGCGATCAATTCTATCAAAGGCAAAGCTTTCGAAAAAACATACGACTGAATCTCTATCTCTCCATTCATCTCTTTCTCTATCTTTTTCTCTCTCTATTTATCTCTCTATCTATTTCTCTATCCCTCTCTCTCTCTATATCTCTTTATCTTTCTCCTTCTTTCTACCTCTCTGTCTTCATCCATCTATCTCTCTCTATCTATCTATATCTCACTTTCTCTCTCCCTCTCTCACTCTCTCTTTTTTTCCAATATTGGAACGCAGGTGGAAATCTTCAAAAGACACTGGTAACATTACGGCACCAGTAGTGTGGGAAAACCACCTTCATTGCAGCCTCCCCCGCGTGACCGCCACAAGGTAATACTTCTCCGGGGGGGTAGTATGGTCAGCGGACCCCTCCTAGCTATTTTCTCTCACTCTCTCTCTCTACCTCCCTTTCCCATCTCTACCATTACTTCTAACAAATTGCCTTCCGGTGAAGAATTATACCTCTGCTCCAGTTTACAATTCATTTCGAATAGCTGTAAAAGTTTCGCACCACGGTCCAATATGCTGCCAGCCCATGTGGAGGCTTCTATTTGTATAATTTATAGCACCTGCCACGCCTATTTTTGTTTAATTCTAGCAACTAGATTTAAGTATTAAGAATTTGGAACATGGAAATTTTTTCCGCATGGCATTTTAATTTCCCTTTGGTACATTTATTGTGTGTATTGGAAATTTATTTTTTAGTGGGGACACAAACCACGAGCTGAGGCATTTCTATTGAATTCCCTCAAGCGGGGAAATTCCTTTTTCTAGGGTTGAGCATGCAATGGGAACACTTTGCCGCTGGTGTCAAAACTTTCCGCTAGATGGCGCACTCAGTAAATTGATTGGTTTCTGTTTTGAGACACTAGAGAAAAAATCTTAGTTATATCAGATACAAAATTTTCCTTAATTTATTTTCTAGTTATTTATTTATGCAATCAATGTTCAATCGAACTGATGAGGGAATTTCTTATTAGAAAAAGAATATAGATATGAGGCAATTTCACAACTCAGAACCCCGTGCAAATTACAAAAACAATTGTATGTAAGAATGTGCAAATATTTTTACTCACAACTTATTTCTGTTGACCCATCATAATTTCCGAAGGAAACCAAGTCGATTGTATTTTTATTGAAATATTTTATTAAACTTATTTTAGAATAATCTCCAATCACAATTCTCTCTCCATTCGCCCAACTCTTAGACAGTCTATGGAGCTTCACAAGATACCTTCTCTACAGGTGGAGAACCACCTTCACCGCCGCCGTTTCCGCCTCCACCACCACTGCCACCTCGAATTATTTTTATTATATCAGCCAAGGTCTTATCGCCAATTTTCTCATTTATAATGGGCACCACTACAGCATTGGTGAACAGTGCCAAATTTTCCGTGTTGTCATTGATTGCCAGCATAAACCATTCCTCGATGATCTCGTTGAGTTTGCGATTAATCAAACCAATGCTGGACAGATTCTCAATTTGTGACTTCACCGAACCGATTTTCACATACAATGAGAAAGTCTTTACACGCAGATTGCTGCCGCCGATTACTCCCAGCGAGTATTTAATTATACCCCAGGCTTCGATATCCTTAATAGCGAATATGGCATTGCCAGCGCGTGAGAAAGTCGATTTGCCACTCTCTAGAACGTACTTCGTAGTGAAATTTACGTTGGGCCAGACAAACCTGAACTTGGCCCTGCTTAAGATGGCGTTAACGTTGAGTTCCTCAATTTCGAAATTGTTCAAACCGTACAAACTGAAATTGTTAATCTCACCAACCCAATTGATGCCTACGGCGCTGATGTTTAGCTCCTGGTGGTCGATTTTCAGTGGTGCCAATGGTGGTATACCCATTTCAGGGAAACCGCAAGGCATCTGCTCTCTGAACCCTTCAATTGCTTCGACAATGACACTAGAAATCGAACGTTGCTTGTCTAAGATAAAGAAACAGAAATATTTAATAGGAATTCAGTATTATTTCTCTTAGCTAAACAGTTTATGAGGTGGCTCTAGCGAATTATTCGTATTTCATAATCAATATACTGCCTTTTAGTAGGGGTCAATTTGTAAACAAGTTAATAAATTTATGACCACTGCACTGTTTCGGTACCTAGCTAATCTTCTTGGGTGGTCTCTGGGTAGATAAGTGTATAGATTACTTAATTTATAGCAGATAACCCTGAAATGAATATGAATCGCTTTTAGAACTCTCGAAAAAGAGTATATTTGAAAGTTGCAGAGAATATTTTGATTAAGAGAATATTGTTCCTTGTATAAGCAAATATTGTTCCTTGTATTGGTAAGCATGAAAGTGGCTTATTATTAATTGTTAATTTTACTATTGAACTATTGTACATTAATCTTGAAACAATTCAACAATTCTGAAGGTGGGGAAGGAAAGTTTTTTCAAAATCCTGTATTGATCGGTTTGGTATAAATAATTAATAAATTTATAGAATTCCTTTAAAGAACAATTAAATTCCAGTCTCTCATAACACAGCAAGCAGCACAAACTCACCTCTTCCTTAATGTGTTCTTTGTAACTCAATAGTTATAGATTTAAGAAGAGAGGAACAGAATGATGGTGATCTCAATGACACGTCTGAATTCTGTGCTATTCCAGAACTCGAAATCGAACTATTTTCATTTTCCAACTGAAGTAATTTCTTTGTTCAACTGAAGTAATTTAATTTTCCAACTGAAGTGATTTCATTGTTCAACTGAAGTAATTTAATTTTCCATCTGAAGTGATTTCATTGTTCAACTGAACTAGTTTCATTGTTCAACTGAACTAGTTTCATTATCCATCGACACTCTCATTGGACCTATATAACTATTTTGCCAATGCGATCAAATCGAGAATAGGTCATCTCTATACAAAAGAGAGACTCATATCAGTTGCATCATGAACCACTTTCCCATTTCCACTGAAACTTAACAATTTATCATATGAAAATAACACGATTCTATTCTCGTAGAGACCTCTTCGTATAAATTTGTGTAATAATGAAGATGTTGGCAAATCTCTATACCCAACAAAACAAAACTTCAATTGTATACATTTATTAATAGTAGCTTCGTAATGGAGGAATCTTATACACAGTTTCAGACAAATCTATATTATATCAGTCTCTATAAGATCGATAAATTCAAAATATCTAAGACTGAGCAACAGAAACAGTGCAGTCATACAAACATCCAACACCGGTAATTGAGAGCTGAGAATTTAAAAATAGGTGGATAAAGAAAGATTTTAAGTGATATGGGAAGAAAGTTCCTGATAATGGCAAACTATGTGACAAGAATTACTTATTATTCAAAAACTTGCTGAGTGAGAGATTGTGAATCAAAGATTTTAATGTCGACTCAAGAAATTCAACCTAGCCCAACCAATCAAGAAATCCAACCAATCCCAACCAACCAAGAAGTCCAACCAAACCCACCAACCAAACAATCCAAGTAAAATTGTTTCACTTCTTAGGAAATAAATCGGTCGTGAGGAAAATGGATATATACGAGGTATGATAAAAAAAATAACCGTTATTGTGTGATAAAAAAAAAAAGTATTTATTTATTCATCAACAACTATCTTGTCCCCTTCAAAGTAATTCCCCTCAGATATAATACACTTATGCCAGCGTTTTTTCCAATCCTCGAAACACTTCTAAAACGCTTTTTTTGGTATCGCCAACAGCTCCTGTTTCGATTTTTCTTTTATCTCCTCAATCGTAGCAAAACGCTTTCCTTTCATCGGTGTCTTCAGTTTTGGAAAGAGGAAAAAGTCAGCGGGGGCCAAGTCCGGTGAATACGGTGGTTGAGGCATGATAACGGTTTTGTTTTTGGCCAAAAACAGCTCCTGAGCGATGTCCATGCGACGTTGTTTTTGCTCAAAATTTAGCAATTTTGGAACAATCTTCGCTGCCGCACGTTTCATGCCTAAAACATCCATAAAAATTGCTTGGCATGAGCCGAACAATATGCCAATATCATCAGCAACCTCTCTGATAGTGATTCGACGATTATCCAAAATCATTTTCTTCACTGCGTCAATGTTTTCATCGGTTGTTGACGTGCTCGGGCGACCAGGACGAGCATCGTCATTGACATCTTCTCGGCCTTCCTTAAACCGGTTATACCACAATTGAACTTGTGTTCTGCTCATAGTAGACTCGCCAAAGGCCACAGTCAACATTTCAAATGTCCTTGCGCATTTAATTTCATTTTTTACACAAAACTGAATACAGTTTCTTTGATCCATTTTTTCGAATAGTGCAAAATCGAAGAGCACACCAAAACACGACTATCCTTTTTATCTGTCAAAAACACACTGACAATCCAAAATGGTTGGTATTGCCAACATATATAACAGACATGTGTACCAACATAACAGAAGAAAAATGCGAACATCGAACATACGTAACTCACGAAAAGATAAAAATAATGGTTATTTTTTGATCACACCTCGTATCTATTACAAGCATTTATTATACTATCACTTACACTACTATCACATAATTTACAGCAATAGTAAACCTCACATGACTCGGGAAGCATTAGTTAATATCGCTAACAAGAACATAAGTTCCAGAGTTGGTGCAAAAACTAAATAAAACTAAAAAGTCAACAAAGAATCCGCATTGAGACCAGAGAAATAAATTCAGTCGAAAGTTGAACGATTGCTAGATTTGATAGAAACTGTCTGGATAGGATAGAACTTAAAATTTGCTAGGAATATAGGGCAGAAAATAAAGAGGGTAGGACTAAACAAGAAAATGAATAGACTAAGAATACCCTCGTACAAATATATAAGAAGAGGTCGAATCCAAAAATAATAATAAAGAATAACAATAAATAGAAACCGTATATAAAGCGGCAATTTAAGTAGAACCATCTAGGATAGATGAATTTGTATTCCTACTTAATTCCTAATTAAAAGATACAACGAGCATTTAAGTAGGTCCGGCTATGATAGTTGGATTGACAGTCCTAATAAAAATGTTAACCAACCCAGAATATCTCCTAATTTTATGTATTAGACTCCTAATTTTATGTATTATATTGATAAATATATGGTCAATATTCTTACCATTGAGCGATTCTGCAAGATCGTAACTGTGTCCAAAGGCCAAGGCCAGGAGAGCTAGGAAAATCACAAGCGACTTCATATTGCAACACTAGAATATTAATACAGCAGTTCCAGTTGAATTAATAATACGAACTAAACTGCCTTGGAAATGGATCGGTACTTTATACTCTTTTCGGCCTTCTGAGTACTCCAAATATGATTACTATTGGCTAATCTTGCTAATTATGTGGTTAGTTTCTTAATCAGTTCACGAGATAAAAAGCTAATTTAGCAGAAATTCATAATATTGCGAATAATATGAGAATATAATAATAAATACTTTAATAAAATTGAGAATACTTTATCAATGCAATAAAAACGCGAAGAAAAATAACCGACGGAGAGAGTGAAACGAGAGTTTACCATATTCTACCAGTATTGTCAACTATTGGATCATTAACTATCATCAGTGGGATTCACATTGTCTAGTCCTGATTGGGTTTTATGTGGAACAACGTTCATTGCAAGTCAGAAAAAAGGGTAATTAATAATAATCAATGCTAACAAAATGAAAATGGAGCAAATAAAAAGTAAATAAATATCATAAAAAATGATGATAAACAAAAACGAAAACCAAATATAGAATATTAAATGATAATAATACTAAATAACAAAAAATATAACATAGAACAAACCCTTATCGTTTTTACCCTCTTGGGGAATACTGCACAGCTGAGAGCACGGTCTTCTACTTCTAATGTACACCCTGCTTTTTTATGGGGTGTTTATCTCTCTCTCTCTCTCTCTCTCTCTTTCCTCATTTTTCCTCATACTTTAATTAAAGTTAATACACTGGGAACAATATTTGAGTACCTGAATTTCAACAGCGTACGAGTAATGTCCCGTGATATTGGTATAAAGAAATTTGATGGGTTGTAAGACCTTAACAGAAACTTCGAAGATTCGCAGATCTTTTTCTGATTTAGACTCACCTCATTTCACTGTTCCGAGTTGCAACTTGGAAACTCTTCTTCATTTAAAAAAATAATCTATATTTATTTTGTCATAAATCTTCGCATTCAAAAAGAATGTTTATTTCTGCTTAGAAACAATTTGTCACATTATGAAATACACTTAGGCCTCTGGTGGAATACAAGCTTCTTTCTCACCGCCCTCACCTCCTTCGCCACCACCACCACCACCGATGCTGCCGATCAAATCGGAAAGTTTGTATTGATCCAAAAATGCATTTGCTTTTGGCACAACCATGGATTCAATGGTTTGAGTGATTTGGTCCTCGTTTTCGTTTATGGCAATCTCAACCGCTTCAGCCAAGATGTCATTCAATTTGTGATTAATCTGACCCTCACCCAGCATACCCTCAATTTCGGATACAACCTCTCCGATGCGGGTGCGCACCTCGAAAGTCTTCAACTTCATTTTGCCGGTCAACACACCCAACGAGTATTTGATGGTGCCCCAGATTTGTAAGTCCTTAATGGCGAATTTGGCGGGTCCATCACCAACCAAGTTGATGGTGAAGCCGGCCTTCTTCAAGAGTACGCGCAAATTGTATTCGGTATCAACGTTGACATTGTTGAAAGCGAAGCGGTAGATCACCTTGCTAGTGATGGGGTTGACCTTCATGTCGACAACTTCGAAATCATTCAAGCCATTCAAACGGAAGTTGGTCACTGAGCCGTGAACCTGCAATGCTGGGTAATCGATGTTGACCTCTTTGTGGGCAATCTTCAATGGGGCCATTGGTGGGACACCGAGACCAGGGAAACCGCAAGGCATCTGGTCGCGAGCACTTTCGATCACATCGACAATGCTGCTCGAAATCGAACGGGAAGCTAACGAAAAGAAAGATAATGTTAGTGTGCAGACATACGAAAAATGTAGAGATATGAGTCATTCTGGAACTAATGAGAGGAAGTGAATATTACCGGGAATTGTTTTCTAGATAGAAGAGAGGCAGAGTTCAGTAGTAGTATATATTTTATAATGTAATTCTTTAAATGATATTCTGATCAGTCATTTAGTAAATTATCAAAATATCATTTAAAGAATGGCATTAGAGATGCATTAAAAGCTTTCTGAACGGACCAATCAATAGATTATTTTCTCTTTGTTCGAAAGATTCTAAAGAGTGTTCTTCAAATCTTTGTTCCTCATAACTTGGTTGACTAAGAACATGTTCCATAATTCGGTGTGGATAAATCTCGCTTTAAGAAACTCACACTGTAATTGTTCAGAAGGGACCTAATTATAAATTCCTTCATCTTTGTTCTAAAGATTGTAATTTACAACGAAATCCTCGATTGTTTACTACTAAACTTATTTTAACTGACACTGAAATTGGTCCGAAATATCCTTAAGGATAGTTTAATTCACTTTCATTCAGAACAAACATGTTTTATATGAAAGCTATTTGATACTTCATTAGCTTACTAAAGAAGCTGATATCCCTCAATTCAATCTTCTCTTCATCATACCTTAGCATTGCTTAAAGAAGCCTAAATTTACTCAGAAGGAACTTATCTCTTTCTCATTTCTCCCACTAAATTTACTCAGAAGGAACGTATCTCTTTCTCATTTCTCTAACCACACAAATAAGCATTAGAAAATACCCTCATCGATTGCTAATTCTTCAACAAAGTATTTATTGCTAAAGAATTGATTCAAGGAGCTGTTCGATTAAGGGTTCCGATGGTAATCTACACATTCATTACTCTAAACACCTGTTTCTTTATTTCTATTCTTATCTGTCCAAATATGTAACTAGATAACGCGGACTCAGAATTGAAATTATTTGTTTGGACTTACCCAATGGATCGATGCGTTCGATGGCCATGGCGCAGGCCACAATTGCCAAAAATACCAACGCGATTTTCATGGTGTTGTTCTTAAAATGCTTTTGTAGAACTGCTCGTAGAACTAACAGTTAATATACTGCCTTCTGACCAGCGCTAGCAATTGGCTTTTATAGAATGCCAATTATCGAATAGTAACATGGGGCTAAATCCCCTCTTGACGTGGACATGTGTTGTTTTGCTTTTTGCGCCAAAAAGGGGTGTTTTCACGATGTTTGTTCAGCTGAAGTACAGGTGTAGAATTTGATTAGCATACACACACATACAACACACACGCGTGTGCATATAGCCTCAGTTTCGCCTTATCTTTGAGATTAACCATTATTGGTCACGCCGCTTTTATTATTTTGGTTGGTTAAAAAGGCGAAAAAGAATCAAAGGCATTTTACTATAGGGGCTTATGATTTATATCGCTTTGTTCGGTAGCTGCGATTGTTAATTTTCGAATAAAAAATATTCACTTTTAAATTTTACTGTGCTATATTTCCAAATTCAGGTGGTCAAGAAATAGACTTAGAAATTATTCCTCCAGACTTGATTCAGTACTTAGATAAGTTGTGACTGGAGTTACTGGTGTAATCACTATTATCCAGCGGTTGTGTCTGGAGTTACTGATGTAGTCACAATTGTGAACCAGTATGTACTTTATTATATTAGCTGTGAGTGCTTTCTCTTAGGATTATTCTTGCCTTGTTCTTTACCTGTACCGATTTCAACCTTTCAACCTTTTTCACTATCCTAAAGATTTCATTGTACCCTGATTGTTCTTTTACGTTTCTCCATTTGAATGGTGCAATTTGTGCCTTTCTCTCTTATGATACAGAAGTTATCTACTCCAAAATTAAACTATGACTGTAAATATTTGATTGTTTGCTAGTGATATCTCTCAGTCTTATGTGGATCCTGAGATTTCTTCATTCCATCTTAATTCACAGAAATTATTTCTTTGTACAGACTCTAAAAATCTGATTTTATAATATGGATCCTCAGATTTCTTCATTCTATCTTACTTTATAGAAATTATTTCTCTGCACAAACTCCTAAAATATGATCTTATGATTTCTGTAACTCTAACACGTACGCTGAGATTCCTCCAGCTTTGCATAAGTTACTTACTCAACGTAGGCATTCTGGCCTAAAAAGTAGATTGTTCCCTGGCGACTTAGGCCATCATTGACCCTTTGTAATACCGCATGAGACATCACGTCCCATCCCTTTCAAAGGTCCAGCCATTTGTAGCTTTTAATGAAGCAGTTGATGGAGCTAATCTTTTGGTTTGAAATATCTCCCAAAGAGTCCATAAGAAGATGCTCTAATTATCCAGAAATTGTCCACTCTATAGAAGAACTTTGACCCTTCAAATTTGTTTGTTCTTCAGTGATATCTCTAATATATAAATTTTTCCACTGTTTCACATTGTAACATGAAGTTTTTTGCTTAATAATAGAACTATTGTCGATTATTCCCTTGTAATTTCGCTACTTCCTCCAACTGGTGTAGTGAGAATTCTCCGTTTCTGATGTTGAATGATGATATCCTCCACTCTGCCATCAAAAAGTTTTTTTTCCTAAAATTTTCGCCTATGTATACTGAGACCTCTTACCTTTTACCATTATCTAATTCACATAGGAACTCTATTGAAAAGTTCGCTGTCTATATGAGTACAGACTGAGTGTTGCCTACACAAATAATCGTAATTGATAGTTGTAAGTTTCCCAACAGCTTGGAGATTTTGGTTCTAAGAACAGTCTACAGTTTTTTCACTATTATCTTTTCTATATTTTCGATCTTCCGTAGTATAATCTTTTCAATTCTGACGTATTTTGTGTGTTTATTCTACCATATATCAACACTTAATTTTTACACATTTATCAACCTTATCTTAATATTCTCCCAGTTGTTTTTTGTCAATATTTTGTCGTTCTCTCCTTATTTTACCGCTCATAAATTTCACCCTAAATCTACAGGTATAATTTAGTTATATTTGTTATTGTTTCTCCATCGTTGAATTTCCCCAAATTAAAATCATGCCACCACTCTAACGTCAGTACAAACAAAAATTAACTCTCGAAACGTACAAAAAAAAAAAAAAAAAAATATATATATATATATATATATATATATATATATATATATATATATATATATATATATATATATATATATATATATATATATATATATATATATATATATATATATATATTTATAAGATTAGTCCACGTTTCCAAAATCTAAATAATTTATTACTAATTTTGAAATTGTTTTTGTTTGTTGAAATAACTTTCTTGATTATAATCTTAGTGGAGATTGCATGGGACGTTTTAATGACAAGAATATTTATTACGTGGTGTTCAGCCAAGAGTTGTGAATCCATAGGCTTCGATTGGAAGTAGTATGCGATCTTTCTCGGGAACTTTGCTAGCACTTCTAAGCTTCCTATATTGAAATATAGTCTAGAACATATAAATATAACATAAAAATATAGACAGGCATAGTCTATAGGACAGTGAGTAAGAACCTCTGAATATCAAATTAATATTGCATTGTGAAGAACATTCTTTCTTCAGACCCAGTTGTAAATCTAGTAAAATATTAACTTCATAGATCAGAGAGTTCCATTTTTAAAGAAAAATCTTAAGGATGCCGCGACATTTTTTCATGGATCAGTGTTATTGAAGCCTGATTGGGTCTGCTTATTGCAAGTGAATTGTTTATGTTTCTATATATAATTGTATGTTTATATAGATAGTTGTATGTTGGTTTATATAGTTCTATTTTAAATAGTAGTTACATCACTGGACTATTGGAATCGCCTACTGTCCCTATTGGGTCATTTAGAACAAATAAAGTCCACTTAGTTCCTTTACTTAGCAAGAAACTCCTTTTCATATTTCAATTGTTTGCAACAGTTTTTTAATTAGAACCAGAAAAAGAACATTATTTTTTAGTAGCAATTGTATACATATGTATCAAAACTGTATTTCCCTAGATCGGAGATGCCTGCAGGAAGAAACTTAAGGATGCACAGACATTTCTTAACGGAGAGAGTCTAAAAATATAACTAATAGTTCCATCGCTGGATTAAGAAAGTCCTCTTTCCTGTACTTAATCAAGAAAGTCGTGCTGTTATATCAATTTTTGTTCAACAATTATTTAATAGGAACTGGAAATCTGTCTTCCGAGTCTCTCCAGAATGTGTTTCACATAAAATTACTCAATCAGACTAAATTTTATATCATGAAGTTTACCTCAAACTATGAAGTAATAATATATTAGACCATCTCTACCATCTCTATGAGTGAGCCATCTAAAACCTCATTCTCCCGCACTTAATCACCAACTATGCTTGGATCAATTAAGTCCATTTCAAGACTTTCTTGAATAATCTCCCACAGATGTTTCAATCATTTTATCGATTTTTTTATATTTTATCATTTCAATCATTTATATTATAAAACAATATTCGTTATTTCTTGTTTTAATATTTAACACTTTATTTAAAGCTTTATTTAACACCTCACAAATACAACTGCTGCAGCTCATCGGTACGCATGCCGTCCCTCAAGCAAGGTTCATTCGCGTTTGCCAGAGACCAGGAGATTATGTTCCATAGTTTTTTACCCTTTAGCTGCGTATTTACACGTGGCTCCAGCAGCTGAGACAACACGGCATTCAAAAATATATTATTCTCATTAAATGCTTCCAGCATAGTGAGCTCAATCATCCGATTGAAATTTGGGCTAATAGGCGTAGAATTAATGGAACCCTTTAGCTTTGATACGACCGCACCCAGAGTTAGCGATGTTTTTAGATTGTATACTTTAGCCGAGCCAAATATCAGTGGCGTTCTATATCTAAAAGATCCTTCTATGCGTAAATCCTGCAAACTAAAATCCAAATCCCCCAATCCAGTCATAGATGGAGTCATATTTCTTCTATCCATCATCGTGTTGAAAACGGCAGAGAAGTTGAATTTTCCCGTCGCTGTGATATTCGGGAAATTTAAGTTGAAGTACGCCTTCTGCAAGGTGAAACTGATGGAAACCTTATCGATGTCCACGTTGTTCAGACCATCGATGCGTAGAGGATGGAATTGGATGAATGAACTGGAAGACGAGTTGTGTGTATCGAAGTTAATATGTAAAGCCAGGATAAAGATAATAACAAAATCTAAAGAATCATCTTAGTGATAATCTGAGAACAATTTTGATAAGAAGAAACCTTTTTGACTGTTGAACATTTGAAGTTAAGTGATTTGAACATATTCTCCATAATACGACATTGATATGTATATAAAGTCAAGATAAAGACAATGCCGAAATGTAAAGAATCAAGTTAGTTATAATCTGTGAACAATTATGGTGAATCGTGATGACACCTATTGAGATCGAACTTAAGTGTTTTTACTAGAAATTGTATAACTCGACTGGAATAACTTAAACAGATCTGTCATACTCTCTGCTATCAGAACTATTTCTCAATTTTAATATGAATTTTAAAAGTGGAGAGTTTAGAAAGTCTCGAACTATTCAAGAAATGACTATCCTCAATTAGATCTCTAAGAGCACAAATCATGTCAATTATTTCACAATCCTTTGGTGTATCCATTTCTTACCTTGTAAAGTTGTTGCTATAATTATAAATTAATTGATCTTTTGTGTAGGGCGCCAATGGTGGTATTCCGTACTCAGGCCAACCACAAGGCATTTGTAAGAGAACTCTACGCAGAGCTCGGCGCGCCTGCCAGGACATGAAGAACTCTCTGGATTCAATTTCATTACCTTCAATTGAAAGTTATACACATTTAATAATATTCACTTCCTTGGAAATCCTTCCATTTTATTTACTTTCTTCCGTTAATGTCAACAGTGAGTTATCCAACACCACATCCTCCAGAGTCACATCGTTGTAATTTTGTGCTCCACACCAAACGACACCGAGTAGCAGCCAAGAGAACTTCTTCAGCAGCGACATTTTCCACACCATTACAATTCGTTTACAACTTACAACTATTTAGTTGTAAAATGTGTGGGTTCTTTTATATGCTTCCAATGCATACGTGTGGGTGTGTGTAGCTTGACCTACTTAGATAAAATTGACCCAGTAAAAATTATAGGAAACTATTACAAATAAGATTAGATCTGTCTGTCAATCAGGCCCAAATCCACGGATGGTAAATCGGTCAGTTTACAGAAGTTTTACAACCACATTCGAAGTTTGGTGGACTTTATCTCAATGGAAACTTAATTGATTTATAGATAAAGCAACAATTCTTTAGGATGAGGTGATAATGGGTTCATTAGTTAACAAAGTTCTTAAATAAATGGGGAAACAACTTTTCTCAAAAGTGGTGGAGAAGAGGATATACACTGCAGTAGTTAAAGTGAAAAATATTTGTAGTTGTCCAGTCACTATTTAAAGGCAGACTGCAGTCTGATCTTCATAAGAACCAGTGTTAAGTATTCATAATAGACCATCTAAATTAGCAAAGCTTGATAGAAAATCTGTTATTTCCATCAATTGAAATTTACTTTCTTTATTCGAACCCCTTCCTTCGTTTTTCCTTTTATGTTAAAAGTACAAACCAAATTGGAAAAAACTAGCACAAGTACCTTTCATGATGTTTCCCGTGCAAAACACAAGCTATAATTCCCCACTTAGTCGGACCCTTGCGTCGCAACTCCTTCTGTATCATTATCAGTCATACAAAGCACCGGTTCCTGTTGACGTTTATATCAAACTCGATGTTTTTTATTGTCTTTATCACACTTTACATCTTGTCCACCACAACAGATTGGTATTATTTTCTTTCCTTTAATACATGTATATATGTATGTTTCTTTAATGTTTTATGTCGATAGTGGACCGAGTGAGCAAACCAGTTGGAATGGGTAAATCATAGTTGTTCAAACACTTTCTCTTCTGGACTTCCTTGGAAATCACAGTTGCCTCGAAATTTACCACATTTCTTTCATATGCCATACAATACCCTCATAAAGAAATTCGCATTTTAAAATGAGAGTTGTTCACACCCCTTCTCCCCGGACCTCTTGGGAATAACGGGTCATTCGAAATTCAACGAAATTCAGTCTTTCATATGTCATAGTACCACCCTCAAAAGGAAAGTCGTAAGCATTCTAGAATGAGGTATGACTTATGAACTATCCATGGAGTCTACGAACTCATTATGAAGCCACCATATGGATTATGACAAAGTTTGATACGAATTCTCGTATATCCCAATAATTAATAATATAATAATATGTATAATATAATAATATAATATAATAATATAATATAATAATATAATATAATAATATAATAATATAATATAATAATTTTCCTACGAGTAGAAACCCTATTAGGGGAAAATTATGGCATTGATACAATTCAAGCTTTGAAGATTGGTACTGAAAGAATGTCATTTTTTGTACGTATTGCAAACGTCTTCATTTCATTTGATGGCTCTCAGGACAAAAACCTGACGGAGGTTACGAGTACTCTGAGAAGCTTTGTCTTCGTTAACTTAACAGTTGTATTGATGCAGCTTAGATTGGCCTCATGCAGATACTAGCATCTGAAGAGGGTATTTTTTCCTATTTTTATATTTTGCTGAATTTATTTCAAGTCCCAATGGAGCTACTGTCTTCATTTTTATCTCTTCATATCATAATCTTAAAAAGTTCTATGACTTCCCTCATATTCACATCACTCTCTTTCTCACTTTCTTGTACCCCAGTTATGGTGTTCACGTCGCACTATTTTTCCCTTTCTTAAAACTCAGATAAATTGTGTTTATCCACGTCTCCCTCTTTCACGCTTACTTGAGACCCAGTTAAACTATGTTTATCCACGTCTCCCTCTTTCTCGTTTACTTAAGTCCCAGATAAATTGTGTTTATCCACGTCTCCCTCTTTCTCGCTTACTTGAAACCCAGTTAAATTGTGTTTAACCACGTCTCTCTCTTTCTCGCTTACTTGAGACCCAGTTAAATTGCGTGTATCCACGTCTCCCTATTTTTCGTTAATTGAGACTTAGTGTTTATCCACTTTTCCCTGTTTCTCACTTCCTTTATATCCAGTTAAATCATGTTTAGCCACGTTTCCCCCTTTCTTGCTTGCTTGAAGTCCAGTTAAATCATGTTTAGCCACGTCTCCCTCTTTCTCGCTTTCTTGAATCTCGATTAAATTGTGTATCCATGTCTCCCTCTTTGTTTCTTCCCACGTGAGACCCAGCTAAACTGTGCTTATCCACGTCAAGTTAAGTTTCCCCATAAAGTTTCGCCGGTAATTCTGATATAACTTTAAATAATCTCAGGACTAGGTCTTTATACTAGCTTCTTAATCTGCTTAATCACAAACACAGCCTAAAATTTGCTAAGTCCCAAAAGATTTACTTATAAGTTTAATTTTTTATTACCCTTAATCAATAAACTAATAAATAAAAAAGCTGTTAATAAACAAGTGGATTGTTTTGAAGTCTCGTGTTTTCTATTTTTTTTTTCAGGGATTATGATTGCACGAAGAGTATTTTTAAATCCAGAAGGTAAACTCGATGGGGCATTATCGGTTTAAGAGGGTGATAACCATGAGTATAGTACATGTTTATGCGCCATTTTTGATACTCAACAGAACTTCTAAATGTTTTGTTGTTGGCTTTACAGTCAGCAATAAACATTTACGATACTTTTGTTCGGTTGGGTAATGCCAGAAAAACTATTTAAGATATAATTTTTTGCTTATGTGAAACCTTTTTTGGCTATTTTATAACTGCCTCTAGTTTTGGTCACAAGTGTTCTCTATCTCAGACCTAATGCTTCGAAATGAAGTAGTTAGATGAAGAAAATTTAGCTGATGGTACTCCGGGTGTTATTTCGTGATGATTGCTGATATGCGAAATAATTGCTGATATTCCACATAATTGCTTATATTCCAAATGTTTCCTGATATTCCATATGTTTTCTGATATACCATATGATTGTTGATAATCCAGATAATTGCTGATATTCCCGTTGATATGCTATCTTAAAATTCAGATAACTTGTCTATATAAGATTCACAATGATCATAATGTAGTTAGAGATAATCGTACAAAGAAATAATTTATTTTCTTCGGCTTCCCATGGTTCCCTTCATGTCCATTGATAACTTGTCTTTATAAGAGGAGAGTACTTTTCACTATATTGACAATGATTATAATGTAGTTCAGAATAAGCAAAATTATAATTTGTTTTCTTTGGGTTGAAATGGTTCCGTCCATATTATTCACTGATCTTACGGTCTATTCTCGCAATTTGTGTCTCTTTTTGCCCGTTTGATTGCTTTTATTTCCCGTGTTTTCTTTCATTATTGGTTTAATTGTTCGATTACTTGTTTGTAGTTTATCTTAAACTCAGACTTTGTTTTACTTCTTCTCTCAATTAGCAATTTCTATCCACAGAAATAGAAGTGAAGTTTTCATAATTATTCAACAAGTCTTATTCCATAGACTTGAGCTGTAGATATTGAAACTTGGTCAGAAGTTCTCATTCCATTCCAGTTATTCTCAAATTATAAATCTATGTCTACCAGTACAACAATAATTAGCTTGAACTATAGATAGTATCATATCGTATCTACGGTAATGATGTAACTCATCATTATTAGAACAATTATGAATTTTCGACTGGAAAACTGGTATCATATCTTTTCATGATAAATGGAATAACTCGTCATAAGAATATCGATTTTTGTGTTTTATGATATCCCTAACTTTTTAAATCATTGGGTGTTGTAGGGAAGTCCGCTACATTTCTCATAAGTGCTCTGCTTTTATCTGGAAATATTTTGCAATTTTATTTCAAAAATGCACCATGAAAAACGTTCGGTTTTCTGGATTACTCTGTCTGGAAATATTTCAAAGCGGTGCTAAAATATTCCATCGTTCGGTTTGCTGGATTAGTTTGGCGATCTTCATCTATCAAAGTTCTCAGAGTATTTTACTATATTTTCTTTCGCGCTCCTTTCACAATCATATTCTCCATCCACTATGGTAGGCGAGCACCTTCATGAGTATCCTAGAATGCGGGGCGTAAGGCACGGGTATATACCTAAATGTATGCTCAAGGTTTAGTTCGAGGTTTATTGTTCTGACCACTACAGTTTGACCGTCATACAAAACCTCACCTTTAGAGACTCGTTAAACCCAATGTGATTAGGGCATGCATTATCGACTGCTTTATGGAGCCATAAAATGTAATTCCGCACAATACTCGTATTTGCACAATTGTTCCGTATTATTTTGCCATATATAAACCGAGCACATTTAGTCAAAAATACAGCTAACTAAGAATTATTTCTGGTTGCACTTCGAAATGAAGAAGTTTCTGATTTGCCTGCTGGCGGTGCTGGCTTACTACGTTGCCGCCTATGATGTTGAATTATCCGAGGAAGCTGATTGGGAGCAACCATCCATGGAAGATCCAAGTGGGTAACTTGATCTCTAATAAATTTATAATCTTATTTTCATTTATACCCGTATTCACAGTCCTTACTCCGGAGAATAGGGGTTTGATATTGAACTCGCAAGCTAAGAAAGTCGTAAGAAATCTTATGAAACAAATGCCTTGCGGTTGGCCCGAGTATGGCATACCACCATTGGCACCCTACACGAATCCCAATCTAGAAATGCATTTGGCCAAATCTTTGGTGGAGTAAGTATCGAGGCTTTACTGTAAAATTGACAGTTACTTCAACCCTATGTTTCTCTTCTGCCTCTCTTCATATAGTTCTGTCCTTCAGATGATACGTTTCCGCTTCGATGGATTGGATGAGATGCAAATTAAAAAACTGAAAGTAAGCTACACTTTCAAAAAGATGGTCAAGTTCCATTTCAATTTCAAGGAACTGAAGGCCACCGCCGCCACCATGAACACAGACACGCTGATTGATTTCTTACAACAATTGGGCCTGTCCGTGCGCTACGAGGGTTCCGGCCCCATGCAATTTGCCTTGGAAAATCTCTCCATTCAAGGTCAATTCAAATACAAGATGCCATTCATCTTTGGCTCCATTAAGATTTACAAGTTCAAGTGCACGGTCAGTTTGGGTGGAGTACGCTCCAACCTCGGTGGTATATTGGGTAATGGAGGCATAAATGAACTGATCAACGATGAGATCGAATACATGATACCAGCATTTGTCAATGGTAATCAGGAGGATATCAGCGCTAGGATTGAGCGGAACTTTGTGCCACGTGCCAATGAGCAATTAAAGGGTCATAAGATTTGGTATCTATTTAGCTTAATGGGTAAATCCTCTGGCAAATGCAATCCGGCACCGGCTCCATGGGCCCTGGAGACATAAATTGGCACTGATCTATAAATTTCAATAAATATTTTTGTGGAATAAACATTTAAAGTCTATAAAGCATGTTTGTGTATTATTTTTAAGGTGAAGTATTTTCCAGAACCCTGTACAATTGGATATTCTTGACACAGAAACTTTGAACATTAATATATCTCTATAAATATACCTAACTAAAATTCAAAAGAAAATGCATCCTTATCTCTTTATACCTACCTATGGTTAACAAGAAGAAGCATATTTATTTGATGAAAAAGTGGGAACTAAATCATTCCTATATGAGACGCTATATTAACCACTATGTACTAGACTTGATTTCTATTCACTACACTGCAATATATTTGTATTCTATACCATTTCTAAAAAAAAAAGTTTTTGAGTTTGTGCTGCCATCTAGCGCTAGGTCAATATCAATCCGCCCTCGTATTTTATGTATCTATTTTATATCTGTAATTATGAAGAGAAAAACTCTCTTCCTCTATTAAGATGTCATACCGAATCATGGCTATATAAATGGTTATTTCCTGGTTATGTGGATCACTTTCAGTGACCGGGATCAGTTTTTTTAAGAGCTCTCTTCGCTGCTTCGGATTTTTCAGAGGATCTCACCCATATACCTACTATAGAAACAGTCAGAACCCTTTGAACATCATATTTCTGTTGAAATCATCTTGTATTATGCTATCAAAGTATATAAAAACAGAGATGCCCTTAATAAACAAAAATCTGCTCACCACTACGAATCAGAGTAATATCTGTCTAACTGCACTATATATTAAGCTGCTGAAATTTTGTCCTCAAAGAGATTTTTTTTCAGTCAATTCAAGTCCCTGTACACACATTTTGCACTCCATCTTCCCATGTTATTTGTTCTGTTTTTGTTTTTTACATTTCCGCTGATTCGGGCATGTGCCTCCTGATCGATCGTTCGATCGATAGTTTTTATCTTCGGCAGAGAATGATGAATTTACGGGTACATAAATATAATCTTAAATTTCTGAGTAATATTTAATCCAACACCTCTTCAAAAAAACAGCTCATGGCTTTATAGTCCGTAATTGCGACCATCACACAACGCCGGAAGCAACCATATTTACAGTTTAGAAGCTACAAGATGAACCATATCTAGTGGGTTAAAGTTAAGTATTTGTATGACCTATAAATGACTTTGAAGTAATGATAATATTAAATAATACATAGCAACAACAAACCACAATGGAACTATATTATGTTGAACCATATACTCGTAAACGGAGTTTACGTTAAGTATTTGTATGACCTATAAATGACCGTAGCGTACTCGTAATGGCGTACATCTACTCACTGTTACTAACTATCCCTGTTATGTTGCGGAATTTAAATGCTGTGCTTGAGCAAAGTAGAGCATTACCACGCGACAGTTATTTACTGTGATTTAGTATTCGATTTTATTTCCACTTCCCTCCCAGACCGTTTACCATAGTTCCGAAGCGTTTATTTCTGATAATGGCCCTTGCGAATTACGGGTCTGGGAAATTCAGGAACTGTTTATCGTACTTTTTGGTATATATACGAGAATTTTGAAATATTCTCAGCAATCCAAAAATTGTGTATTTTGGTGCACAATGAAAACGTTTATATTAGCTTTTTTGGCTCTGTGCGCCTGTGCTGCGGCCAGTTCAGGAGTAGCTCCATGGGAGCGCGAAGGTGGTGAGTTTGGGAATCTGTATTTTATATTCCAAAGAGATCGTTTAATTTTGCCTGGGTTTTCAAGATCACAGTATTGATTGTTATCATTTGGTTTCAATTGTTTTCAGTGAGTATTTATATATTTAATAGGGTTCTCCAGAAGTTGGTAGTCTACCTCAACTTTCCACTTTAGTTCACTTTTATTATATCCGATTGCCATTTTTATTCATTCATCTTTTTCATCTTTTAGGTATAAAATAATATTACCATAATTAACCGAACTTCCACTGTTGAATTTTTCCCAGATATCTTCTTTTCTTCTATGTCATGTTGGGTTAATTTTAGTTGATCATGACGGAGATTCCATTACCAAGCTTTTAGTTTCTATGCCTGAGCTAATGTTACCCAGCCAGATAGAAATATTTGAACTTTATTACTATCTCTGCTTTTATATATTCCACTCTTTTTTACTACATAGCAAAACCATCAATATCTTTTTATCTGTAAAATGAAGTTCATAGTTCCAGGTGGTTCTTACAAGAACCAAAATAGTCCTGAAAATTAAACGATCAAATAGATCTGCACTCCTTAATTATAACTAACCAGAAATTTATATGTAGTTCCGATCCACCCAAGAGATCCCTTGGACAATAAAGGCAAAAAGGCGGTAAAGAATGTGCTGAAACAAATGCCTTGTGGTTGGCCAGAATATGGTATACCACCGGTGGCTCCCTACACAAATGAAAATTTGGAATATCACGTGACTCGGTCTTTTGTGGAGTAAGTATCCATCAAGAAAATCACCAAGGAAAATCCTTTGCTTAAGTTTCTCTGATTGTTCTACAGTTCCTTAGTGCAGATGGTACGCTTCCGTTTGGACGGTTTAAATGAAATGGATATCCGCAAAATGGTTATTCATTATGCGTTCAAAAAGAAGGTCCAATACCACTTCTATTACAAGGAACTAAAAGCCACCGCCGCCACCATCAACACCAAGACATTTGTCGATCTACTGAAAGAATATGGCGTGTCCGTGGAATACGAAGGTTCCGGTCCGTTCGAGTTTTCCATACAAGATATCAACATTCATGGCAAGTTCAAGTACGAGATGCCTTGGTTCTTTGGTTCCATTAAGATTAAGAACTTCGAGTGCTACGTCACCGTGGGTTCTGTACGCGCGAATATCGGTGCTCTCCTGGGTAATGGTCGCTTCAACGAAATGATTAACGAAAAAATCGAGTACATGATTCCGCAATACATCAATGGACATCAGAATGAAATCAGTTCGCAGATTGAACAGTTTGTTGTGCCACATGTCAACGATGAAATGAAGGGTAAAAAGATTTGGTGGATGTTGGGTGGAGGTAGTAGTAGCAAATGCCATCCAGAACCACCACCGTGGTAATTTAGGAAATATTTCTAGTAATTAGAAGAAAATGTAAATCGCAAATAAATATGTAAATATATAATAAAATTTTGCATTATACTGACAAGAAAACCTGGGTGCATTATTTCGAGGAAAGATGCTGACGGGTAGGGGAGAAATGTCAGAAGAAGGTGAGAGGGTCGAATATAATATATTTGTTTAGAATTTTTCACAGCAACTGAGATAATCTACCCGATGGAATATCGGTGAAGTTTTGTGGGATTAAATCGTGTGATTACACCAGTTGCTTGAGTGCTTAGAGAACTATTTCTACAGCGGTTCTTTGCACGACCCACTTCTGTTTTATCTTAAGCCCGGTGAGACATCCAGCTTTCGACTAAAATATCATCATCTTCTCATCACTTGACTAGTCAAAATCCATCAAGCAGAATATATTATCATAGTAGAATTTCTTCCGTTTGAACCTCTTCTATTTCTTATGTTTATGTTTCTTTCTTCGCAGACGTATCATAGTACTGACTAAATTGGGTTATAAATCTTTTTAATTTAGACTTTAAACTTTTAATCAAAAGTTGTTTTATCAGTCTAACAATCTTCCAGACGGTGTACCTGAACCTTAAGTACATATAAATAAATTTTGATAATCGCTTGATTCCAAGCTATATAAGCCCAGAGTATGTGAAACAAAATTGTAATACCTTGGTTCACTTCGAAATGAAGAAGGTATTGTTAGTTTTCTTAGGTGTACTGGCCTACGTGGCGGCTGCTGATCTCTGGAATGAGACGGACTGGCAGATATTTGAACAAGATAAGGGTGAGTCGAGAGATCACTTAATCTTTGAAGAACTCAAAGGTTATTCAAGAACAATTTAACTATCTCCTAAATTTCTCCAAAATCTCCCATACTTTGTTCTGCAGACATCACCCCCGAGTCTCGTGGCTTAATTCTGAATTCCCAAGGTCGGAGGATTGTGAGGAAAATTCTGAGACAATTGCCTTATGGCTGGCCCGATTATGGTATACCACCATTGGCTCCCTATAAGAACCCAAATTTAGAATTGCATTTTGCTAAATCTGCTATGGAGTAAGTACATATTTATACACATGAGGCCTCTAAAACGATTTTATCGTTACCCAAGTACTCAACTACAATTTTTGAATTTTCGCTTCGATGGTTTGGATGAAATGGATATAAAGAAATTAAAAGTCAGCTACACCTTTGACCGGAAAGTGAAGTTCAACTTTAACTATAAGGAATTGGTGGCCACCGCTGATACTTTGAACCACAATGTTTCCATCGATTTGATGGATCAGTTGGGTGTGTCGGTGCTGCATGAGGGATCTGGTCCTTTACAGTTCATACTGGAAAATCTCTCCGTACGCGGTCAATTCAAGTACAAAGTGCCGTTCGTCATCGGTTCGATTAGGATGTACAAGTTCAAGTGCACTGTCAGCTTAGGTGATGTGCACTCCAATATCGGGGGTCTTTTGGGCAATGGACGTCTGAACGAAAAGATCAATGACGAGATTGAAAACTATGTGCATGAGTTTATCAACAGTCATGAACATGAGATTTGTGATATGATTGAGAAGAATTTAGTGCCACGTGTGAACGCCCACTTTAAGGGTCACAAAATCTGGTACTTGTTCAGGAAGCTGCTGGGCATATAAACGAGTTAGAGAGCGATACCAAATCTTCAGAATGATATAAAATTTTATTGAAAATAAGTTTTCTTAATAAACTGATTAACATTTTAAAATTGTTGTGTAGAATAAAATTGTTTTTCAGTGCATTGAAACAAAAATTTATATATAGGAGGGATGCCAGAGAGAGAAATAAGAGTCCGGGAATTCTTTTGCCGAAAATAGGAAATGTTTCTATGCAGGTGGTGACCATATTGCATATTGTTTAAAATATACTTGGTCTAGTATTGTAAAACGAAAATTAATTATAGTATATGAAATGATTGGTGGTTGTTTTTACCACCTTAGAGTCTAATGGTAAAATTCTCTACTGTTGCAATATGAGTGCTTGGCTTGGAGTGTGAATCTTAAGGCTCAAAATGGAAAATTATTTCCATTGAAAGTGTCGATTTTTCACTAAACTTGTGTACCCATAACAAATTTCGTAATTGATCATTATAGTTGTCCCGATATTTCCTGTATTAACTAGTTTGGTTATAAAGGAGTTTTCTGGTTCCATCTTGTAACATTTGTTTGTATAGTTCCGTGGATTGTGGCTCATTGTTCCATTGTCAATAATATTTGTTTTCAGTAGTTAATATACCAATTGCCTGCAATCAATTGCAAATATGTTCCAGGAGTGCTTCCAGAGTTACCCCTCTCAGTTACCTTTTTTTGTTATTTGTTGTGATAATTATTTGATATTAAATTATGAGATGATTTATTGCTATATTCAGCATTCCAAATGTTAGTGGGGGTGATTTATTCACAGTATTTCATGCTCGGGTGGCGTATAGAAGAAGGCTCCATAGTATTATCTCAAAAACTGAGCGCTTTACGATGTTACTGTTGACCTTGTGGATTACCATAATGATTGTCGTGGCCCTAACTTCTGTTTCTATACGGAAATTGTTTATCTACCTTCTAATCTTGATTTAAATATTATAACGAAATAATAATTTCACAACTAACAAAGAATAAACCTTCCTCACGTTCATGATAAGTCGCTAATAAAATGTGAATACTTAATAAGAAGTCATTAGTGGCAAGTCATAAAGAACGAGTCATAAACATGAGTTAAAATCAATGAATTATTCGCTAGTGTCTGGACTGTGTAGAAGTGACATGCAAATCTATTGATAAGTAAACTGGGGATGAATGGGGATGTGACTTGGAAAGAGTGGAGAAGCAAAAACGATAATTCAAGTTAAATGATCAAAAAAGTATTTGAAGCCATTTTTGACAAAATTCAGTGATCAAACTATAAAGAAAATTTATTTTAACATATACATAAATTTATGTTTTTTACGAAAATTAGTTTAGTTCGATCACTGAATTGTATCAAATAATGCAACCAATTTTTTTAAAAATATATAATAGTTTTAAATGTTAAATTAAACTACTTTAACTAAATCTAAATCAACAAACGAATGTTTTGGAATTTCTTCTCATAATCCAGTGATCGAACGATATCTATTCGTGATTTGGCTCATGTTGTCTGACCTATTTATCTCTCCATTTATTTCCAAAGTTTCGTTGGTGGTTCTTCTTCCTTTATTACCATAAAATTCGGTTGACATATGCAGCTCTTTTGGCAATTCCATGCATGTATTTGTCGCTGGAAATATGTTATAAAATTGTTAAAAAGCCGCTTTTGATTTATGTCATCGACTCATTGATAACCACCTGCAAATTGTTATGCTAAAATAAAGTAAAAAGTTTTAATCTAATTAATCAGCATTGATAAAAGTCAAGTTGTGTGCGAATGACCGAGCTAGATAACAATTTAATCCACTCCCCTTCTATAAAAGTCTAAAATCGGCAACAACTTAAAATCAGTTGAAAAACTGGAAGCCACCGTGACACAAGTGTAGAGTTAGTTCATCCTCAGCAATTACCCACACCGAGAGCAAGATGCGTTTCTTGTTAGTTTTGGCCTTCGCCGCAATGGCCTGCGCCGCATCCATAGTGCCCAGCGACGAAATTATGGCGCGTCCCTTATCCACCAAAGTCAGCGATTATATGCTTGACTTAGCGGACAATGAGGAGGATATTGAGTTAGTTGTGGATCCCGAAGATGGCACTGTGGAGAGTAAGTTTCCCGAAAATTGTTCCATTTCCCCCCAATTTAAAGTGATTTTCTCTTTGCTCTCACTCCATTTTTAGTTGCGCCAATGTTCATTATCTCCTGGCAGGTGCGTCGTGCCATCCGCAAATTGCAGAAGCAAATGCCCTGCGGCTGGCCTGAATATGGTGTGCCTCCATTGGCGCCACTGCGCGTCACCGAAAAGACTTTCCACCTGCAGAAGAGCATTTTGGAGTGAGTACTTTGAGCACTGATAATCCATTGAAAATCTATTACAGCAACCTACTCTGTTTAGGACCTTCAATGAAATCTTCCGCTTGCGTGTCGACGGTTTGGACGCTTTCCAAATCAAGAAATTCAAATTGAACATCATCACCTCCAAGGTCACCTTCGATTTCCTGTTCAAGAACATTAAGACCACTGCCCAGAAATACGAAACCAACACCATACTGGATGCTTTGAAATCTTACGGTCTGTCCGTTCAATACGAAGGCGATGGTACTCTGGATTTCGCTTTGAAGAATCTGCGCGTTTCGGGTACCCTGAAATATAAGATCCCAATTTTGTGGGGCTCCATTAAGATCACCTCATTGAAGACTAAAATTTCGTTGGAGAAATGCGAATCGAACATTTCTGGCTTCTTGGGTGATGGTGCCATTAACCACGCCATCAACCGTCAAATCGAAAACTTCGTCGAGAAGAGTATCAACGACAATCAGGCCGCTATCTCGGATAAGATTGAGAACACTTTGGTGCCTAAGGTCAACAAGAAGCTGAAGGGTAACGATTTCTGGACCATTTACGATAAAATCTTCTCCAGCAGCGAAGGTGAGAAGGAAGACGATCCCATTGTGGTCAAATGCGTGCCACCAGCAGATCCATGGGCTTAAGAAGTGGGATTCCCACCCAACTAAATACTCTGCAAATACTTTTGTTTTGTAAATAAAATTTATTGTGCTGTTTGAATTGAAGGAATAGAATGGAGTCATTTGGGGGATATTATAATCAGGGAGATTCTACTATGGTATGAATATGAAGTTGGGTCTAGCCCCAGTTGCCTTTTGTAGATGCGGTGGGGAAAGTGAGGATCGCATACTGCATATCTCTGGTAATCAAAACGGGATATGAGAAATCCCTCTATCACAACCTGTTACCTCCAAATACATAAGTTCCTGTCAGAAAAAGACCTGACAAAAGATCTATTGATGAGACATTGCTCATCATTTAAGTAAAAGGACACAGCACATTCGATCTTTCAGGTCACAGTCTATAACTCTGTTTATATAAGTCCAATCTAATCTAATCACTTGATATTTAGAGAGTTCTGACATGGTAAAGTCGGAAAACAGTTCTATACGAGTTAAATATAATCAATCTGGAAATGCAGCAGCTTAGAAAATGCTCTATGGAAATTCTCCTTTATCGTTCTAATTCGAAATAGTTCGAAAAACCGCGAGTTCTCATATCCATTCAACAAGCATTCCCTTTTCTGACATTAATTTTCTTTGCACCCGATTTTTGGGCATTATTTTTTTTATACTATATTTCCATACCCGATTCCACCAAATTCCTCTCGCAATAAATCATATTTAATAAAAATACTACTTAATCGGATTTGAAGCGGTGACGCTGACAAAAAAGTTTCAAAATCAAATCCACTGCTCACAAAGCAACTCAACGCATCAACGAATCTTGCGTCCATCGCCAAGCGCCAGCAGGATATCTTAATTTTGACACTCTCTGCACACGCTGTGGCTACATTGTCGGCGGCTTCGCAGATTAGACTGCTGCGTGTGTAGCAAACAGAAAAAAGGACAAAGCAGAAATCAGTTTAACACGAGCCCTCCTCACAGCATGTGTCCAACGGGTGGTCCTCTGCTTCTGCTTTTGACATCAAGCCAGACAGCATTACAAAGTGTCGCTCGAAATGCATTTTTGGACTGCGGAGCGGGAGAATGCGTGTGCATTTTTTTAGTGCGTTTGTCGGCTGACGTATGTTACCATTTTGGTCCACAGCTGGGCTTTGTTTCCGTACATTGGCAAATCCTTTACATTTTCCTTTACTGCTGCTATTTTCTACTTATGCATATCAGGAGCTGTCAATAAGCATCATCCTTTTTTTTGATTCTTGTTCATGACAGTTCATTTTTATTAGGATTTTAAAACGTTCCTTTAAGGATATGGAAATGTTTAATAAATTTTGCAGTTTATGGCATTTCACTGGAATAATTGTTATATAAGAAAATTTGTAAGGAAAATTCTGTGAACAATTTATTCCTTGCTTATGAGAAAAGCGAGGAAGTCTAGTAAAAGGTTCACCAGGTTCTCAGGTTATTATAAATAAAGTGAGACGGGAAAGTAGCAGATTAATTTATAATAAAATTAACAATATTGCAAGACTTTTGTTTTAGTGAATATTAACCCTACATACTGAAGACCAAGCACCATAGAGGCGCAGAGTACTCCTATACTAAAACATTATAAGGTGTCAAACAAGGTTTTCGTATAATACAATAGTTACTTAATAAAGGTTTAATATTTAAACATCAATATTTCGCATCTTCTTGAACTCACCTAGATACAACTTTGCAGTCTTTGAGCCGCTCGTTTCGCCTATCACAGTCTTTCATGACCGCTGCAATGACAATCGTTGCCGTATCTCGAGATCACTTTTATCTTAATTTATGAGACTTTAAACTTTGAAATACGAGGCTCTCTTTTCTCACAGATTCTTCCTCCAGTATCTCACAAGTCCTAAAAATTCATAAATGGTCATGAAATTTCCCAATCTTGTCTTGTCTTAATAAATAGTTATAAAACTTCCTCACCTTGTTATTCACCGTTATACTTTTTTCCACTATACCTTATATGGAGTCATTAGTAGGAGGTATCTCTTAGTGAATCATTCCGCTCAGATCCACTGGAGACACAGAGGCTGTTATTACTGTTACTGTTATTACTGTTATTGCTGTTAACTGAAGTGTCTGAGAAGCACCCGTTTTGAACTCCGGAGATAACCTATAAATGTGTCTATGAGATCCCCGAGATAGTTTATTATAGTCTGTAATAGACCATAGTTTCTTCATAATATCACAGTGATGACTCAAGATAGCAAAATTTTGATTCAGCTGATTAATAAAATGCTTCAAGAGATTTAACATAACTCAAAAACATATAAAATTAATAAGGATCTCTCGGATGAAATCTTTTAATCTTTGAGTGCCACCAAATACTTCCGAACTGAGCATGCTGTGTGTCTCTAATTAATAGAACGAAACATTTTTCTTTATTTTATAGGGAAATTATTCGATAGTTTCTTTACTTGTAATGCCACATCATTGATTCTGAAATCATTTGTCAACACTTCTCCTGTTTTTGGTTTTATAATGAGGGAGTGTTTTTCAGTATGTTTCTATGTTTACCCCTCCATACTTATTCTATAAATCTTGGAATCACTGAATGTCCTTTGGTTTTATGAACTTGGAAAATTTTTTGGCAGTGTTAGTAATTGTTCCACCACATAATTGCATAATCTTACCCAAAGTAGTTGTCCCTTTTTCCACTTCTAACCTCATAAGGCATCTTAAGACAGTTTCTCTATTTGGTCTACCAAGTGGTTGTATTCAATCTAGAGAGTTTTCAAGTAATATAATTTTGGCACTCTAAGGAAATATTTTTTTATGAAATTTTTTAATACTAACCTCAGGGCTTTGCATTCATTCTAGAAAGTCTTCCAGCAAACAAGTTACAAGTCTTCCTTGATCTGTCTGAGAGAATTTCTTCAGTAGTACAATCGATTCATTGCATTCTTTATGGTAAGATACTCCTTTTGGTGTGTGATCTTGGAGAATTATTCGGAAAATTTCCCATTTAGCATCGTAGTATATTCATTATCTAAAGTTCCAGAATGAAAACTTTGAAACTACCAAAGTTTTCCAGTTCTTTGATTTCATTTATATGTATAGATATACATCAGGATTACTCTCTTTTTACTATTAATGAAAAATTTCCTACTTGTTTGATATTTCTCTCTAAATTACCACCTTTGAATGATTGATTGTATTCTGGAACTTGCAAACTACCCAAGTTTTCCCCTGCTTTCATTCCATGTTTAGTATATAAAATCTTCAGAACTTTTCTATTTATACCACTATTAAGATACACACCAATTTTTCATACGAATTTAATTGATAGTAAAAAAGACCTTTGCACCCGTCCTCCTGGCAGCTCAAAATATGACATCTGGAAGTTAACAATTATATGAGTTTAGCTTCCCTGCAGCAACAAATCAATTCAGTTATCATTGAATACCGCAAACAATTGATTCAAATGTCATCTCGTCTCTTAATACACAACATAATTTAAGACCTCACAGACAGCATCGCAGGAAAACAAAAAGGAATTATGTACAATAATTTTTTTATGGCCATGGTTACATTCCAGCAGTCATATTCATAGCTTCATATCATATTCTATGGAATCACTTTCTTGCAATACACAGAAATGTCCTTTGACTTTGGCTTGTACGCATTCGATTTGGCTCATTTCATTTGCAATTTATGAGCAATAATGCAATTTTCTTAAATTTACGAGCAGCAAAGAAAACACCTTCCTTGTTGTTTCTCTTTCACAAGCATGCATTTTCTCTGATGTGGTACTCCAAGGATTCTCATTGAATGGCAGTAGTTGCCAGTTGGAAAATGCAAAAATTGCTTTTGAAAATCTTTTGAAGAGTTGCTTTGAGTCGATGTCCTGTGGTGAATTGCAATTTTATGACCTGCTATACAAGCTGTTATTATCATTGATTTGCCAGAGAATATTTCATAAATGCTGTGGTTAACGAACTATGCTGCTCTCTTGAGTAATCAGATGTCATAAGTCATAGAAAATGGCACAAATAACTGAGTGAACGAGTGAATGAATGAATGAATGCTTGGCGTATCTTCCTATAGAAAGAAAATTTATTGAAAACGAGGAAGGTAGCATTGAAAATGAAAATGTTTCTCAAATGAATGATAGAAATGCAGTAAAAGTGGTCATAGTGTGGCAATCTAAGGTAAGGAGAAGCTAAGGAATCATAAAGTGACGTTTTAAAATTCATATTCTAAAATTGACCCCTGCAGTTTTTATAATTGTATGTAACTTGCACTCAAGTGTATTAAAAAAATACGAAAAAGTTTCAATGAAGGAGGATGGAGAATTTTGGCAAAATTTGTTAAAATTTATATGAAACCACAGATGTTTCTTGGAGGCATTTAGGCTTTGAATTATACTCTGGAATTACGCAATCACCCCAGGTATCTGCTAAAAAGATGGTGTCAGGACTTACTAAAGTGAAAAGTTCCATCTGTTCAGTTACTCTCTGATCAACTGAGTTAGTGACTGATCTAAAGACCTCTTTGAATACAAGCAAAACTGATCCAGGGACCTCATTGTATACATAAAACAGAGGGGGATAGAGGTGGTGTAACTTCACAAAGTGTCTCTGTAATGAATTACTTTGGCTGCGGTCAACCTTTGACACTTGCTTAAAACTTGTATGCAGGAAAGCCAATGTAAGTTTAATAACTAAAGTACAAGGAAACCTTCACTCAAAGACCACACTTTTAATCTATTCCTATTTTGGACAACTGACTTTTGAATATTTTACATCTTACTTTGAACTCACACCTATAACATAACCATTTGGACTATAGAGCCATAATTATAATAATATAATAATATACGCGTACTTTCTTTATATTATACCTTCTTTATGCCCGTGACCTAGAAGTCTAACATAGTGTATTTATAGCCAAACAACATACGTCTATGTCTTACTTTCTTTGGACCACTGGACCTATTAGTTTACTATTGGTTTTTTAACCGGAGGCCACAATCCTCAATCATAATTTCTTGTGACGACGGGCCCTCAATTCTACCATACTTTCTTTGGCCAAACACCACGCACCTTTGGCATAATTCCCATCGACCTCTGATCTATAAATGAATCCGAATTTCTTTTGACTAGAGACCCCTTTTTTCCAGTGACCTATAAGACTAACAATCATATAACATAATCAAACCACTGATTTATACATTGATCATACCGTCTTTTATCAGAAAACATACGCCTAGGCTATACTTTCTCTTGGTCGAAGACTTAGAAACTTATTATATGTTCTGTTAACCGCAGGCCTCACTATCATACTTTCTTACCACCAACTTATGATTTCATCTTATCATTTCACCAAATACCTCTTAAATGCATTCTTCTTTCTTTTGAAGACTTTGAAAAGAACCACATCCACATTAGCATTTCGAGAATCCCTGCGGGTAAGGAATTTCTGTTCAAGAGTTCCCGCATTTCGCATAGTCCCATATGTGAAAATTGTTACACTATAAGGAGGTCGCAGTTTCTCTTGCTTTCTTCGATATGAAGGACGACAATGTTTTGATTTATGGAAGATGTGAACTACCGATGAGTGGCGTTGCTTTTATAAGGCTGATATAAGATAACACCTTCCTCTTATTATATTATTTTTCAATATTAATTGATTCTGTATTGGAAGCTCTCCAATTAATATATATTAATATACTTCTACTTCTACACTTCAAAGGATAATATAAATTTCTGGAGTTGTATTTCGCCAAAACTGTTTCGTCCGAATATGTTTATTATAGACTATTGTAGTAGTCTATATCGAACACATTTTCAGCCATTTCTTAAATAATTTCTCAGTATGTCCAAATGATTCCATTTCCTGCCTTCGAATTATGTTGCAAAAGCCTTCTTTGGTTGAATCGTGAATCGGTGAAAATTGTCTTCCCTTTGTTATCACTGGAAATACTGTTCTGAAGAGATTTCTGCCAACGTATTACAGTTTAATGCTCCTTCTTTATCATTCTTGAAGAATTCGGTTGCATCGTCCAATCCACAAATCACAACATACAGAAATTTTGATTCCTGATGCTTTCCGGATTGTTTTGGGTCCTTGTCAGGCAATCTTATTATATGCGAATTAGGCCGCATTGAATATGAGTTTTTAGCTGCTTCATTAGAGTTCCCAAAAGGAATTTCTTTCTTAATTATAATTTTAATTGTAATTAATAATAATAATAATAATAATAATAATAATAATAATAATAATAATAATAAATTTGAATCATTTCTGTGTGCTTTTGGAGTAAGTAAATTAGTCCTGTTTCATTGGCAAAGAGGAATTATTCCTGATTATTTTAAATAATTTCTGGGTGGTTTTGGACTATGTAAAATTTCAGGATGAAATGGCAAATAATGCAGAAAACTTTTATCACAGCAGAGGTTCTAAAATACGAGTATGTAAGGTAGGTAAATGAAAGAATTAGGAAATGTGAACCTACTCATTGGCAAATACTTTATGAAGCCCTTGATGACTGCCTCCGTCGGTGTTTATAATATTCCACATGAAAATGTCAAAAGTCCTTGCAATTAAAGTGTGACGAATTTTAGTTTTCATACTACTTTGTGATATTTATGACACTTTGAAATTTGCCACTAAAATGACTCGCATACGGAACTCGTATTTGAGCATATGCCTGCAAACCGCAGGCAAAGCGGGAGGCACTACCTACATACCGACGTAGTAACCCTGAACTATGCAGCAATGCAATTAAATGAGCGCGACACCATAATTCATAATTTATGATTAGAGAGGAGCGTGGTAAAAAAATGTGGACAAAGCGAGATAAACATGAAAATTAACAGTTATTACGTGAGGCAACAAGGAGCACAACAATTGCCGAAAAGGATGCAATTTCGCACATACGCAAAATTATGGCAAATAAATCAAAAGTGATAGAGCAAATTTATGACATATTTGCAGGCAAAACAACGGGGAGCACAGCCAAAGCTTGAGATAATTTGGAAAGACATAAAACGCATTTACAAAATCAAAGGACATATGATATTCTCCGTGTGCGTATATAACTAAATGCCGCGTATTACAAGCGAGTTAAATGATTTTTAATTTGGAACGCCATAAACCAGCAACAACTGAGCAAGAAAATAAGCTGCCATTGTGTATGATAAGTCAAATGTACAAAATTAAGGCAGAAAAGGATCACGTTTGCTTGAAGGATTCTTGGAAGCATCGAAAAAGGAAAGTTTGTGAAAAAATGAAAGGTGTAATTGATACAATTTCAAAGAGAGTAACACACACGCGCACACAAAGAATGGATGCAGTGTGCTGTAAATGAGCAATCCTGTAAGCATCCTTTCTTAATTGTAACGCAGAAGTCTGCGCTGAGAAATCTTATATTAAATACAACGCGTTAGGTAAGCATTTTTAAATCAATGCGCAAATGACAAGTCGAGCAGAAAATTGCGTATGACGCGAGATATTTTGCTACCTTCCAATAAAAAAAGGATAATGGAATTTTGTGTGAAGTAGAAAGAGTTAATATGAAAAGTAGCATTCTTGTAAAATAAATCCTAAACAAGCAAAATATAAAATTGCACCACGTGGAACATACTTTTAATTATCCTTTTGATTCCGTTTAAACACAAACATTTACGAAGACTTAATTCAAAGAGAGACTTTACATTAAGCATTCTCACTCGCCTACATCAAGCACTTTGCACACTAATACGTCAATCAAAACAAGGACACACCCGTAGTCTGACCTCATTTTACTGCAGCTCTCAAATTCCAGGCATGCGGCGGCGGCGGCGGCTTCCTCTTGAATGACTTTTCAATTTTGAGTACGTAAATATTGGCTTAACTCAAGTGAATGGCGTCTAATTAGCCGCTGATGATGCTGATGACAGAGCGTCAGTGAAATCCAGGTTAACTAAAGTGGGCCACACATGATGAAAGCGGAGCCTCACGGCAGCCAAGCCAAAATGAAAGTGAAAAGAAATGTTGTAGTAAGAAAATTGTGGGAAATCCTGGCGCTGTCATATTAACACTTTGTTATATGAAAATTATTCCTTTATGCCTTTGAGTTTATACGAGGATATTGTAAAGGATGTCTAGGAGAGGTTGGTTAATTTTAAGTTATTAAAGGTTTGCTAATGATTCTACTAGTTTTCTTAATACTTGAGGCTTAAGTAGTTATAAATAAGAGAACTGTAAACATGAACTGAGTCCCACTGAAATGTGATGCTGTCTATAAAAAGGATATTGTGCAGGATGCTGTACATGATTCGAGAGTACTTTTTTAATACTCTTCTCCTCGCAGTATGAAACAGAAAATTATATGACAGCAGAAAATCATGTGAAAATATGCTCTTATATACATTCTGGCATTTGGGTCTGCGAGATGCTTAATTTATAACATGAACACAAGTTCGCGTTGATCACATGCTGGCCAAACTGTCACATCCCATTGAAAGTCATAGTAATGGTGTAGGTCAACATATGTATGCAGAAATCTAAACAGCACTTAACACACGCGTTCATGTCGTCCAAGTGCAGGCCTACTCAAGCCTGACGAACCCTCAACTCAACAGCAAATCCATTGCTTAGTTCAGGAAATTAAATGCATTGCCATAAGTGGCCCGCATTGCTGCAGTGGCGAAAATGTGTGCAGCAACATTAATTATCCCAAAAATGTAAGCAAATCGTGTTTAGTGGCACGTGAGCTCTCAATTGCATTGGTTGCAATTTAGTATAAATCCCATAAAGTGCTTTGAGATTGAAAAAGGACACTGAAAAAAAACGGAGTTTATTGGAAGGTAGACATGTGTGTAAATGTCCTGATAAATCCTGCCATTGTACTCCAGCAGCCACAATGTCACTACTTTTCGCTAATGATCTCTGCCTTGTCGTTCTGTTTGTTAATCATTTATCGACCATTCATCAATAGTTTAACCGCGACTATCATTAATCATGGCGAATCATTTTCAGTGCATTTAAAAAATGACTCCTGTTTCGAAGTGTAGAGTCCTTTCAGTCGCTTTCAACTTCATTTTCAACCTCGTTATTGCGTGCTTAATTGCAAACCTCGAAAAATGCATTGCTGGAAATCATTTCCGGATGCGTTTCCATTTTGCTGCGGTTACCGCTTTATGGTAAATTAATTGAAGGCTCATCATGTCAGGATATGATTTCGATTAGTGCGGTAGTTAAACTCAATCATAGCAGAATTACATAAATGGAGGAGGGAATTAATGCGATAATGGACTAAAGGCTTAATAAAAATTTAAAATTCTGTCATGGGTGCAGTGTCAGCTAGAAATCAGAGTTTTTTTTAATGGAGCCGTCGGAATTTTTTGATTATGAGCAAAGTTACGCATTCGAAGCAGCGAGGAAGAGGGTTCTAGTTATCGCTTCAGTTGGCATAATAAGTGTTCTCTTACTTCTCTGGCTTTAGCTGGGTTCTTCCCATCGAAATACATTATTCAGGAGTATATTCATAGTTGGATACTTCACTTCACAATGTTCACTTCAGAGTCCTGTGCCAAATTTCGTTTGATTCATATCAGAATAATTAATAATAATTTTCTCAACCTTTGTGGAGAGTGACTTTTACAAAAATCAAGTCCTGTCCGTGCTTATAATCATCCTCCAATAACCTAGTTCCGTGTTTTCCAGCCATAATGCCAGGCTCTTCCACATTCCTCTAATTGACTGTCCGCAGATTGATCTGAGTATAATAATAATTATTATTTCCAACTTGCTGCTGTTGCCTAACCTTTTGTTTCTGTGGAACCTTCTTGACGGTCCGCAGCATGGTCTTAGAATATATACAATTTAAAATATTGATTTCCCAAGAATTTCACTTATATGTCCTTCCCCATAGTGGCCTTAGAGTGATGTGAATACTAAACAGAGTGATCTGAGTATTATAAAATCGTTGCCGGTTGGTTTTCTGGCGATGTTGACGACTGCTTCGTTCCTATAACAAATTGATGGCAGTTCGCAGAATGATCCTGGAATTTAAAATATTGATTTTCCAAGACTTTGACTTCATTGCGGTCCTCAGAGTGATCTGAATACTAAACAGAGTGATCTGATTACTAAACAGAGTGATCTGAATACTAAGCAGAGTGATCTGAGTAACGTGAAGTCATTGCCAGTTTGTTTTCTGGGGATGTTGACGACTGCTTCGTTTCTATAACAAGTTGATGGCAGCCCGCAGAATGATTCTGGTTATATTCAATTATATACAAATGTTTTTCCACGATTTTGTCTACTATTTCCTACCTCATACTTGCCAGACCTCAGAGCGTTCTGAGTAATATAAATTAATTGCTCTTATGTTGTTTAAGCAACTTATTGACTGTCCGCAGAATAATCTTCGATATATTAAGTTATTGGTAGATAACTTCCCACGATTTAGGCTTCTATATCCTTCCTCATAACAGCTTTATAGCAGCTCTCAGTGTGATCTGGCTTGGTCTCCAGCGATGTTGACCTTGCATTCCTTTAGTATTCATGGCTGTCTGCAGACGGATCTGGTTGTACTAAATTATTGCATACGATTTTCTGTAACTTTGACTTCTATATACATACCGTATAGAAGACTTTTATATACTTAATATAAGACAGTTATAACTTCGTAATACCCACCTTAACAAAGTATTTTTAAATATAAAACCATCTGAGATGCTTTGAAGTGTAATAGCTCAAAGTAATTTGAATATAATGTATATACTTCCTTTAACTTTCCTTTACGGATTTTCCATTGTTCACATTATTGTCCTTTTCTTTATATACAACAACACTTTAACCAACTCATCCATGAAATTGCTAAACTAAAGTATTAAGTTTCTCCTTTATAATTTTGTGTTTATAAGCATATTCTTCTAATATTAATTTTAAAAAAACCCCTTGAACCCATCACCTCAAATATGGCAAACTGAAAATGACTGATTAACCTTTGACAGCTGCCAATCACACCAGAGCACAGCAGGGAACCGCGCTGCAATTGCAACTGTTCCCACCACCGCCACGGAAATCGCATTTGAATGGCATTTGATTGATTACGAGCAGTATTGGAAATATTTTCATATTCATAATTTCCTTTTAATTATAGAACGCAAATCAGCTTTGAATTAAAAATCATTATGAATAAAATTAGCATATTTCGGTGTGGATGGAACCACACGTGAGTTTAATACCCTGAGCAGTATGCACACAACTATTGTCAGGTACAAAATTCGATTTGCATATAGTTTCGTTTCTGAATGCGTTAAAATTGACATTCCCCGAGGTAATTAAATCCAGCTAATACATGTGATTATTTAGCAGTCACGTTTTGGAGCACTCGGTTGTGTAAGTGTGTAGCAACAGAGCGATTAAAACGGTTTTCATGACAGAAAATATGCAAATATTCATTTATTTATTGGTGTTTATTATGAGTAATTTTAGTAATTAAATATGAGTACATGATTAAATACAATTAGTACTTAAATATAAATACATAATTAAACACCATTGGTAATTAAATATAAATTAAATATAAATATAAGTGGTAAATTAATAAATGAGTGCATCATCAAAAAATCAAAGAGTAAACCTCTCGAACTATTGTGTCAACGTCACCCAAACACCAATGTCCCTGATGTCTCTGCGTCAATCACCCGTCCAAGGTATGCGCCAATCACCTCCAAACTTAAAAGACGGGATCAATCAATTTAAACCAAGATTGATTTATGACGGACGAGATTAAATTTTGAAGGACTGATAAGGGAAAGACCGTAAGATTTCTGTATCTCTACTGTGGGTACCAGGCGTAGAGGTACATGAAAGGCTGATAGCTTGGCAAGGAAGGCTGCGGCGTCTCAGTTCAAGGGCCCTATATCCTTATGTGGTCCATCATCCAACACCATTGGATGTCTGCTGAACAAATGCACAGATGCAAAAGGAAGGCAGACCTGGAAAAAGCGACTAGCATTACGACAGTCCAAAACTTCGCTGGGGAACTTTAATCCTAAAAGAGCTAAAGAGTTAGATGCCTCGGAGTAAATAAGGAATTGTCACAGGGGTTCTAAGCGGACACTGTAGACTCAACTATCACATGAATAAGTTGAGTGTATCTTCAGATGCTATCTGTAAATTTTGTGGAGACAGTGACGAACCCTCCTGATCACTGACTGGGGGCATTCGGTACACAAAAGACACAGCTGTTTTGGAGAATATTTCATAGATATGAACAAGATCACTCAACTTGATTCCTCCAAAATACATAAATTCCTGTCAGAAATAAACCTGACAGAAGATCTATAGATGAGACTATCCTCATCTTTTTAACATCGATAACAATTTCAAAGATTAATGTCAATAGCTGAAAAGCTCAAAATATTATTCAAAATTTCCCATATAAAATATCTAGTTCTAGACATTTTCTTACAAGACTAACACGATAGTGTGGACCTGTCTTTAGTTATCGGTAGTTTATTCTCTAAAATGACAGCAGAGATTTTGCGGCCATTGAAGAAACCGACAATTTTACCATAAAGTGTAGATTGAGCAAGTCGGTCAATTTATGAATGGCACTATTATGCTTATTGTACAATTTATAGAGATACCCCCCCTCCCCTTCTATACACCAACTCTGTAGACATGTATCGACGATCTTTAGATCAGATATGGTGAAGTAAAACTTTCTTCGGCGGATGTTGTCAATGTAGTAAGTATTACTCTTCTATTAGGTTTTAGCAATGTGTAAAAGGTTTTAAGGAGATAATACTCACTTTTAGAAGGTGGAGAAGACTATTGCCGATTATCAATCACAGCACGGTTGGTATCATACAACATACATACAGTAATATGTAGTTGAGGCGCCTGCTTCACATTCGATCGAGAGTAAATGGGTATACTTCATTTCAAATTCCTGATGTTGTCGACATCATCGACATAACTTTCAATAAGTGGAGATTATTGACAATTATCAATCACAGCATGGTTGTCCTCACATGCTGGCAACATCATCTACGTAACTTTTAGTAAGTGGAATAGATTGTTGATGATAATTAATTATACCATGGATGAAATCATACCACAGTACAACAAACTTCTTGAAAATATTTAAAATCGTTCCTAGTGGTTTCAGATTAATATCTGGATAGTTTCAGGACAATAAGTTAATATAGGGATATAGCCCAGGGCATGCTAATAGGGATATAGCCCAGGGTATGATAATAGGGATATAGCCCAGGGTATGCTAATAGGGATACATTTCTTTCAGCTGTGTGATTGAACTGAACATTTTAATATCGTCCAGATTGTAAAACATTATTCTTCAGTTCGTTAGCTTAGATATGATAATTATACTAATTTTTCTTTTAATTTAACGATACAATATGATTTATTTAGCTATGATTACTTATTGTAGGTAGTTGCAGTCTATCAAGACTTCCTTTAATTTACTCTGTTTTGTATAAATTCCCTTCTATTTCAAGGAAAATAACTAACCCGGTTTCCACTTTTCAGCAGATATACAGTTAAAGTATATTAGATCTCCTTTAATTGACTAAGAATCTGTATAAACTCCTTTCTATACCAAGGAAAGCGATTCAGCAGGTTTGCTGGTCACTCTTCAACAGATGTAACAGATATAAATTGTTAGAAGCACTTATAGTAGATATTCTTGAATGATAAATATGTGGAGTTTCTCTCATTTAGTAAAAATATATCCCGGATGTTTGTTTTATAAACTTTTCTTTAGCTTAAAATATAAGATATATTTAGGATATGATATTAGAAGCTTCCCATTTTTCGTGCTTAGTCTTTCGACCATTGCTATGAGCTATAATAGCCTCAGGTGAGGAACTGTTAAGGTGTAGTTAGGTAGGCAGGAGTGGCCGCCCAGTTTGCCAAAAGCACACTTGAGCATACATAATGGCCCATTGTGATAACACGGTGTGGCGCCTTTCAAGCACTAACTAAAAAAGTTCTCTTGGAATAGTGATAGTCAGCGCAAGGACAGCGCCGGGAAAGGCACGACTTCGCCATTATGTTGCAGGAAACCATCCTGATACTTTGATGAACCTTGCTATGTCCCTAATATTAAAGGATGACAGCTCTGTCAGGCTTGTAAGAAATGCGGCACCAAGGGTGCTAATTCTTCTTCTGCTCAAGGATGGGCAGTGGCATAAGAGGTGGAAAACCGTCTCGTCCTCCTCCTCGGAACCACCGCCTCGGCAAAAATCGTTTGAGGGTAGGCCCAGTCCTTGTGCGTACTGTCCCAGTATGCAGTGGCCGGTCAAAACCGACATAGTTGTCGACAGTGATACGCGATCAAGTCGAAGAAGGTGGTTGGTTCTGTTTTTGTCCATTGCCCAAGTTACTCTAGCTGTGTGGCAGGATTCCTCGTCAGCCCAGGATTTGTAGGCGTCAGCCAGATATTTCCGTTTGATTTCGAGCTTGACTGTTGCCAGTGGAATGCCGATGTTTACGGAGGGGTGAATGTCGTGCAATAGCGTGCCTGCCTTGGCAAGCTCGTCCGCCTCGCAGTTTCACGGGATTTCGCTATGTCCGGGAACTCGAGACTAGGTGCACCCGAGAGTAACTTGCAAGCTCATTTAAAGATGTTCAACATTCATGAACGAGTCTTGAGGTGGCCGTGGAGCCAAAAAGAGATTCAATGGCGGCTTGACTGTCTGAGAAGATAGATACGTCGACTGCGCCGATATCGTTACTCAGCATCCATTTGGCTGCGTGATAAATGGCCATGACCTCAGCCTGAAAGACGCGCACTGGTCTGAGAGACGTAGGGAGATGTTTAAGTCCAGTTTGTCGGAAAAGATACCGCTGCCGACTCTACCTCCATGCTTGAAACCGTCGGTATAGATTTCGACCGTTTCACCGACGATTAGGTCATTTGAAGTCCAGTCATTTCTGCTTGGAATAGTGAGGTCGAATTCCCTGCTAAGGTGTGCAAAAAGGTTTAATAGTTCATCTGCTTTGCTTATTTATATTTATAGCTTTTGCCTAAGAAGTCCAATTAGTTTAATTCATATGCTTTTGATTTTTTTCTTCTATATATTTAGATTTTTAATTCTTGATTTTAATATTCAATTCTTTATGCATATCTCTTAAAATGTTTTTTCGTGGAGGTATCTATATATCCAACTCTTAAATTATCCTATATTTTTCTGCATTGTTTATGCATCTTTTTGTAACTTCATTTAACTATTCCAAGTTCTTTTATTCATACCTATTTCAATTTCTTTTCTTGCAGGTAAATGTTCCTATATATTTCTGGTAATCTCAGTTATGCGTAAGTTGAAATGTTATTATTGTTGTATTATTGACTTTAAATACAAATCTTTCTTACTGTAATTGCCAAAAAATTGTTATATTTACAACTACAGGGTTTGTGAATAAGGACATAACAATTGTTTCAACAATCAACTGTTTGACCAGCTGTGTGGCAGTGTCCAGAGATGTATAATGTCTCCCCCAAGTCGCCGACGGATTTTATCGTTAAACTTCCCATAAGTTATGCAAGCTTTAAATTCTTATAAAGTCCTTCCATATTTATTTTAAACTGCTCCCACATTTATGTGGTAAGAACCGACTCCAAAGTAAAAATTTTTATTAAATTTTTCTACGCATTTCATATATTCATTTGATTTGTAATGACCAAACAATCAAAATATATAAAAATCAAGCGATATTTTCCGGGAAAGTGTTTAGGCACATTTTATTCTGCATAGACCATGCATCACGCTTATACATTTTTATTGTAGGTCTATAAATATCCATTAAGAACCACATTTGTACAATTTTGTTTATAGTTTTTCCATAAAAAACATATTTACAGTTTCCTTGGCTCGCAACTCTTCCACTGAGTCGGCTCTCATCAGTGCACTTACGAGGATCAAATGCTACCCTTTTGCGTAGTTTTCCATGAATGTCTTTTAATACTATGAAATTGTTTTTTATTACTGTACTTTCCTAAAGAACACACGGCATTGCTGCTTCATTTGTTTGTGTAATTGACATTTTTGTCAAATGTTTTCACCCATGTACGCAGGCATGAGCCTGGAAGCATGTGTTTGGGTGACATCTTGTCTTGTAAATCACAATGCGGAAAACCCTTTCTTTCTTCTTGTCATTGGCCCTTGAGGTAAAGCCAAAGGGCAGAGCTCGTATTATCTGCGATATTCTATTTAATTAGCTGTCTTTGTGTTTGTTTATTTATTTATTCGGTAGCAGTTTTACATTAGATTTATTTCTTTTTTATTTAATGTAATTATTTAAATTCCAAAAAAACTAACCCAGGGGTTTTTGTTTACTTTTTGATTTGTTGTTTTTCCAAGATTGCTGTTCTTACAATTTTGTATTCTTGCAATTGGTTTGGTTGACAATTTAGTTTTTCACAATTGGATTATCTTTATACAATTTTGTTTCTTACAATTTTTAAGATTTCTAAAAGTTCCTCAAGCATTGTGAATTCATCATTTCACTTCCTTATTACATTATCACTGATTGAATATATTATCTTATTTTGCTGCTCCTAAACTCAACACCTTACCAAGTGCACTCAAGTAAGCCGTGGTGATTTCCTCACCCATACCATTTCCTTTTATCAACACCTTTTGAAAGTCATCAGATTTACTTACATATCTTACATGTTTTTCTTCGCTTCTTATATTTATGTTGCACTTTTTCCACCTTCCTCTCAACTCATCTCTTCATCTCTTACCTACTGTTATTGTCAACAATTTCTTTCTTATTCTCTAAATGTGAGGGTGTGTCGCCATATCCTTATCTATCTCCCCAGTCAATATTGTTTGTTCTTACGCGTGTGTCTTGTGGTGTTATCGATGCGATGGCATGGTGTTCATTGTTGCTCTTATCGCCTGCTAAATCGCAGTACTTCATGCCGCCCTCTGAGGTTCAGACACGTGCAAGTATCTTGCTTTACGAGTAAGAACAGCTGCTGGTGTTTTACAGCTACCGTCATTTCTAGAGTTCGGCTCCAGAGTAGCTGCAATGTGAGGAATTATGGAGGGGTTTGCATACACGAGTGAACTGTAGTTGCATGTGAAATATATTATTAGGATTCGGATTTATTCGTATGTGAAAGAACTGCTGTAGTTAACTATAATTTCAGTATATCTTCAATATTTTTATAAATTTATTCATTTGAACTCTTCTAAAACAATACTGAAATTAAGTATGTATGTTTATCTTGAATTTTTTCTATATGAATTTATTATGTTTCACAAGTTTTTTTATACAGGAACCAACAACTGGAGAAAAGATTGGGCAAATAAACTCAGCTTAGAGGAAAATATATAAATATTTCGAAATATAAAATAACATTCAAAATATTTAAGAAACTTTAATAAACTTTTTATCCTGCTCTTGTATAAAGTTGAGTTTGGGTTTTTATGTTTTTAAGTATAACAACATACATCCTTGTGATTAATTCGAAGATCATGGGTAAAATGAAGAAAAAACTTCTGCACACAATTCAAGAAAAACCTCAACAAAGAAGGTAGGAAATAAAATTCTTCATATGGCATATAATGGCTATAATACCCCATATACGAGTATATGGATCTTAGGGCCTCTGTGTAGCTTCATCGATTCCAATATTTCGTGATAAATTTGACTAATAAAAAGGATTTGCTATATTGCCTCTCTATTATGTTGGCTTCCATTAAACTTCCGTTCTTCTGTGTTCTCAACCCCACTTCTTAATTCCAGGATAATAATTGACAACATGCTTTATGTTTATGATGTTTATTATTGTGGATTCGTGAGAGTGTCTCCAATACGCTTCCTAGTTTTAGTAATCAGAGCCAGCCCTCCTTCTCAAAGTAATCCTACTTTTCACTCTACTATTTTGCATTCTTTTTGTATGTGTACATCGAAATAGACTCAGAGTGTTGGGATCTTCTCGAAGCATAAATCTTCCAGATATTATATTCCTGATATATTATTATATTACTTAATTAGTATTTTCTTTAATATTATTTTATGTATATTTTTTTTATTTATTATTCTATTTATTTTCAATTTATTTATTTTCATTTTATAATTTAAATTATTGTTATTTTATTTCTTATCAATATATAATATTATTGTAATTATTTTTATTTCATTTACTTTTTTTTTAATTTATGCTTTGGGTAGGTACGTCATCATTTAGAACTGACTTAGAAAACCTCAACGTTTCCTGACTTTCCACCAATTCCCATACCTAAAAGTTTACCGCCTTTTGACTTGTGCGCTAGGGTGTTGCTACTCTAAACATATCCTGGGAAGGAACCACAATTGCCACAGAATCAGGACATGAAAATTTATGAAAATTATGCCAAGTCACTTCATGCTGCAGTTAATGAACTAAAGAAATTATTAAAAAATTACCAAAAAATAAAGGAAAATAAAGGGCAACAAAGCTGCACACTTACTCCAGGAAATTCTAACAAACCGTTTAACCACATCCAGCTACGCATGCGCAGCTGTCTCAAACTGATACTATGTACAAGATGACGTGACATGAAGCTGTCATGTTTGAGTAAACACCACAGACAAAAAAAAAACACAGAAAACATGTATAAAGGAATTGTGTCCTTAAACTGATTTGCATTTTTAATCTCATAAGGATGCTGAGTTCCATGTAGAGACAAACTGCTTCCATTGTTCGTGTACAAGCGTGCAGTAGTTGCGGTTTATATCCGAGTACGAAGTTTTACACAATTTGTGAGCTGTTTTTTTTTTTGTTTTGTTTTTGTTTTGCTCTGTACAAGGAATTGTCTTAGAGTGACACAACAATTTCTTTGTTGAGTTTTTCTGTTCCCTGTGCTGCCCAAAATTCTCGCTCTACATAAACATATGTATGTTTAATCCTTAATCTTTGTAACAGCTTTTGTCACCCAAAATCTGTCCGATTCCGCACACAATGTCAGACAATGTAATCTCGTCTTGTGTAGCATGTTGTGTCATTCATGGTCGAGTAACTTTTAGTAATTAAAATTGTTCTATCATGAAACTGAAATATGTGAGAAAACAAAGGAAGTCACAAAGTCACTGTGTCAGCATCATCAACAGCATAAAAAATAAACTGTCATCAAGGTTAAAAGATTTCCTCTTTACTAGTCACATCTTCTGTGACCATTGACGACTGTCATGTTATGTCAAACTGAAGTTTAAATGTGAGCGGAAGCGAGGCTCATATTAGGAAAGGAATAACAAGTTCCCAGGTGAGAAAAAGGGAGGAAAAAATGGAAAGAAAACTTATTAAGATATTAAAAACAATTCTAGAAACAGTGGAAATTATATCAACCATTCAACGGCATTTCACGAATATAACTCATAACTTAAAAACTCCTATCTTATATTTGACGAAACTGAGGTTACCACCTAATGAGGGACAATTTTTTCCTGTTCTTTGTTCAGATTCTGCACTTTAAGCAGTAATTTTGTGTCACAACTGAAACTGCAAAGAAGCATTTTATATGATAACTGCCCAAAAATCCTCTGAGGTAATCATGGAGAGTGCTTAGAAGCACTGGTCCAATGTTATAATGCTGAAAGACTACACGTCCTTTGAGCAACCACATCAAGCATTTCGGCCACCAAAAATCTTGTGGTGTAGGAGATTTGCGAATAAAGCGAACCCCATTGAAGCTGGATTTCATAGCAAGGGAAGGTGATCTGGAGACCTGAAGACGCGCACAGTATAAATGACACAAAGCTACGAATATATGAAATTAGTCTGTTCATGACATCAGACCAGCACATCATATCTCACTTCATCATAATCAACCTACGAAAAAATAAAAGCAATTAATTGATAGATCAGATAGAAGTGAACAGATTCTTAAATACTTATTCAGTAAATGGCAAATCTCTCAGCTAATATTATATGGTGGAGCAATTCTTCAACTGTCGATACAGGTTTAAATACTGATACAATATTTCCGTACTATATCTTTAAGTTTTATAAAGGTGGCTGCTAATATAATATTTCCGAACTCTGGATAAAAATTTAAATATTGATATAATGTTGCTATCGTACTCTTCCACTCTTAGTAAAAGACTCTTGATACATTAAATGCTAATACAATATTCCGGAGCTATTCTTCAACTCTTGTACAGGTTTAGTTGCTAATATTATTTTGCGGAGCTATTATTCATCCCTTGATACAGGTTTAATAATAATACCATATGCCGAAGTTAACCTTTTACTATTGATGAAGATTGAACTGTTGATAGCATATTCCCAACCTACTCTTCAACTCTTGATGAAGGTTGAACTGCTAATTCAATATTCCGAACCCACTCTTCAACTTTAGATGAAGATTTAACTACTATTAAAATATTTCGCACATTATCTTCAAGTCTTGATAAAGGTTCCTATATCACAGACGTAATCGATCGCTTTTGTATTCCATCAATCTTTAGCACAATATCAAATAAACGAGTTTCATCCAAGGATTCTCGTATCTTGGGCAATTAGTCAAGCAATTAGACTTCATGACAATGCAATTCTCAACCATTTCCACTTCAGTATAATTTTTTAGATCGGCAAATTCTGATAAAAAGAGAATGGATTCAAACGTCATATTCAGAAGCGAAATAGAAAAAAACTGAACTGTCATCAAATAACGATCAGTTTTGCGGTTTTCGGTTCGGTTCAGTTCGTTTTGCCTACCAAGCGCATTTCTTACAATTTCCTCTCAACGTCTTTAGCAAATTACTTGCACTTGAAGGACTTTCGCAGCATGAGGAGAGTGCTGCTACTCTGGCATCATCATTAATCATTATTTTGGTTAATCTATTACAATTATGTCAATGTTGCATGCCTCAAGTAAAATGACACCTCATTTTTACATATACGAGAGCGAATAGGAGTGCAGAGCAGCATGTTCACCGGTCCTGAGCTAATGATGCTGCTCAAGGATGGTGCGTAAAACCGCAAAATATGAGGTCCTTATTTGCTTTAGTTTTCATACTGATTTGCCAGCGAATATTACACAATTAGCTACGCGGTCAGCGAGCAGAAAATGTTATTAATGATCGTACATAATTTTGATTAATCGTGGTGGCATGTCGAGAACAAGTCAGTTGGGTTCTGAGAACATTTGCATAGTGCTTTATGGGAATTTGTGGACACTCAGGTATGTAGTTCAATTTAATATGGAATATTGCTTGAATCAGTTGAACTAGTTTCAGTTTTGGTGTGTAGGGAATATAATGTAGGAGCAGTTTTAAATACCATTGGAAAACTATCATAATCCAGTGATGAAATAAGCCTGGAATAATGTGAACTTCGTCTTAACACTTTAATATTTGAGATCACATTATTGATGCTGTCAGCCTCCCTAAAGGATCCTTTTTGTTATAATTTCCAGTCTCTCATAATCACTGAAGTCTCCGAATTGTCTTGTTTATCTCCAGTGGAATAACTCCTAGTATCATATTGTAAACAACCATTTCTTAAGTGCCTCTGGAGACATTTTTAATAGCGAAATCGTTTGTCTCAAATTAAGTTTTGTTTTTGTATTCAAAAGTTTTGGTTAAGAAGATTTTATTTGGACTAAATAAGCATTGACAAATGTTTTCTTGAATCCTTTAAATAAATCTTTGTGACACTTTCTTATTTCATCTCCTATCCTGACACGCTCTTTATTATATTTCAAGATTTCGTCGCCTCGGCTTCTCACATCGGCTTATTTTAGCTCCTATGCTCCTGACACCCTCTTAACTATATTTCAACATTTCATCTCCTCGGCTTCTCACATCCTTGTTATTCATTTATTCGTTTACTAATACGTGTATCATATCCTCTGAAATATAAACATGTTCCCTTTATAAAAGAACGTATGAATATTTCAGAAATCCTTTACAGTATTTTAAAGTCTTCATTTTTAAACTGAAAAACTGTTATGATACTAACACTCCTCCTTCCTGCCTTCCTTCATTCCTTCCTATCTCGCTTCTTTCTGCATTTTAAACTGAAAATCAATATTCCTATCAATAGTTTACAAACGGAAAGAAAACAACTTCATGTCACACCAGTTTCAAACAGTCATTTTGGATTATATCAACACTCTGCTTGATATACAAAAACAGGAACTCCCAAAATGCATCTCAGTCGCTTAAGCGCTACGATATGCATATGCATGCAGCGCACTGGGATGGGCAAGACACATACTCGTACATTATATTGAAAGTGCTTAAAGGTAAAAATTGCCAAAGAAAACAGGAAGATGATATTTTGCACAAATTCGCACATAGCAGGAGAAAAGCAAAGAAATTATACTGAACAACTGTAAGGATATTTAATCCTTTCCTACGTATGAACGGAGACCGCCAACTGTGCTTCTGTAATTATTAGCACTTAAGCGAACACTACCACAACTAGCGCTGCCGCTGCGGCTACCCCTCTGCTGCCACACACAAGTGTCGTTTGGCATTTGGGTTTCGTCGCAGCCGCCGCAAACCGGAAGGAAGGATATTGTCGTAAGAAAAGGGTTTGATGAGTGCTGTGCAGAACACTTAAAAGAAGTTAAACTCTTTGAGTGTATTTTTGTTTTTGTTTTGTATTTTTTTGATTACTTTAAATTCATGCCACCTTTGGGGCATGCAATTGCTGCACGTAATATAATAAAAAGAAAACATAAACACAAAAATTGCATTTCTCAGGGTAAACGTATTTAATTCGCTTAAATTGTGTCGCAAGGATTATTACCGCCTTTGGGCTATATATGGCGACACACAGCAGGATATCCTTCTTACCCCGTTGAGCCGGCAAACGTTTGCGACAATTGTTTGCTAAACTGTTGTCACATCCACAGCGAATTTGCTTTGATTGAATTTTGATTTTTACCAACTCACCCATGCATGCGGTGCGGTGTGGCGAACCTCCTGAAAATCCTCTTTGCTGCCTGAGCATAAGAGAAAGAAAATGTTCAAATATTCCTGCACTCAAAAGGATTAAATGCAATAAGTTTGTTGTGTGTGCTCTAAATAGCAAATGATTTTTGCATGCTCTTCAGCCAGATATCCTTTTGATCCCCTGATCCTGACAGTGACACGGTTTGTCACTTTCTATACAGTTTCTATTTTTCTTACCTGCTTCTACTGCTTTGTAAGTAAGAGTTGAACTCCTTTCCGCATCGAAGATTTCCTTGCGCTCTGCTTAAGTCCTGATAAACAAAACTTTTGGATTCATCTACGGGAATAGGATTTTCATTTACGTACGCTTTATGTTGGCCTTAATTATAATTAGCAAAGAAAATATTTTTGTTTGCGGATTGGTGAAAATCGGTTTGTCCAAAGGATTTAGAAGGATTACAAATGTAAGAAGCAGGCAGAGGCAGTTCATAAAAGTGGAAGCAAAACTTCGGGCACACCTGTCAACGATTTACGATGTCATTGTAACCTCTCTTCTTGTATTATCGTCTCTTGCCCAGTTGGAATTTAAAAATTCCTTTTATTTTTATTAAAAGTCCCAAAATCCTTTAAATTTGTGCGCATCTGATTAATTGCATGCCAATATATCAAATTGATGCTCATATACAAAATTTAAGCTATTGTCCTGCAAAGAGTCCTCTTCTCGCTATTGTGTACGCTTGTGAAAAGCACACTCACTCACACAAAAAAATGCAACGAAGTGACCCAAATTGCGTATTTCCTTTGAAATTGCATTCAATTTCAGCACACAAATTATTCAACATGTTTGCTTATCATTTATACTAGTTCTATGCTCGAGTATGGTCCTTACGTGTATATCCTGACAGAAATACGCCTTTGTGCCATTTTTCAGCAACTACCGTTTGCCGCTTTTCATTTGAAAGAGCACATCTGAGCTCACAAAGTAGAACAATTGCAAAAGGAATATTTCTGTACGTGTGTGTTTGTTAACATCTTCTAAAAAGGATATTATTAATTAGCTACCGGCATCAAATGCAGTGTTACAAAATAAGGATTCGACCTAACTTCACCGTTATATGCATTCACACACCGTGCACAAAAGTGGGCTGTTTGTTGTTTAAATGGGTTTTCCAGTGGAAATAATGCGATGCCTGATTAGCTGTCACAAAAACAAAGAGAAGCCAGTTCAAGGATATGTCAGTTTAGAGGGAACTTGAAGGCTTCAAAACCAATTAAAGAATTTCTTTTAATTTGCTTAAAATGCTTTTATTTATAATGAATCTAATTGTATTTTGTAATGGGAGTTCGAATATGTACTAAAATAAAATGGTGGATGCATTTAGTACTGTAAATTGTACATTTAGTACTGTAAATTGTACAATTAGTACTGTCATTTGGTATATTTTTGGAATAGTTTCCTTTTAAAGTCGTAACAAGCTGAAAGTTTTTTTTTAACTACTTACAAAATTGAAGATAATGATCCACTTACAATAATGATCCACTTCAAAGTTTTAATTACTTTTAGTACGGAATATTAATGTAAAAAGCTGAAATGTGTTGGTTGGCATTATTTTCACTTCAAGATGTCATCAACTTAAAAGGAGACGTAACGAGTTTACACTGTCTACAATACTGAAAGCAAGAACCCGTTTAGGGTACTAAATTGTTCTATATACTCTTAGTACTGAATATTATTATTAGAAACTGAAATGTGTTGACATTATTTTCTGTTCAAGATGTCACCAGCCTGCAGGAATGCATAATGCTGCACAAAATTGAGGGCTATAACTCGCTCACGGTACTAACAGTTTCTAAATACTTGCAGTACTAAATAATATTTTGAAAACTGAAAAGTGGCTGGAATATTGCCGCTTCAAGATATAATGCCGTTACTTAATTTAAGTTTAATTTAGCACAAAATCAGTGTCCGTTCTAAGAAAGTGTCCAATTGAGGTGATGTAAAGTAACTGATATAAATATATGTTTACACTGCTGTGTCCGGATATGCAATTCTTTACTATTTATATGAAACGAGAATAGTATAATACTAAATTTTAGTACTCATCAACCTAATAGAAACATTTCTTAAGTAACTTATACTGATATGTAGAAGTAAATTCAAGTACTTTGAAACTTAAATAAACATTTCTGAAGGAACTTATAAAAATATTTAGTACTAACTTTTACTGCATCATTGTAGCTAAATTAATTTACATGTAGCATTCTTTAAAATATCACAAGCCAATTTAGTACTGGTTTTGGTAGCTTTTCAATGAAATTTTGCCACTTTTTACGAATGAACTCGAATTCTCGCTAAGGTTGCCAGCTACTTCTTTCCTTCTTTTCAACAAGAAGACCATCTTAGTTACTTACCAATACTTATTCAAAAAAGAGTCAATTTGCCTAAAAGTGTATATTTTCATACTCTCAGTTACACAAAAAGGCTTCAGTAAATGAGTTAAAACCGTTAAATTTTATAAATTATTGCAACTTGTACTATAAACTGGGAAGTTTTTATTAACGAATATATTTGTTTTTAGGTATGAAAACAATCTGTACTAAAACCAAGTACAAAATAAGCTTCAGTGTTGATATATCTTTAAATGAAATCATTATATTTAAGAGTTACTCCACATCAAACACTTCTGCCGCATTTTTCACGCCACACACATGCCGTATTTAAGACTGCTACCTCCCTCCCTTCGTTCCTTTTCGCATTGCACCTTGTCATATTTCTTGCTTCATTTTGCCACTAATTCGCACTGGTGGCAAAAAGACACATACACACACACACATTAAATACATTTACAATCTGTGTAATTGGAATTTTGCGTTAACTCAAATGTGGCAAGTCACGTGACACTCCTGCAGCCACAGCAACACATGCTCTCCTACCACTATTACTGCCACTGCGGAGCACCACGACCGACGACCAGTATTCTTGTTGGCTGGACACGCGTCATTTTTTAATTATGACAGCCGGTCACCGGGTATTATGAAGTTATGCTTTTGTCATGAATTGACTTTGGTATTAAGTAAAGGCAACTTGGGCCGAGTGTAAATGGGTGTAATGTTACAGGCCACGTAACCCTTTGGTGCGGCGTTGCACAGTTGCAACATGTCACGCGTCACATTTTTATGAAATGCAGCAACTTTAGTAGATGAACGTTGGCAACTGTCCCAATGCTGCCATATATATATGTGTGTATGTGTGTGTGACAGTGTTCAGACGAGTCCAGCCCTCGGGCCAACTGGAAGAGTCCAGTCAACTGCATGTGTTGCTATTTAGAAGAAGACAGAGAGAGAGGGTTTAGGGCGAAGTTTGCTTTATTTAGTGCAATAGAAACGGAGCTGGACGTTTAAAACAGCGTGTGTCCGCAATTGGCGCTGCTGGACACTTTTCCTGTTGTGACTGCGAATGCAAGTAATGTGCTTTAGTACTGCTGCTAAGTAAGATGCTTGTTTTTGATGGTTTAAAAATGAGCACTACTCACGGTAGCTCACCTACAGTTTGATATAAAAATGCACTAAATAACTAATTTTAGCTTATACTTGGTTTTTTTTATATATTAACACTCAGAATCAATGGTTTTATGGTGGTTTTAATTTGTACTAAATTTTAGTACACTCATAAATCTTCGTATTCCTCAGTTATTTGGGCATATATTAGTTTTTATTGCGTTTGTTAGTAGTACTAAATTGTACTACTTGCCAATTTTAATTTATTTTTCACAAATTTTTAGGGCATGTCCTTTTTCTGATTATTTTAAGTTCCGTCCTTCTGCTTTCTCCCTAATCTAAATACCACAAACTCCACTCCACTCATTTTGCTACACTTTGCAACTAAAATGTTCATAAATTTACTATTTTATTTGACGTTTATGATGCTAAACTGTCATATTTGCGCACGCATTACGTTCCGCATACTTAGTCGTTGATGCGTTTAATGGTTACGTATCCTTGCTATACTTATCTCTATGTGTGTGTAAGTGTGTTTTCTAGTGTTAGCTTATGTGTTTTGTAGGGTTGCGCTTTACCGCATTACACTTTCAAATACAAATTAAAGGATTTGTAACAATTTGCAACGGTCGCTTTTGTTTGCCGGACATGCTGCCTGCCATTCCAGGGCGGATGTTGGGTAAGTGGTGTGAATATGAATCTGTGCTTGATGATAGTTTGTCAAAGGGAACTTGTTAAACGGCGAGCGTATTGTGGAATCATGCTTTAGTACTATTGTTATGCTATAATGTTGTACCGTAAATGTTGTACGTAAAGTTAAAGGAGTTCATTGTGTGCTTTTGGTTGTTATAATGCGGAAAAGCGTGTTCCTGTAAGGATCTGCCAGAATCATCATAAAATGTTATTTTCATTTCTGGTACTAATTTTTGGGAAACTTCAAAAATAACCGTTTTTGAATTGCATATCCTGCATTGTCCTTTCTCTGGTCATTTCTCAATACCGGCCTCAACTCCGTGTATTGCGAGCGCTGCGCAGTTTATGCTATAAATTGGGGAAAAAAGTCAAGGTGCAAATGTGTGGCTGCACGTGTGCAATTAGCAGGACATGCTTAGGTCCTGTGCAATTGAAATATATGCGGAAGTCGCGTGCTGTTGGCATTTTTAACCGTTTTTCTCATTTATTGCTTACTGAAGCTTTTCCATTTTAATTGCATGCACATGCGCAGCCACTTAACGCTTTAATGGCATGCAGTTTAGATTTTTTTTAGCAAAAATGTGCTACAAACTCACTCAGAGGTACTTGTATAAGTGGCCATTGGTTGGTCATTTAGCTGGCCTGCTGCGTCGAGTGAAGTAGTCATTCTTGGTCACTTCGAGTGCATGTAAGTAGCCAGTTAGATGGTTGGTGAAAGGGTTGCCCGACCAGAGCAGTTGGCTATATTTCTTTTACCTGTCATAAATCTGCAGAAGGATTATTAATGAAAGAAGCTTGTAGCATACCCATACTTCTAATTATCAGAGATTAACTACATATATATAACTAGACTCTTTATGTGAAGGCTTCATTAAATGTGAGTGCAGACCAATCAACTTCAAGCAGAAAGGGACACATATGTATTGATCCTAAATGTGACTCCCATTGGAACACCTAAAACGCCTATATGAAGTCCATTGCTTCTATTGTATCTCACAAGACTATCGACTCCTTATTTTTTATTCATACTTTTTGTGTATCTGTGGTTTATCAAATGTAAAATGAATGGAGAAGTGACTTTTAGACCCCAGAGCCTTTTGCTTAATCACATAAAAAGTTTTTAAATTATTATTTAATATTATTATTTTATCATTCTTAAAATTTAGTACTAAATTATATATTTTTAATTATAAATTCAGTACTAAATTAGATATATTTATAACTATAAATTTAGTACCGAATTATATTTTGATTTGTGGTTTAGTACTAATTTAATTTCCAATTTGGTATTTAGTACAAACTATCCCCAAATTGTAGATTTGGTACTAAATCATATAATTTTGAAATTTGTAACTTAGTACTAAAATCTTTAAAGCCCTTGAGGTTCATTTTAATCGTTGTTTACTATATAAAAAGAGCTAAATATGCTTTACTAACACCATGTAATTTGTTTTTAGTACATAACTTGTTTTTTAATCTTGGTTTACTATGTAAACTCACAAAAGTATCAATTGTATTATATCGCAACCTTATTTAGTACTAAATTTTAGTTATTTTAACTTGTGCTCTCTTATTTAACTATAGGAAATATAGAAATATTGGTGGTTTTTTTATTTTAATTCAGTATTTGATTTTATTATTAAATTTTAGTACACGTCCTTTTTTAATATTATCTGTATTAAAAACAGTTCTTACTACTGGCATAAATATCTTATTTAGTTTCTGTATGGTTTCTCTATGGTTTTAGTACATAACTTTGTATTGATCTTGGTTTATTATACAAATCATCTCATTATCACTTTTGTGATACATTAGGTTTGTGTTTAGAACTAAATTTTAGTACTTATAACTAGTGTTTTAATATTGGCTATTAATCTCGATTAAAAAATATTTTTCACTATTGTTATAGACATTTTGGAGTTTCCCTATTAACTGGTTTTAGTACACAACTTTTATTTTAACCTTGTGTTTCTTTATAAATCATTTCATTATCACTCTTGTAGTATATTGTATCTGTATTTAGGACTAAATTTTTGTACTTATAACTTGTGTTTTAATCTTGGCCGACTATAAGAAATATTAATTATTTAGTTTTCGATTGGAATTTAGTATTATATTTTAGTACTCAATTTTAATACACAAATCTTTTTTTTCAAATATCGTTCTCAATAAAAGTATTATTTAATAGTAACACTCAAATTTTATATAGTTTCATAATAAAGTTAGTAATACATTTTAGTATAATTTTTAATATTGACTTTCTGAGAGAATTATACATATTTTATGTATTTTCATGATTAACTTATTAGATAATTTTAGTACAATTTTTGCTTTGACCTTCTAAGGGTATTAATGAACTTCCATATCACTATCAAAAGGTTGTCTAAAATTGTTTTAAATTTAGTACTGCTTCATTGTTCAAACCCCTTCCATACATAATTTATTATGGTGTGAGAAATATCAATATAAAGTTTTATGCTAAAAGTTTATTATATTATATTTTTACATTTTAGTACTCAATTTTAGTACACGTCATTTCTTTTAGTATTATCTTTCCTAATAAAAGTGTTTCTCTAAAGTACATTCGATATATTACTTTTAGTGCTTTCTCAATTTATTTAGTACTAAGTTTTAGTACTTTTATAATTAACTTTCTAAGGGAATCAAGATCGAGAGTATTAATATATCTAAATATATTTTAATATCCTTATCAAAGTTTACACTAAAATTTAGTACATTTTTTTATTTAAATATTATTTTTTCCAAAAAGTTTTTCCCTGCAATACTTACACACTTTCTGTAGTTTCACAATTGACTTAGTACTAAGTTTTAGTACCTTTTAATATTAAAATTCTAAGGGAATTAATTCTATTTCAATATATTTCTCAAAGTGATTTGATTGATAACTTTCTAAAATTTGATTTAAATTTGGAACTGTTTTAGTACTAATTCCCCCAAGCCCCTATTATGGTTTCAATTGCATTTGTTAAAAAAAAAATTAATATTTTCCTATTATCTAATAAATGCATCCATCGTTTTACTGCAGTATTTCCAAATAAATTTTATAACCAAATACTTGTCTGTGTAATCCTCTAAAAGCCTGACCATTTTATACTCATACACGAAGGCAAAACCTTTCCGTCAGGATATTATTAAAAAATAAATAACACCACCGCAATTGAGGCGCAGATGTGCACCGTTTTAAGGTGTCGCTGAGCAAATATAAAGTTTACGCATTAAATATTTTTTCGGAATGATCTGATAAAGACGCCTAAGGGCATATCAAAAATAAACATCAGAACGCATCAAAAAACATCGTTCTAAATTGCTACAAACCGTGGCCATGCACATAAGGAGTGCGCGGCAGCTTATTACGCACAAATAAGCGCAGCCGAAAAACGCCAACGGAATCAGTAATTTGTGGTGTGCCGCTACGCGACAGCAGCACCAGCGGAGAATGCAGGACATTGCCAGCCCGCTGAACATGTCCCATATGCGCGTTAAGCAAACAATAAGCGCACAGGGTCATTCCGCACAAACCCCCTTCTTTGCATACACACAATGAGCATTAATGAGCGCGCTTCTTCCTCCGAGCATTTGTTTTTACAACATTCCCATTGTGGTGCAGTACGTTTATTTGCTCTCTGGCTGGCTGGCAGAATGGCAAACTGACTGACAGTGTTGAAATGTCCTGCGACAGCACCGACGAAAAAAGCATGTCCATCAAAAAATCAACATGATTCGGTGTAAAGTCCGTCGTCGTCTGTCCGCATCAACTTAAAAAGGGGTAGTTTGGCAAATTTGCCGCAAAACCAGTTGCAGTTCTGTACCGGTTTTTATTGTTTTAGGTTTTTATTTTGTTGTTTTTTTGCATTTTCGTACTTGTGCCTATGTCCTTAACCAGGATACGAGTATATTTGCTGCCTGGCTGCACTTTTGTGAGCACATCCTCATTAATTTAAATGATGTTGGCGTATTTATATATCCTTCTTTTAAGCAAATTTCAATTAATCGAAATTGTGTAATTGAAATACGAGGAAATGTGCAAGGATGTGCCCATTTCGGCGGTCCGAAGTACTAAAATTGAACCGTTTGAATTGAGAAAGGGTTGCATTGTAAGTAGTTGTTGTTTTTATACTTGATATAAGAGCCTCATTAGCACTAAACCAGCGGTGAAAGGGATTTCCTTTTTTTGTTGGTTTCCTATTTTTTTGGACGCTGAAAAAATGAAATTTTATTATTTGTTCATTTGAGGTTTTTTTATGAATTTGTTTTTGTGTAATTGAGTCTAAAATTGGTGGAGGGGGAAATAAGGTTTTGGAATACATCGTCCTAGTATTTGTACTAATAAGAATGTTATGTTAGATTTGGCAGCTTGAAGAAGGAACAATTTTCCAAATCAGTCACCTGTTTTTTCTTCAAAGGATCCTCAAAAATTCTCCAGCAAACTTTAATCTAAGATTAAAGGTCCCTAAATATATTCAAAACGTTTATGTTAAAGGACATCAATAATAATTTAATATTAATTTTTTATTTTTTCTTTAATGATTCTTAATTTTCGCTTGTCCTCCGATTCCTCCGTGCAGGTTATTCATAATAAGTTTTGATCAATTTTCATTACTTCTTACAGGATCCTATAAACATAGAATGCTTGTTACATATTGCGAATTTTCATAGTTCAGACCCTCCATTTTGTTCCAACGATATTACATGAAATGTTCATATTAGCCGCTATTAAGAAGATCGGCACCTTAAGATCCCCTTCAAATATCCTGGTAATGATAAATACTCAATGGGTTTCATGCATATGAGTATATAGGCTTCTGCATCATATACTAATACTCTCACTCATGCTTACAATACTTATGCCTTTACTTCATAGCTTCCATTGGAATGTCCTTTTAATGCGATTTGTCCCTGTCCATACTAACTTGACAATCTATAATTACGCGTATTACGAAAAAATGTTTGAAACAATTTTTGTTTGTTACTTGCCCCATTGGTAATTATTTCATTTATTTCAACAACATTAACCACAATGGACAAGGACAGAAGCGCGGAGAAAATAAAAGGACATTCACTGCTATTAAAATTATGACTATGTTGGCAGTTATGTTGAATAGAACGCGTGCCCACCACCGCGCCTACTACGATTCACTGTAAAATTATTGCCCTATGACTTCACTTCGCTGCTCTGCGCTGGCACACGTGCTCACTTTGCATAGAATTACGCTATGCTTGGTGTTATCCTGCATAATACACCTGATGGCTAGCAGTCAGATAAGAACCAGAAACGCCTAGTTTGGGAATTGAGGAGAAATTTGAATACCACGACTTAAAATTATGACGTATGGTTGCAATTTATAAATAGACCTGTAATTTTTTAATACTTTCATAATAATTTGAAGAATTTGTTGTTTGAATATTTTTAAAAATTTGTATCAGCGAAAAAACGAAACTTGTTGGAATAAGTAAGTGAAGTTGTTCCTTTGTATAAATGTGACTCTTACAAGTACCTCTTCTAAAGAGTGATCTTATTATTATTATTTTTCAACTATTCTTATTAGAACCTTTAACAAGTCCGTGACTGTGAATTGATTTGGGGGGATTTTATAAAATTTAAATTTATCTGCAAATGTCCTCACTCCAAGTATTCTTTGAGTTAAACACTATTTTAGGACTATCTTCCAATTTCTTTATTCAAAACTAATAAAATTTCTCCTTCCAATTAGTTAACAAAGGAAAGCAGCAGCACAGTGCATGGAACTTATTTTACATGCAATCCTACATATATTCATGCTTACTTATGAATATTGAAATAGCTTTTCCGCAACCATTTAAATAAAATAAATACAATTTTTGTGAATTATTTTCTCATCGAACTTTTTATTCATACCAAAAACACTTGCTTGCTCATGAATTTATGTCTTTCACGTATAATTTATATCCTTCTCACATAGGAAAAAGTAATCTCATTTCCATTTTAATCCTATCAGCATAAGAAACACAAATTAGATCTAAACATTAATCCCTTCACTATTTTTCATTTATTTTCAGGTAAGCCAACAAACTGATTTGTGTACGCATTCACTTTTCTTGTAAGTATACAAAATCTTAAACGGCACAGAATCAGGATCATATCTTCCTGTAATTGCGAAAAAATTTGCGAATTTAATCCCTAAACAGTCATAAAAGACAATTGTACAAAATGCCTGCATACACGGAATATGTTAACCGCATGTAAACTCCCCACCGCACGCTCTAAGAAAACAAATCCTGAGATGGATTGTCGCACATGCATCAAAATCGACACATGCCCAGGACTTTTTCATACAATAAATCGTCAAAAAAGATGCTCACGCATCAGAATGCATCAAACTGATATTTAGAGAGCACATGCCTCTGCGCGGCATCGTGTTACGATAGCGGAAAGTGTAAAAAAGTAAGCGCCCTACTTTGTTTTAGGGTATCTCAGGCGCACACAATCCTCTTTTTTCCGTAGACTTTGATTGATTTTAGAGGACATTACCGCGCATATCCCTGCGAATATTTTGGTATGCATGTGATAGTGTGTGTAAGTTTGCTGCAGTGAGAAACATTTGATCCTTTTTTGTTATATATTCTCTTTATGTTCTATTTTTGTGTTTAAGGATTTTTTGGGTTTTCTTCTTTGTTCGACATTTTTCATTAAGTAGCTCGTGAGTTTGTTACATGCCACTTTCTTAGGATTTTGTATTGGTAGAACCGTCAAGGATACTTTTGTCTCTAGTTGAGATTTACATAAAATTTTCCGAGCTTTTTCTGCCTGAAAAGCAATGGAATTACTAGTGAAATGCTGTAGTTATTTCACTTAAAAGAAACTGTCTCCAACTCTTTGTGTAATTGAGTATATTTATATATGCCGACATCGAGGGATATCTCTGAAAACTCTTTAGAAAGTTGAAGCTCTCAAATCTTTAACCAGATCCTGATGTAGAACAATAACAATAACACGCCGAGAGATGTCTCCAGAAACTCTTTTTGATGAATTGAACTTTCAACAGCTGTAACAAGATCTGCTGTAGAACAATATCATATTCATATATACATATAAAATAAAACAACCAATGCTTTGTTTTTGTTAGAGATTTCTTTCGTATTCATTATTATTAGCAGCTACTTTTCTATACAGACTTCTATACAAACTTTATACGTAACTAATCTCAAATCATAGATTCGAGTACTTTTAGTCAATTGAATTTCTGCGTCTAGACTCCACTGACCATACGAGTGCTTTGTGTCGGTGAGAGTTCTATGACTCCACATAAGATAGGCAGGTCCATAGTATTATCCAGTTCTTCCACACCAACACCACCCACCTTATATATTCTTCAGTTTCTTGTCTTTAGGCTGTGTTTTGGTCCATATTCTTCACATACCCCTACCAGGATCTATATTGTCCTATTAGTCGCAGGCCGACAGGATTCTCCGTGCACACCTTTTTCGAGATATAGTTGCCAGACATACCATATATATGCCTATCTCAACCCAATCCTTGTATCTTGATGAAGCTTACACCTGGCTACATGGCCATATATAGAGGTCTGGGTATATACTTATCCGTCAGATTCTGTAAACGGAATATGGAACCACTTATTTTAAGTTCAAAGTAGCTTTATTGCTTCGCTTTAGTAGTAGAGTACAGTTATTGGAGATATTAGTAAAGCTCAACCTTCCTAGCCTTCGACTTTATAATTTTGACCATACTGAAGTACGCGGTGTTTGCTTTTTATTTTCTATGACCGATGTCTTTGTTATCGGTTGTTTTCGTGATCGTTCGCTTTGAAGTAGGTGAAATTTTCAATCAATTCGATGATGGCACCGCTGATATATTCCATGAGTGCATTTCGCCATCTTTGGACCACTTCTAGATTATCGCCGCTACTTATTCTACAAAGGAGTTCTTCAAGTTCATTAATAATGTTCATGGTCACCACTACGAAGTCGGTAGAGGTGGCAACCATTTCATAAATTCCATCGCTGCATATTCCATGAGTGCATTTCGGCAATTTTGGACCACTTCTCGGTTATCATCGCTACTTATTCTACAAGTGAATTCATCAAATCCATTCTTTATGTCCCAGGTCAGAATTTCCAACCAATTTTATTTACTCACCGCAACATATTCTGTAAGTGAGTTTCGGACCACTTCAAGGTTTCGATCGCTACATATTCTACGAGTGTGTTTCATCAACTTCGGACCATTTCAAGGTTCTCTTCGCTACATATTCTACGAGTGAGTTCTTCAGGTTCACTCTTTGTGGTCACGACCATCTTCTGTATAAATCGTATTTAAAATTTTCGACTATTTCAATATTGCCGGTAAATTTCAGACATTTCGGTACATTTTGAAGTCATCATCGGGGTATTCATATTCTACTCCATTCATCACTTTCTCGAATTTCTGCAACATTTCCAACGCCAGATTTCTATTCCATCATTTACGGTTTGACATTCGAATTACCTAGTATTTTACCAGTCCAGCTATATTTAATTTTTTCAAATATTTCAACTAAATTAATATCACTCACTGACTTTAAATAAAAGCGTGTTATACTTCTTCAGTATTAGTTTTTATTTTGTTATAAACTCTCCACTTAAATCTGGATGCTTGATAAAGCTTTATATTCTCCAGCAGCAGACTTCCCGCAATAATTTGTAAGTCTTTTAAGCGCTCAGTTCTTCATTTGATTTGTCTCTGATTTCCTTTTACATAATCAAATATCCTTTTACACAATCAACCGTAAAGTCAGTAGCTGAAATTATTGCGGCCCTATAAAAGGATTGCAAAATATTTCCGTGAAATCTTTGCAACATGACCACATAAATTTAACAAAAATTATGACAACCTTGACAAATTTGAAGCAATTTTTCACTTTCTACAATTTTATGGGAATTTATATCTTGTCAATGGATAATAAAGTTGCCAGAATCTGCACAAGAAGGCTTGTCAATATTTCAAAAATTTATATTCTAAGGAAACGTTATGGAAACTGCAAACAATTTCCAACCTTTCATTCAACAACCCAACCATTTTCAACCTTCCGTTCAACAACCAAAGCATTTTTGCCAAATTTTCACAGTGACAACCCTCAAATAAAATTTTCTTAAAAAAGCACACAATTATAAATTGAATTTTATAAAAGGTTTTTTTAGGAATTTGCAAAATTTTTACTTTATCGGTGAACTTTAACCCCGAATGCATGTCAATTGCTAACTACCCCGTTTTGACATAGACGACGCTCATGTGCAGCCCCGGACGGACTTCCAGTTTTTTTCTGCAGAAGGTTTTCGAAGATAATTGCATGAGTTATTTATGATTTTGAACAAAATTTAGACATATTTCTTTAATGGTGGAGGGGAGGGGTCGTTTTGGGCGGACTTGCTTTTTGTAATTTTTTTCTTTGTTATTACTATTATTTTTCTTAATTATTTTTATTTAATTCTTTATTATTATTAGGATTTTCTTTTAAGAAATTTTTTATTATTATTTTGGATTTTTATTAAATTAAGTTTTATTACAAATATTAATACAAAAACATCCCACGCATATTTACATAATTTATAAACACAAGCCATGATTTATTTTTAATTATTCGAAAACTCTTCTACTCTTCTTGTTCCAAGAAGGCTTTTAAGTATCTACTGAAATGTCATGACCTGTCCACTATTATTTCAAACAGAAACTTTGACCAATTGAGAATAAAATCTTGTTCGATCCTTGATATATGATGAAAAGATGAAATATGTATATTCCACCAAAAATGTAATAGTCGTAGATTATAAGGGGAAGATTAAGAGGTAAAAGATTGGTGTCCAACAAGAAGAACGACAGAAACATCGGCGGTAAAGTGAGAATAATTTCAATATAAGTAAAGCGAGTGACCCAAGATAATAACAATCTATGAAACATCGGCCATCGAACGAGAATTACTAAAAAAATAGTAGAAGCACGTAACATTTAGAAAATCTTCAAAGATTGCGATGTGAGGTATGTAGAAGATATCAGAATGGGCGATATGATATATTAAATATCTATACGAGCTTATCCAATTAGTGGTCTTGTTATTTCTCAACTCTCTTCTCGTTCCATAACATTATGACTAAGACAGAGCACGAAAAATGACAAAAAGTAGTCAAAAATTATGATAAGCGACTGAACTAGAAGTGCTCGAAGAGGCAAATAAAGCCACACAAATAACTGTATCCAGATGATAGTGATATTGGCACTACTATTTCCAGCGAATCCAAATATCGGTCGAAATTAAAAATAACACTTTCACCTTCTAACTTCTAATTCTTAAAACCATTGTGATATTTTCCAATAAGCAAGCAACATTAACCAGTTTCAGTTTACTCTTGGTGAGGTCGAAACTATGTACTAGGAGGCTGTATAGAAAAATTGAAATCTCTAGACAGTATTAACAATCTGTCTCTTCATTTGGGACCAGGCCTTTTAGTAGTATAGGGAAATGATAATGCTGATAGCTTAGCTAGGAAAGCTGCGATTTCCCTTCTGAAAAGTCCGGAACCTTTCTATGGAATAGTTCGGGAAACAGTGGGGAAGATCCACAGAAAAGGTCGAGAGCTCATCGGGGAAAATGTATTGTATCTAAGTATCTAAGAGACCTGAAAGAATTTCATCCTAAGAGATCTAAGGAGTTGATAAACTTGCCTCGAAGCAAATTAAGAGTAATAATTGACGTTTGAAGCCCCCTCTGTAGACTCAGCCATTTGAATGAGCTGGATGTAAGCACCTGATACCATCTGTAGACTCTGTGGAGAAAGTGATGAAACATCACCACACCTGATCACAGACTGCGGAGCTTTGGTACACAAAAAAAGGTATGGGGGTAGCTCTTTGATATTATCAGTTTTCCACAACTTGGTCCTTTCAATATACAAAAGTCTTAAATAGACCAGAAATAAGATAAACGAGTATATATATATATATATATATATATATATATATATATATATATATATATATATATATATATATATATATATATATATATATATATATATATATATATATATATATATATATATATATATATATAATATATATAAAGGAGATTTTCCTCATTGTTTAAGAAATAAAGGCATTACAATAGATATTTAAGGTCGCAGCCGCCCTCTGTGGTCTAGTGGTAAGCATGCTAGACTCACACCCCGAGGGTCGTAGGTTCAAATCCTGCCACGGGCTTGGTCTCCAAAATGCTTCCTTCTATAAAATCTTTTTCTCTTCGAGTCGAAAGCCTCTTTAGTTAGTACTCATTCCCCCAACACCTTGCATTCATAATTAATTATGGTGTAAGGAATAATATAATAATAATAATAAGGTCGCAGTATATAACACACTTTAAATAAATCTGATCTAATATAATCACTTGATACATAAAGGGTCCTGTCAAGGTAAACTCTCAATAGAACGAGTTGCGTAAGCTGCCTTTCGGTGGCCCATAAGCAGTCCTTCTATGAACCATAAGCAGCTTTTCTAACAACCATAACCAGCCCTTCTATGAACCAAAACTCGAAAATGATTTCGACTATCACTGCCTGACGCTTGTTTAATCGTCCTCTGAATAAAAAGTTCCGAGTTAGTTCGTCTCTTCTTATTTCAAAATAATCATATTCGGATAAAACATATTCAGTGTTGAAATATAAATTGCTGCAGTTATATAAATTGCTCTTTGAAAATTGTCCTTTATCGTCCTAAATCGAAATGATGAGAAATATCTCTTATCGATTCATTTCAACCTTCCCATTAATTTCCTTAAATATATTTATTTTTTAGATTTTTTTTAAATACTTCTTATAACAACATCTTCGTCAGCATATATGTTCTTTACTTATGTATTTCTTGGGATGCTGTTCCGCTTCATATTGCTTCTGGGATATTGGTTTTGGTTATACGCGTAGCATTTATAGCATACATGGAGCAATCCAATATCAAAGCAACTGTAATCTTGGTCTATACTTATATATTTAAATTGCTCTTCCGGAAACTACTCTTACCTTCAGACACTTTTCACTTATACGTACAAATGAATAAACTATCTGGAAGCACAGCTCCTCCAGCGCTTGCATCGACGATTGTTCCGCTCATGTGTAGCAGCGTACCACCAGTGTGATATACTCATGTTTGCCTGAACATCAGCTCAGAATATGCATAAACAAACGACAATTTTTTGCCATCAGCCTCACAAGACTATGTGTGGGGTGGGGCTTATTGTAATCCACAGTATATAAAGATGAATGGAAATACAGGAAGAAATTTACAGAGAGAAATAAACAAATAATTCAGTCTAGTGTAAATTTTCCAGCGGATTAAAGATTTAGGGCAGCAAATAATAAAGCAACCATATGCAAATATTTAAAATTTTGGCACAAATTGAGGGTAGTTTCGTTTGATTTATAAGAAACGAAACAAGGCATTATATAAGACGTCAGTCGTGTAAAGTAATGTAGTTGGGAGTTTGGAAATTACATGCATCTAAGACAACATAATATTGAGGCAATTAAATATATTTAAGGAGATTCTGATAGATTTTGACAGCTTGGAAAATGAATGCAAACAACCAAAACCACATTGGAAAGAGGGTCATAAAGGATGGCATAAAAATTGCTGGCATCAAACTGATATTGACAGTGATATGCAAACAACTGTTTCATACTTGAAATTACATTAAATCTACACATTTAATATATACGGTAAAAGTGTAGAAAAATATCTCCAATAGCTTTGCAGTAGAGACTAGGTATCAATTTCAAAGCAGCTGTTTGAGACGATGAAGTTAGCAAAGAGATCCAAATAAAAAAAGAAATTTGTTCTGTGGCTTCCCTAACTATGTTGGTAAATTTACACAAAATTCTCCAGAAACCAGAATTGCACACTTATTGGCAATTCCAAAAATTAATAATTCATAGCTGTGAACAAAGGTTTAAAAAAGGGGTTTGCTATAACTTAAGTTTGGAATGCCTTGGAAGAAATTTTCGCATGTTATTAAAGCAGAAAATTACAATTTTCGTTAATCAAGCGTAAAAGGATTAAAATCCATGAAATTCACAGCGATAGGACGCACTCACAGAGAGTGGCAAAATTTATGCAGTTACAAAATTTTGCACACTTCCAACAAACAACAAATAAACAAGCAATTTGCTGAAGAGAACACAACATGACATAATTATTAGTTTCACTGGCAGTGAGTTGTGAGTTTTACGGAGACGCAAACAAACCCCTTCTACATTTGAGTTGGCAGTTTCTGTAATAAGTTGCATAAGTTCAAATGTTGCAACACAAAATTACTTTAAAAGGGTTGTCCTGGATGTCACAGAACTTTGTCGTCTCTACCATAACTCAACCATTCCAGATACTACTCGTAATTCAATTCATCTCACACGCATTCGTTGCGCTTTTACACTTCAGTCTGTCTGCTGAGAATCACTTCTCGTATAGAGGAACAATTATAGCAGAACCATTTTCATCTTTCACAGAGTGAAGGCAGGACTCAAATTGTCGTATACAGAATACGAACTAAAGCATAAGAATTTAAAAAGGAGTGACACAGTTATATAATGAATATGTTTAGGATGCTATGGGTATATCAGAAATATATTTAATATACATATATAGATAGAATTTCAGTAAAACAGAAGAAAGAGAGAGGGAGAGATTTATCTTTGAGATTATTATTGGTTCATCATAAGATTGACCCTATGTGCCTAACCCCATGACTTCCATAATTAGGAGGCTAACGTTAGAATAGAGGTGCGGTAGGTCGAAGAACCGTCGAATAAGGAGGTCTCCAAGCATTGAGGCGTTGATGCCCATTGTACTGTAAGCCTCGAAAAATGTTTGTTGGAAGGGAGAGATAGAGGATTTTTGAAAGGAAGTCACAAATCTTAAAATTTATTTGATTTTTTATGGAATCTCAAAATGTCCAGGGATAAGGCATGTACGTTGTCTATCCCAAAACATCTTATCATAATATACTTATTTATTATAGGAGTTTTTAATACTAAGTATAGTGCTGTATTACAAGCCTCCTCTGGCTAAGGATGCTACGAGTCAATATATTACTATAGCCGGCCTCCATGGTTTAGTGGTAAGCTCACACTCACACTTGAAGGGTCGTAGGTTAGAATCCTGCCCCGGCGATGGTTTCAAAAATGCTTCTTTCTAAATCTTTGTATCTTCGAGTCGAAGGCCTCTGTTGCTAGTACTCAGTCCCGTACCCCTTGTAGACATAGCGAGTTTAATAATAAAAATAATTATAATATTATTATTATATATATGAGAAGTATGGATTTTACAGAATTGATTACTGCATCATCATAGGTAAGGCCCCATGATATTTTCAGACCTACCATTGCACCCAAGTCAATACTTAGTCACTTTCTCTACATTCACTGGATCGCTTGTGGGGTTTCCTTAAGCCAAATATGATAATTTTCCTTATAAATATAGTTAAAACATGCCTCATCCTTGTAAGATTTTTTGGCAAGCCAGCGGAATCAATCACATAGACCGATAAATGGAGGAGCAGAAAAAGTAGGAACGATAATTGTAGAAACGATAAGTGAAGGAACAATAATTAAAGAGAGTAAGTCTTTTTTCCCCCGGTTATTCGAAGAAGAAATTATTAGAAAGTGCTCTTCCATCAAGAAAATGCACGGGTAGACACCTGTGCGGGAAATTCTTTAATTGAAACTCGAATTGTTGCCGCATTCGCCATCATCAACCGATTGGGTCCCTTTCCTGTCTCCTTCCTGTCTGCAAACTTGAATAATTGACTTTCCGGAAACAGATCCATATTGAAAGAGGAGCTCTTGGTTGAGATATATGCCTCTTCCGAATGCTTACCTTTTTGAACGACTAAAGAAAGTTCGAGACATGCCGCCCGAAGTTCGTATATGTCCTCAACTATAGTAGTATAGTTGTTAACAATTAGATTTCTATTTATAAATAAATAAAAATGAATAAACATTATCTGAAAGTTTTCACAAATGATAAAATGGAATATATATCGCAAAAGAGAGTCGTTCTTTATATTATAATTGCTTTAAGCAGCAATTCCTCCAATTTGGTCCCTACTTCGCTTTGGAACATGCTCCTGCCAAATATAATTTCGCTTTTCCGCTTTAAAATTCCATTTGTTATCATTAAAGTCATAAAAAATTTATAACCACAATTTTGATGCATACCCACATGCAACCCTCCCGACTTGTACCCCCACAGTAAGAGTTAATTTGCACGTGCCACGAAGCCCTCCGCAAGAAATTTGGGTTAATATGATTACGGAAAAAACAAAAACCTTACACTACGGAAATCATCAATAATTCACTTTGGAAAACATTACGAAATCCAGCTCAGTTTATGGAGTTGGTTGGACAGCATGACAGTATATATTTGTCGGCAATTTGGCCAAGAGCCAAGTAGTCGCCTGGTATTCTATAGCACAGTTTTGTCACACATTCAATGCGGCACGGCACGGCACATTTATTGAACTGAAGTTTAAAGTTTTCAAATTTGTGGGCAATCATTCCCTCGAAGCACACCGTACGCGGAGAGCGCATAATAAATTTATTTCATGTCTGGTGAATTTGTAAATTAACTTTATTGATTTTGGATGTCAGTGCAATGGTTGAAGGCTAAATGTGCAGACAATTTTCACCGGGCGTACGAACATAAAAGCCAAGTAGCCCCACTCTATTCGTATCCACCAGCAAACGAGGCATAAAGCTGTTGTAATTTTATTCAAAATTGCTTAGAGCAAGAATTGTACAGCGTTTGGGTAAATTTCATTAAAAATTTCTCAAATTGTCCCTCACTCCAGAGCACTTCAGTGTGCGGGGAGCCTACGGGCATGGTCCCCGTGAAACTCACTGCACAGAAACGTTGTTCATATTACCAGAAGCAGCTTTTTGAACCTACTGTAAAGAATTAATTTTCATTTCGGGTGCAAGCGCACATATGCTTTTGATGTGTCTGTCTGTCCCACATTTGGCATGCTACCAGTTTTCTTTAGCGAGCCTGTGTGTCTGTCTGCGAAGAAAATCAAAGCATACTGTTGGGCTGAAAGGACTGGCGCAAAAACGAACATTGTAGTGAAGTTGAGTACAAAATTAATTGAATTAAATTTTGTAAATGTTATTTGGAATTTGCTTTATTTGTGTGTCAGTTCATTGTAGTGGCAGAGAAAGCGCCTTATAATATGCAGCTACTTTTTGCAGAAGCTTTAGGGAATTATTTGAGTGGCATTGTGACATTTTTCATTTTCTACGCAAAAAAAATTATATTTTTATAGGAAGACTTTATTTAATACAGAGTTGGATTGAAATGTTTTCACCCCCTAAAAGTGTGCTACAGTTTATAGATTCTCAACACTTCTATAGTTGAATAAAACATGCATTTCTTTTACAAACACATGCATATTCAAACTATTCAGGCTCTGCAAAAACTATGCAGAATTTCCTTTCGCATTTGTCAAGCCGCCTAAAATCCCACTAGAATATACTGTTCAACTGTCACATGGAAATGGGTCACACTGCTGTACCATATTCCAATAGGAATTGCGAGTGACAAACTGTGACATGTTTTTGCACTACACAGTTTCTCATCGAATGCCGGATCGATTTTTGCTGTGTTGGGAAATTTGTTGCCTGAAATTCTTTGTGTTTGCTGCATTATTCCCCCAACGAAATTGATAATTTGTGAGAGGCATACAAAATTGGTCCACACAGAAATTGCAAATATGTGTATCGCTTCGAGTGCATTTTATTGTAGAAATGTTGCGGCACAGTTTTAATAAATTCGTTTCTTACCACGTTGGCTATTTGAAGAGGTAGTATGATTTTAGTTTTAAAATTCATAGCATGCTTTTAGGCGGTGGAAAATGTATTTAATTTGTACTTATTTGTGTTAATAGTCAAGCAATTTAAAGTCTCTCAGTGACTATGAATCAATTAAGTTGCAACTTTTTAACTTTTCGTAGTCTATTTTTAGGCTGCAGGCGTACAACTTTATAGTGGGTTCTCAAGTCACTTTTATGCCCATCTACAATAAAGACGAAAATACTAAAATGTTTTCCTTGTCACTTGCAGACACACTATGTGACTTTTTGTGCCACGCGGGAAAGCTAAAGAGCGGCAAAGGAAACTTTTTAGCATCAGTTTGTGGCACTCTTCAAAAGTTGTACATTTGCTTTAGTCTTTTAATAATCACGATGCTTCGGTCGATAATAAAAACTTCTTAAAACCTTTATTGAGTTCAAGTTTTGAAGGAAATAGTGTTAGCCAAATGTTGAAAACAAATCACCCCCCGGTAGACCGCTGATGGGTCTGCTACTGTAGTCTATGTAAATATACTATATAAGCAGAAAATTGTATCTCCAAGTTTAAGTGTAATAAATGTGTTTACATTTTACACGCTGTTAATTAGCAATTGTATCATGCTCATTTTCATGTGACTTACACCCAAATAAAAATGTTCGTATTGCCTGAGCTATTTATCGGAATGAGTTTAGCATGGGCTGTTGATTGGATCCAGAGCCTTGTGAATAATATTCACAAGTTACAGTAAAGGTCTTCGATCACTGGTTGGGCTAATCACGGCGCATAAGGCATGGGGACAACATATGGCGACCAAAGGCATCATCGAGAGTCCGAACTGCTTCTCCTATCTGGAGGAAGAACAGGACGGCACAGAGCAATTTCTTTACGCATTTTCTGTGCTCCAGAATGAGGAGGCGCATATTAGAGTTAAGTGCTTTCGGAATGGACAACGTGCATTCCTTATCCCTGGAGAGACTTCTGAGATTCATAAAAGGCTCCTCTGTAGTTGTCCAGCTTTCGCAAGAATAATATTAAGGCTGTTAGGTGGTAAAGTATTGAGTATGAACAATGTCCATACTCTTACTCTTCCTGATATTCTTAGGTGCATAAATGAAACTAGGAAGTTCAAAGAAGAGTGACCTTTGAACTTTTTCTTTTTCCCATTCCGCCTCCTGAAACCTTTTCTATCTCTCTACTCTTTCTGCTACATCTATCCAGGGTATAGTACAATGGTCCCTGTAACTGATTGCTGTAGTTAATTCCAGCCTACCACATATCTATCTATCTAACTATCTATCATACGCAAAGAAGTTTGAAATGGGGTAATTTCCTTACCAATATCCACATCTCCCCCAAATATTTCAAGGCTTGTGGTACAATTTGCATCAATGCCTGAGTGCTTGAATGCCTCCTTCTTCGGCAGTTCTCCGGCCTGCTCATTCTTCTATCTATCTATATATGGCAAAAGGATACAAGATGACTAATGATACAAAACTTATTCAAATAGAATTAAGGAGAAAGGAATAGCAACACCATATCCCCTCTTCTGGACAATATTATTATAACGTTATTCATGTCTACTCATGACATTCATTCATGTTTACTCGTAGCTATAGCAAATATAAAGGAAGAACAAATTTAGATCAGGATAAACATAACATAACCTACTCTTAATTATGTGATTCAGCAGAGAGTTGTGTATTATTATTATTATTATTAATTTTATTATATCTGGCACCAGAATTAATTATTACTGCAAGGGGTTGGAGAATGGCTTTCGACTCAAATAGAACAGATGTTTTAGAAAGAAGCATTTTTGAGAGCCCGGGGCAGGATTTGAGCATATGACCCTCAAGATAATGGTCTACATTTTATTTATTTGTATATTTGTTTCTGCCTCTCCATTTGAAAATGAATATCTGCTTAATCGCAGAATTATCCACCCACTTTTTGACGAAGCACCCACAATTTATATCAATATGTGCGTCTCTTTTTTCAACAAACTGAAGATTTTAATATTTAAGAAATTGATTTCATTATTTTACTTAATTTTTTCGAATCAATTGTTAAAATATGTTTCACTATGTCTAACATTTTAGTGTGAGTATTTGTTCACAACTCAGCTCCAGTGTGTACATTAATTGAGCTACGTACCATATTGAAATTATTGTTTACGATTTCACTATTTGAACTTGCTTTAAATGTAGCCGCCGGTGACGTTTTGGTTTGCCGACATTTCGTCATCGCACTGAAAAGTTTTTCCACACTTCATTGAATGCCGAGGAAGTCATGTATCCACGATGCAAGTATATAATTTTACTTTCAAAATATTGTTCAGTGACTAAACAATAATTTTTTGCTCGAAAAAAGATAATCGCCGAACTTTATGCAACCTGTGTTGAACTTCATATTGATTTGTAGCATGTGCCAATATGACTTCCAATACTACAGACATTAAATATGCCCACAAATAAGTGGTAAATTCGTATAATAAAAGTTCAAGCGTTGTGCTCCATGAACCTCAATAATTTTCATGTTGAGCCACACTGACTTGTAGCATGTGCTTCGCTCAACTGCATCACTTACACCACTTCAATATGCTCACTGCTAATTGTACAATTTGTGTAAGTTTATGCCCCGTGATGATCACGTGCATTACATATTTTCACTTTCGAAAGCATCCCAGGCTAAAGTGAAAAGTTCAGCGAACACAATTTTTTCTTTCATTTCTGTTCGTATTGTTTTTGTAATTGACTGAACATTGCTTTTTTTATTGTCTATGCTCATACATATTTTCTTTTATTTTGCATGACGTCTGTGCCCAGGCATCTTTTCACTTTCCGAATGAGACGCGCATCTTCTTTGTTATCAGTTATTAAAGGCGTGTGCAAAGGTTAAATGCATTTTTATTGCATTTGCGAATATTCGCTATTAGTTAGTCAATAAAAATTTTAAATCAATAAAAATCACTTGAAATGTTGTTGAACTCTGGCTGAAGTTGAAATTGAACAATTTATTTACTTAAGATGAGGAGAAATTTCGATAATACTGTAAAACAATTCGGTACAACTTTTATGAGTGTTTCGAATTCTATTGCAACTTTACTGCCACAATCAGAATTCTTGCCGTTTTGCTAAAGGGAAGATATAATATGGAGAAAGAGGAGGAGAGGAATCTGCCAATGATCAAATACAATGCATAGAAACATTGATAATGTATAATTCCCACTTCAGGTGCTTGTTGATTGGTTACGCTGAAGAATAAAAGGGATAATGTTCATTGATTTCTTATATGTGCGAACTAAACTAAAAGCACAAAGAACAGTTCTATATACTTACTATTCGTCCCCTGTATAATGGTACCATATGGTGGGCAAAGCACCGTGAAATGTCATCAAATGGTTATAATATCCGGACTATACTTGCTTCTTGAATGCAGATACTACCAGAAAGTATATATCCTGAATTAGTTTTATACAACATATGTTATTGAGTCCTCACTAACATAAGTTACTCACTCCTTACAAAAAGGTGGGACTATACTTCCTTCATATAGAAACTTATACGTAACTCTCCTACTTTCTCTATTTTTTACTTTATTTCTCACTCTTTTTATATATTTTTTTAACTTTTTTACTCTTTCTCTCTCTATATATATTACTCTTTTGCCGTCTCCCTCTCACTCTTTCTCTCTGTCTCTCCTTTACTCTTATTCTGTCTCTGCGTCTCTCTTTTACTTTCTATCTTTCCCTCTGTAACTCTTTATCTAACTCTCTATCTGGCGTTCTCTCTTACTGTCTCTCTCTCTCTCTCTTTGTATTGCTTGATTTTATCGTTTCCTTCTCTCTATTTGTATATTGTTCGCTATTACTCTCTTTCTCTTCATCAATTTTGATACTCTCTCTCTCTGGTTCTGTGTCTGACGCTATCCTTTTCTCTCTGTCGCTCTATTTATTGCCCTCTTTTCCTCTCTCTCTCCCTATCGCTGTCTTTCTCTATATCTATATAACGCTCTTTTTACTATGTTTTTCTCCGTTTCTATGTTAATTGCTCTCTCCCTGTGTCTGTTGTACTATCTTTCTCTATCGTTCGCTCTCTTTTTCTCTCTATCTCTCTATATATCGCTCTCTTTTTCTCTGTCTCTCTCTCTAAATACCTCTCTTTTACGCATTCTTTCTCTTTATGTCTCTGTTCCTCTCCAATTATCGCTCTTATTTACTCTCTCTCTTCCACTCTATGTATTGCTCTATTTTACTCTCTCTCTATCTATCACTAGTATACCAAAACATAAAAGTCTTGTATTTACAGCTTGACTGCATAGTATAACTGATGATGATTAATGTTTGTAGAGAACTGAGGTGGGTTGTTAAGATGCCACCCACAAATCTTAAATTGATAATCTTTATTCAGATAAATTAAAGTATCGTTACTATTCAAGTCTCCAACTCAAAGCGTATTTATGTATAATAAATTTACTTTAGTTTCATTACTCAAATAATTTATTTCGTTTAATGTGAATATTTTGAAGATGTTCAGCTCTATCCGGATTATTCCTTTGCATTTGCATATGATTCCAATTGCGATATACAAAAATACTTGTATTCCTATTCTAGTGCTATTTCCATTTTATAGGAATTTATACTAAATATTCGCCTGAATATTATATAATGATATTAGGTATTAAGTAGATTATAATTAGGATAACAATATTAAATCATTAAGAAAGCCCCTTTATAATGCACACATATTGAGAAATCTCTAGTATGTACTCAGAGATGTTGGGGACTTGATGAAGTAAATATCTCCAAGAAAGGTTCGTATACTACGGTCTACTTATCTATCTATCTAGTCTATATACAAAATAATCTCTCATTTCTTTATATAAATGTAAGATTAAATATAAGAGATGAAATGGAGCAAAAGTTCTTGTTCCGCCACTGATTTAAGAGACAAACAAACTCGTAAACTATAAAAATATCTTTTTATTATACAACAACAATTTCTATTGCTTGTCTTTTTGCTTAGTTCTTTAAGCAGCAACTTTATTTGCTATTTTTATTTTAGCGAACATTAAACAAATTTATGAAATATGTGAGCAAGTAAAAATGTCAGGAGAACGATATTTCGTCTGTACAATTACGCATACGAAACCTCAGGAACCTACGACAGCGATCCCAGAGAAGGTGGGCAACATATATTCATATTAACATTCCTAAGAACTTGAAGATTAGTTGGTGTTGAAGAAATCTCTGAACGGTCGTTTAGGAGGTCAGTTTCAATTGTTCACCATGAACTTTGGAGACTTGCTAGAAAAGAGTATCCAACAAAATAAAGTGTTTTCCAATGAAGATGTCTTAATTTTATAAGTCTTTCATGTAACAGATTTGCATATTTCGTGTCATCTTTAGTCCCATAAATCCTGTGTAAGGTTTGTAATTACATACATAGAAATCGGAAACTCCATTTCTGTCATATTGTTATTTATATACTCATTTAGCTCAAGGACTTCAACCTAGAAAATATGAAGACTCAATATCGACCGTGTTCGAATCCAGTACTTTTTGTGACTAATATATCGCAATCCAATTATTAGTCATACTCCTTCGTGTGAATTTTATATCAACTAAAAACTGAGATTTTGCGATCAATTTCCCTGAACAAGATCAAAGCTGACAGTGCCATCTTTTCCTCGATCAAAACATTGACTACTTCATGCATCATTGACATTGCTACTAGGAAAATCCTAATTTGAACAGTTTCTCAGAACGTGAGTACACAAAGAATCGTAAGCAAATTGTTTATTTACAATGGGCGCCAAATGTTTGTAAACAATTCGACTGCTTTCATTGCCAAAGCAGCCAAAATTTGCCTGAATTGTAGTTCGATTAATATGCACAGCGACCTCAACACACTTTCCGAACATACGAATCGGTTGCGCTGATTTTCACCGCCAATGAGCAATTAGGCAATAAAAATAAGGAAAATTGAATTTCAAGGCCCATTTTTCCGTGTTGACCGTACTTCGAACATTTTTGACTTATGATTTTTTCCCGTGCATGACTTGGAGACTGTTTACTTCGAGAAACATTTATAAATAAATTCGATAGCGGTGAAATTTTATTTTTGGTACGTGTTTTATTTGCATAAATAAATAATTAGCCAATTTAATTGGTTGTAAATCGGAAATTAAATATTAAAAACACAGAAGTGCCTCATCATTTTCGGAAAGTGAATGACGTCAATCGGGTTAAAAACAAATATTATTTTCATATTTACGAAAACGACAACAACAACATTTTTTTTCTTTTTTATTAAAACGTGTGTTGGAATATTTTTATTCACCTGCATCGCTAAAGAGGAATTGCGTCATGTGGAACGGATGCGATATCCTACTGAGAGTGAGAGAGGACACGCAGATGTGCCTACGCAGATTAAATCTGCAACGAGTGTGATTGTTTTTTGAAACACGAAATATAATAATTATAAGAAATGTTCCCTCTAGAATGCACGCTTCTAGATAAAGATCTAGAACAATCCGTATACTTAGAATTGTCGAAGACTTGATGAAGAAAATCTCTCTGGGGAAAGACTCTGGTAGACTAATGCAAATATATGCTTAGAGAAAACTTGATAAAGAAAATCTCTCCGAGGCTCTGGTATACTAGATATTATATATTTTCTTAGAGATGTTAAAGACTGTGAAGACAATCTGTCCGAAGAAGCTCTCTGGTATACTAACATATTCTTAGAGATGTTGAAGACTAGATGAAGAAAATCTCTCTGGGGAAGGACTCTGGTAGACTAATGCGAATATATGCTTAGAGTAAACTTGATAAAGAAAATCTATCCGAGAAAGGGCTCTGGTTTTCTTAGAGATGTTAAAGACTATGAAGGCAATCTGGTATTCTGATATACTTGGAGATATTAAAGACATTATGAAGAAAATCTCGCCAGAATGGTCTCTGGTGTACGTTGATATACTTAGAGATGTTAAAAACTTTATGAAGAAAATATCTCCAAGTGAGGAGTATGGTATACTTAAGTATACTTAGAGATGTTAAAGATTTGATGAAGAAAATCTCTCCAAAAAAGGGCTTTGGCATACCATGATATAAGTAGATATGTTGGAAACTTTATGAACAAAACTTCTCAGGAAATATATCAACTAATGGAGTATGATTTTATTACTTTATATTAAATATAATAGAGATGAAAAAGTATTAAAGTTCATGTTCCGCCACTGATTTAACAGAATCATCAAAGTCATAAACTATAAAGAAATGTTGTTATACAAAGATCGCTGTGGTTGTCTTTAGAAACAAATAAGATGAAAATTTATTTGCTGTTTTAGTGATCATTAAACAAATTTATGGAATGTGTTGACACGTCATAAAAGTCAGAAATTTTCAACAACTGCATTTACAAAATGAAAATGAATGAAAATACTGATAATTTTTAATGCCTACCCAAGTTGGAATATGTTGCGGTATTATAAATATATATATTTTGTTCTACTATATATAAAAAAGTTATCCAAGTACACCTGGCAAGTGGCCATCCATCAATTATGATTGATGATTGAATTATTATTTATATAAGAGATAATTTTTACTTAACTATGTTTTTACAGGCGTGCCTAATCTTGAAATTCTACGGTTTTTTATCGAAGGAATATTGTTTGAAATAGGAGTTTTAAATATATTAAGAACTCAAAAGTTGGCTGATTATTTATATAGTAACTACCTTTTTATTGTTTTAGAAATTACAGAGCTCTTTACGATATCAGAGCCCTGCTTCTCCAGATTATCGTGATTTTCACCCTACAATTTTGCATACTTCTAAGAATCTAAATCGAAATAGACTACGATTGTTGCGGTCTTCTTGAAACATGAGGCTTCCAGATATTATATTACTGATATAATATTATTATATTACTGAATTGTACGAAGTAATTTCTCTGTATTGCAGACCCTGTATAGAAATTACCTGGAAATCTTGAATCACCTCAAATGTCGATTAGGTGAATTTTAGGAAGAGAGTCGTCATTGTAGTCTCGGTATACTGAATACCTGAAAAGTTTAAAATATCTCTCCTTATTATTTATTATAGAGACATGGTCAGACTTTGCTCAGTGAATTCACCATCTACAGGTAGCGTAGTTCTCTGGATGGAAAAATATAGTATCCATAGTATAGCCAGGTTCGACTCCTGGGAGAGTTCATATAGAGGTGAGGTAGACCGAAGAGCCGCAGAAGAAGGAGGTCTCCAAGCACTCATGCATTCATGCTCATTGTACTGTAAGGGAGGGTTCATAGTGGCTGTGCGGTTAGTATGCCATAATATCTATTGCCTTTCATTGAAAGATCTCTAATGAGGACACGTGGCGTTTTCGAAATACTCGTAGCTATAATATCCGCCAAAATAATTTTCCTTCACACAATTATTACGGTGCCATAACCACATTTGGACCTACAGAGTGCACTTGTTTGCGGACCAATTCGTCTTTTATTTCAAAATTATGAAATTTTTTAGTTTAAAAAATATTTTCTTTGTTATAAGAGTAAAAGTTGGCCTTAGTTTTTGACTCTGGTTCAATATTTATGATATCTGTGAGTCAATACTATCATGAAAGATAAAGAGAAATATTAGTTATCATTTCATTGCAGGTCAATCTCCTATTATTCATACAATCCCCCTATTATTCATACCATTTTACCATAGATGTCCCTTAGTATTGTATAAAATTTAAGTCAAAACTGGAATTATTTTTGTATGACTCCTTAACCTATTAAAAAAAAAATAAACATAATTTTTACGTATACATTTTTGCACTTTGCACACTCACATTTAAATAATTTTTTTGATTTTATTCATTCTCGTTTCAGGTAAGTTCGTGGCTTCATTATTTATCGACTGTTAGCTTAATTAATTCATTTTGTTGGTAAGCTATCATTCAGAATATTACTCACTTGTGTTTAAACAATATTTATTTATAAATATGGTGAAATTTTGAAATGCTCGCCTCATTTGGCTTGCAAATGAATCAACCCGTTTATTAAGATTTGTAATTTAAACAGACAATTTCGCTACTTTACTGAAAGTTGTATTTTTGTAATGTCTTTTTTGTTGTATTTGCGTTTTATACTAAATGCAAGTGAAATTGATATCATCAACCTGACTGAGTCAGGAACTCCTCTTCGGTGGTTCTAATAGTTATAAGTCTAATATATTATTGTAAGAAGTCTACTATATTATTAGTCAGTTCTTCTGTTAATTCCTATTAAGCCTTATGAATATAAAATATGATCAATGTTGTTGGTAGATCATTTGCTCCGCTATCAGAGTTGTTCATCGTTATGTAAGTACAGTTTATGTGTATCAAAAAATATCATTTATGTTTCAACCATAGCCAAACAAACCGAGTTATCCATGTTCGGAAATTTGTTCTTTTAATTTTAACGCCATTTCTCAATGTACATAGTAAAGAAACAGATAATCAGATTTTTACTAACAAAAATAAATCGACCTTTTAGTTTTTGGCAGAAGACTTCTTCTATCTGAGATTAGATCACGATGTTGTCTTACGTTATACCTTAAACCAGCTCGGAAGGAATTTATGTTCAAGCGAAGGAAGTCCGCCAATAAACACCTAATCCACCAAAAATCACTGAATGTGGTAAACCTTTTATCTGAAGATGTACTCTTATACTGACGAAGGCCTGGTACAATGAATATGAGGTTAGTAGAGAATTTGAGGAATTCCAAATATTATCACAGACCTGGTTTCCTCAATGCAAATAATCAATTTCAAAGCATACTATTCTGAACATGTTTCCTTTGAGATTATAACAAGTGGCTTCAACTTATCCCACGGAATGTACTTGTAGACCATACCATTACCGACCCGGAGATAAGCGCAAACAATCTTCTAGTTTCTTTAAGTGTTCTCCTGAAAAGTTTGTCAGTTTCCGGTGATTTCTGTGTGTACGTCAAATTTTAGAGATCACTCACGCATGGTGAGGATGGGGGTCACTTCGGAAGGCTCCTGCAGATTCTGTATGGAGAATTATGGAGATATTCTTGCATGTGCTGACAGAATGCCCGGCTCTCATGCACACCCGCCGGAAATTCTTGGGATTCTTCCAAGGCTCTGCTAGTGATGTGGCACCTCTGGAGCCAAAACTTGTCCAAAGGATAGGACTTAAAGATGTACTTTAAATCCCCTACATAATAATACATTTATCTTTTTAAGGGTTAGGGGCGAAATAAAAATTGCCAATTTTCTAGTTCCCTATCTAGTTAAACGTTCCATCCGATTATGGTTCAGGAACGAGATCATCATCACGTAGTTTTATAACGAAAGTAGATACTTGCCTTATTTACTCTTCCAATCCTTTCTGTACTGGGTCCGAATTCATTATGATTCGTTATGATGGCGTGGGCCGATCTCCACATAGCTATATCTCAACATATTGTTGGCAGCGATGTTATCATTCCCGGGAGCGATTTTATCATTTCTGTCCAACAGAGTATGTGTTGGAAGCAAAATAGTTATTTCTCAGTGTATTGGCGAAGGTAGATCACCACCTAGCTAACTCTTCTAGCATATCTCTGCCGTAACGTTATCATATGAAAGGAGCTCTATACGAAATATATACCAGAATTGAAGTGCGGGTGCATCCTCCCATAAATAACTCTTCCAACCGATTATGTTAGGAGAGCGATTATGTTAAGAGAGCTTTTTTAGTGAGGCCAGATCCTTAAATAGCGATATCTGCCAACCGATTATATTGTTTGTATGAGTTGGTAGCGAGCCACTCATCTTTGTTTTATAGCTAACCTATCTAATTCTTCCAACAGATGGTTTCCATAACTTTTATATATTAATGAGTAATCGAATATAAGACATAATTTTCAAGTCTGAATCGTTTGATTTTTGGAAAAGAGACCTGAGTTACTCATCATCTATCTAAGCATATTTTCAAAGATCATAGACTACAAATTATAAGAAGATATGTTCTACAGTCTACCAATACTATTGATCTTTGCATCCTTTCGTCCCATATATCTAATTGAAATGTCTCGGAGTATGATATAGTGTGTCTGGGGTTTCGAGTCTTGCAACGAGTTTGAATAGTCTCACATGATTTTTGGAATGAGAGTCTTCAATCAGCAACACGCCATTCATCCGCTATCTAAATACAATTCAGACTCAAATTGTCACATTACAAAATAGTCTTGACGAGACCACACTACAAAATAGTCCTGACAGTGTTTCGTTTAACACCAGTACATATATTTCCCTGTCTGTCTAGGTCACAATCTCTACTCCCTTTCATCCAATGGGACTGACTGAAAAGACTCAAGAGTTTGAGAAACGGTTTTTTTATCCAACTAATTAATTTCTTTCCGTTGTCCTTTCCTCAAATTTTAGATGCACTTTCATGATTACTCTTACTTTCTGGTAGTCAATTTTTAAACTTGCTTCAAATAAATGCAACAAAAAGAAGTATCCCAATTATTTTGTAATTGGTCCCAAGTACACAGTGAAGATGGCATGCTTCAATATTCAATAGAAAATAAATTGTGGAATGAACACGATTTCATTGAACACCGCGCGAACACATCATGCCACTAAAGCAGAATATGGAATTAATAATTATAATGTCAAATCAAACAGAGCTGCAACCATTTAATTAAAGCTTCAATTCTGTGCTGTCATGCATTATGTCATTATTTTCCATTATTAACTGCGCTATTAAATGAGTAATTGCTGTCTCGCACTGCCAAAACGAGAGATGCCGTCATAAAGAAATCTGAAAAACGGTGCTTGGCGTATCCTCGCTTCAGACACCTGACAAAGGAGCCATTCGCCCACCAACCCACACAATGAAGCACACTTTCGCTGTCATTTTTGACACCTCGACGCAATTTTTGATGTAATTAGAATACCGAAAAAGAGGAAAGCAAGAAAAGTATTGTTACACCCCAATGAACGCCGCCGGCTTCAAGTGTCCCATATGGAGTATAATAGCGACGCAGCATATTTGAATTGCTCAGCGAGTCATTCTGAGTGCACCTTTTTGAAGCTATTGACGCAACACCCTCTTTTTGTGTGTGTTGTAGGTATACAAATATTTCAACGCGAGAGAACAATGATGGACCCAGCTTTCGACGTGCGGCCGCCTCAGCCACACAGACGGCGCATTTCCGTGACAGACGAGCTGGCGAGTCAGTTAGAAGGGATTTGCAACTCAGCAACGCTTATAATTACGAAATTTTTAATTAAATCCGCGATTGCGTCAAGTCAATTGGAAATGATTAAAAAAAAGTGTATGTAAAAGGAGTTGACTGACTGACTGTTGGGCAGGGCAGGGTGACATAAAACCGACGGAAATGACAAGCGAATTTTTTACGGAAAACTAGAAAATATTTTAAAAATTCCACAATTTTGAATAAAAGAAGAAAGTGAATAGAAGAAGTTCATATTTTAAGAATGATTTTTTTAACTAGGAGAGAGGTTTACATTCTGTGGATTTGCTATTTCTGCCTACTGAACCCCAGAATCATAGAAGTCTTCTATTGTGTGGAGACAATGGTATGAATCTAAGTTTGTAATATATTCAGTGCAAGGACTCCATAAGTGTTTCCTCTTGTCTGAAGACTTTAGAAGATATGTAAGTTAGTTTTGGATTATTTTCACGGACATATACAGCTGAGAAGAAAGTATTATGTCAGTATTCACTGAATTCCACCCCCACTATGGCTATTTAAAACAACCAATACAACAACACTGTGTCCCGGACTGGATTTTAAAGATTCGGGTATGAAGTTAGCGAAACCAAACTTTGTCAATACCAAGTAAAATTCAATCTTTCAGTTTGTCTTTTATCTTTGGAGAAACTTGTACATGTTACCTATAAATGTGTAGCCCTAATAGTCACCAAAGCAAGCACTGAACTCTTGAAACTAAATCTTTCAAATCTATGTGAAGCGATATTATACCAAGAAAGTGTTTCTAAAAAAACACCCAATCAGGTACTGAACTACATCGAATCCAAGCCTCCAAAAGTATTTGAAGCGTATCTGAACCAAGAAACTGTTTCTCAAAAACACTCCCAAACATCGTCAGATGAAATTTACTAAAGTATCTGAAGCGAAACTCCAACAAGAAAGTTTTTCTTAAAACACACACCTAATCAAGCAATGACCAAATCACCTCAAATCCAATCCAAAAGTATTTCAAGCTGAATCTACACTAAGAAAGTGTTTCTCAAAAACTCACCCAATCAGGCACTGGCCATGACAACCTTAATGCCATCGTTCAAAGTATTTGAGAGCGACACCACCAAAAAAGTGTTTCTTAAAAACACAACCAATCAAGCACTGACCTGACCACCTCAAATGCAAACATTCAAAATTATCTGTAGCGAACATCAAGTGCTTTTACATCAAGTGCTTTTCCTAAAGCTCCACAAAAATTTTCAACTTCCTTATAGAGCCCGACATACTACCATATAAATTTAAGATGCTTATCATTGGGAATTGCCAAAAAGATCACCGGTGTAAAAATTGCGGGAACATATTTAGTCTCTTGAGCTAAGTCTGGAAAAATGACAAACTACAATTTGCAATTTAGAGAGGGTTGACTTCCTAAAAGTTTTTTTACAACGTATTGACTTGGTATCAATACCATCTTGATACAATGCATCGGAATACTATAGTACTATTGGAAGTGATATCATAACTCTGGACAATGCACCCATCATTATTCTGGATAAAATTTACTCTAGACTATTTTAGTTCTGGCAGAATACAATTCGCAATAATGATATTCTCCAACCCTGATTTGATCTCATAAACCCATTAAGTATTGTTAACATTCGTTATTTCTTACTCTCTGTATATTGTGCTCCTCCGGTATGTTTAGAAATTTTTAATACCTTAAAATGTATGCTATGATTCGGATTCAGAGTTGGATATGCAGATACCTTACAAAAATGTTCATTTAAGCAGTTGAAGTTGCAGTTGGAGATGTGTGTCAGCGGTTCCACAGTCTTAATTTATAAATATACTTGGGCCAGCGTTGTGCTGTTCTATATCAACTATGTTTGTGTCTTGTTTTAACCCAGTTTTGTAACTACTTTGCAAAGCACAGGATGAATTATTGTGAGAATTCTATCTGCTAAAAGTGAATGGATAGAACCATTCGAATACTTCATTAGTCTCTATCACTCTTTAGAATAAAATGGGCATAAATGTCTGAGTACTTGGATACTTTCTTTCGATAGTAATTCTCCAGTCTATCCCACACCTCCTAAAACTCTGGAGTATAATCAGCATCAATGCCTGAGTACTTGGATACTTTCCTTCGATATCAATTCTCCAGCGTAACCCATACTTCCTATGGCTCTGGAGTATAATGCGCCTCACTTGGCGGAGCTCTTGGAGGATTAACCGGTGTAGTCTTAACTAATTCTTCTGTAGATATTATACTTCATGACACCTACTATCTAGTTCCTCATTTTCATTATGTTTTATCAATAGGAGCTGTATTTGATATTGTAGCTGCATTTATTCATTGATCTACGGTGATTCACCGCTCTACCCACTTCTGCTTCTTATCACTGACACACTTGATTTTCTCTGGGCGCGGTACACACACTCTCATGGATATCATAAGCAAAAATATGAAAATGTAAACCGATGGACTCTTACAGTTTATTAGAAGTCAATTTATATGAAAGTCCTTTTGAAAGAATTATCAAAGAAATTACTTTAAATTCAGGAAACTCTTTTTCCATGCAAACTTTTAAAGCACTTTTTGTTAGGCAAATTTATGTTCCACTTTGCAATGAAAATCCAACTACCCAACCCAGCTCTTATTTCCACATTCATATTACCCTCATTTTTGGGGGTGTAAAACCGGTTTTTTGTTGCCATTTTTACTCACACGTCATTGAAATTTATTGAAAAATTCTGTAATAAAATTTGTTGTGCATACAAAATTAACTATTGTTGGTGTACGAGTAATTGAGGCTTCGTATGTAAACACACAAGCGGCATAATCGTCCGCTTTGAAAAATTTGACACCCCTACTTTATAAGGACATTAAAGTGGGTCTTGGAAATTCGACACTAATTTGTGGCCTATGAATGTAAATGGAAAAAATTATACAACAAAAGTGAAAGCGGTGCGGTACGAGTTTGAAGGGATATTGTTCTGTTGATAGTTGCAGTTAATTTTATTAAACATATTTGTAAACGTATGAAATTAAGTGTTGCAATTGCTGATATGCAGCTATTCAATTTCTTAAAGCAAGCAATTGAATTTCTGCAATATGGTAACTCATCTTTTGATTATTAAAAAATCATAAGAAGGAAAGAATAAGAAATAAGTTTGGAAATGTGTAACTTCTCTGTAAATCCTGTATCTACAAACAACCATCCCCGCCCTCCCTAATATTTCCTGGCATACATAGAATGCAGTGGGCATCAAAGCGACACCTCTTTCTTTGGCGGTACTCAGGCCCACCCCACTTTTATGTGTCTGTCTAACGTGATTCTAAAAATAATCCTTTATTATGTTTTAATGTCCTTATACAAAGTGGTTCACTTCACTCCATTTCTGTGTTCTAGTTTAAATATATTTAATTAAACTGTTTGAGAAGCAAGCCATGAAATTGCCCACCCCCAAATTCGCCTCATTGAGAGCTGCATTCCTGACCATTCATTTGTATTTCATATAAATTCACTTGTAAATTAGCAATTACTGATTCTATGCAACATCACAGCCTACGCGCATAGTATAGAATGCACTTAGCATAAAATTTCAGCAAATTTTTGCTAGGGTGCATTGGAACAGTTGTGAGGACATGCAGGGTAGGGTAGGTGTTTAATTGCACACAAGTGGCTCAGCAAACAGGAGTACAGTGTATATTTGCCCAATAACTAATTAAATTACATACGAACAACTGCAATAATTACAATCATTTGTATCTCTGGCAGTGTAGTGTTGAAGTTACCCTGCATGCATGCCGTCAAAGGTCACAGCAATCTAACAAATGACACAATTTAACCCTAACTGGTGACATGGCGCCCAGCGGAAGCCGCAAAATAAATGAACTAACTCGTATGTTAGCGACAAAGATTAAAATCTTAGCTTGGCTGGGTGTAAAAGTCGCGCTACTATGCTTCGTATTCGTATGCACGAAAATAACAATCAACGCGCAGCACACTCGGTGAGCAGCCACACTTTGCGCGCGCCCTTTGCCACCAACACCCGTGCGGGCATCGAGGAAGGTGTTGCAAGTCAGTCACTGCAGCAGGAGTCATTTGTACGAGTAACAGTAGCAACATTCATCACGAAGGGTGTTTGGCAGCTACCGTAAAAAAGTGTAACTGTACTTGGAGTGGTATAAAGAAAACACTGCTGGGTGAAGGGTGTAGGGTGGGGTGGTGAATATGTCAACTCGAAATTTTAATGATTTTTCTTGCTTTAGTGGTGGGTGTGTCTGCAGTGCCAAGTGCCTTAAGAGTTGGGTTGATAAGACAAACGAAAAGTGGAAACAAAAATCTGTAGAAAAAACTCGAAAAAAGTAAGCGGGCACAAACTTCCCTCACTGCTCGGGGTTGCACCCTAACTCCCCCTGACTTCGGCGCTGAGTTTCAAATTACTTTTAGCTTGCTTTGGAAATTGCATTTTCATAAACAATTTTTCTCGTACGTATTTTTCCGTACATCTAACGACGTAATTAAGTCAGCCAGTGGCCCATTGCAGCACTGGACAAGCGAAGCACAAAAACTGGGTGTGTGTATAGTGAGTGGGTGCACATTTCCGTTCGCGTGTATGTAATCAACCACTTTCACTCTTGCAGACGGATTTATTCTTTCATTTCTCTGTTTACGTTGATAAATGCTGAAATTAGGCAAATTAACGCGGGAAATGGGAATTTGAAGGTTTTTCTTGGCGACGCAGGAAATAATAAAAGTGAATCACGCCATTTGCCACAGACAGGAAAAGTGTTCGGAAACTAGAAAAAGCTTCAAAGTTATACACTGTTTACAAGGCAGGCAAAGAGAGTTAAAATTGTACAGTTGAGAAATCTAGTTGCCACTCTTTGACATTTACAAATACTGCTGAGCGTATCAAAACATATTGAACTGGGCTCTGAATAATCACAATTTCAAGTTTGAATTATAAATTGTGTTCATTATTTGTGAGATCAAAAATTCTTCATACTCATGGAAGTGTTCTATGGCGGGTGGCACAATCCATATATCAAAGTTGGATTGCTATTCTGCAGTGGGTAAAATGACATTTCCTCCATAACAGAACTTCAAAAGGGTCCTTGGAAGAAACCGCCTCTTTACCTAATACATTCGCATATATATCACAGCTTACTAAAAGTGATAGAAATAGATAGATATATATATTCCTTTAGTTACAAAAGGTAATATATTTATTTATAATTATACTACTATTATTTCCCCTAAATTAGTTGACAGTTGAACGCATCTTACACAATAGTTAAAAAAATCTATATAAATAGTTCTCTTTTAATCTTAATTTTTTAATCTTCTAGTCCTCAATTTCTAATGTTTAGTCTGTTATAGTTCTACTTCAATTCGTCCATATCTGTACACATACCCACCGCATTATTATTATTTCCTCTGTTCTCCTTTTGCCTCTTTTCTGTGGCATTGCAGTCAAGAAGCTACTTATCTAAACAAACTGCGACTAATTACGTGAAATCTTATCTTATACGAGTATCACCACCACTCCCCAACCCATGAATTCAATTGCTTTAGGATACCATCAAGAACTAAGTGCCAAAGAAGTAGCATTTCTAGGTAGATAGTCGACTTGACTAATAATCACACAGCCTGCACTTACATACACATTGAATTCTACTCCTAACCCCCCCCCTTTTTCTCCTCTTCGACTCTTCTCCTTCTTCAATGATGGTAACACCACAGTGCCGAACAGTTATGACCCACTTAAACCCACTCAGTTCACTACTTTTCCTTTTATTCTACCATTTTCACTTTGCCACACTTGGCACTTTTTATTCTGCTCCAATATTCCCCGACACTGTGTGGTAAAAAATTAGAACTTTTCCATCTGTTATACACGGCGTAAATCTCACCTTATAATGGAGCTGCCAGTTTTTCTAAATTCTTCCTTATCTATTCCGCTGCATGCCTGCCTGCCTTCGCAGGCGCATTCTCGTCTAATTTCACTGGAAAGTTTCCAACAAGACAGAACTGTGTTTGGAATCATTTGCATCGGAGCAATTATTCGCAATCGGAAGTGGCTTTTTGCTGCAGCTGCTGCTTTTTTGCTACCTTTTCGGTGGAATTTGTCTGCCAGTGCTTACTTGGCGTGGCTGCCTGCATTCGTACCATTTCCGCTGCATAATTAACTTATTTAATGAGTGTTGATTTTTTGGGAACTGCCGCTGCAAGTGGGAGGCAGAGGAAATGATACTCGTACGAGTATGTGAGATAGTCCAGGTATGTAGAGGGCTCTTGCATTTGCGTGCTTTGTTGTTGTTACTGTATCCCATGTCTCCCCCTGTGTCAGCTTAATTACCTGTGGTGGACTGATATGCTGTGTTCCTCCTAATTGGAGCGCATATTTTTCGTTCTATATAAATATTTGACTAGTTTGCTAGTAATTAAAATATATGCTTACGTATACAAATTCACAAGAGTTCGACTAAAGCTCATTTATTTGGGGGGTTCTGCTCTTATGAGTTGACCTGCAACACGGATTTCCCCATGAAGGCTTAACATATGTGGAACTAATATTGTTTAGTTTATTGGAACCAACTCTAAATGGATTGGAACTCTTTGTTAATGTATTGGAATCCGTTGTAAGTCTATTGCAACTAATTGTAAGTCGATTGGAACTGAGTGTAATTGGATTGGAATTCATTGTAAGTTGGTTGAAACTATTTGTACATCGATTGTAACCAATTGCAAAGCAATTTTAACTTATTGTAAGTCGATTGAAATCGATTGTAACTGGATCGGAATTCATTGTAAGTCGATTGAAACTATTTGTAGGCCGTTTGTAACCAATTCTAATTCTATTCTAACTACTTGTAAGTCGATCGGAAGCAATTGTAAATGTAATTAGATTGTAATAAATTGTAAGTCGATCGAAACAAATTGTAAGTCAATTGTAACCCATTATAAGTCGATTGTAACCAATTGTAAATCCATTGTAGCTAATTGTAAGTCGATTTAAATCGATTGTATGTCTATTGTAACCAGTTGTAAGTCGATTAAAAGCAGTTGTAATTGTAATTGGATTGTAATCAATCGTAAGTCGATCGAAACAAATTGCAAATGAATTGTAACCAATATAAGTCGATTGTAACCAATTGTAAGTCGATTGTAGCTAACTGTAAGTCGATTTAAATCGAATTTTAGTCTATTCTAACCATTTGTAAGTCGATTGGAAGCAATTGTAATTGTAATTGGATTGTAATCAATTGTAATTCAATCAAAACAAATTGTAAGTCAATTGTTATCCATTGTAAGTTGATTAGAAGCAATTGTAAGCAGATGGGAACCAATTCTTTGCCGATCTGAGCTGGTTGTAAGTTGACTGGAACCAATTGTAAGCTGATTGGGACACTTTGTAAGTCGATTGGAACAAATTAAAAGTCGGCTGGTAGCAATTTTGAGGAGATGAGAACCATTGAACTATATGTCTTATAGATTCTCCAGATGATTCTTGTTAAATACTCTACAAACAATTTTGAGCGTATATTGTATATAAGAAACTCCTTTTTAACTTCCAAAAGAATGAGTGGGAGGTATGAACATATGTATATAAAGTCGATCAGTGTCAATCCCTGAATCGATTTAGCTATGTCCGTATATGTTTGTACTTTCTTGTAAAGACCATAGCCCCAGACCAAAATATTGAGCTGTCATTTTATTTGGGGATGATATTTCAATAATTACCTGGAGTGTCTTAGATTTTTTTAGCAGATCTCGGATCATATACACACCTACTTTCATACTTCTATATTCAAAAAAAGAGAATGTAAGAAGTAAAGAAAAGGAAGGGAGAGGAGAAGAGAGTTAGGCAACATATTCGGGTGGTAAAGAATTTTTTGCTTTAATAAATTTTATTTACTTGGTACTTTTTGCCCAACATCCAAGCAAAGGATTAGTTTATTTAGTGCAAAAAATTGCAAATTTCTCGAATATCATTACTGCAAGTTTTTCCATGTTTCACAATATTCCAATACATTATTGCAATATTACGATCCATCATTACAATATTACAACGTTAATAAGTCTCAGATTACAGTTTCCCCTGAAGAATCTAGTATCGCTAATTTGAATAATTGCTAGCGAAAATAAAAGCTGAGCCACCGTAGCACTTCCACCTTTCTTTTCTTATGCATCTGGGTGGCCTGTGAGATTTGTTTCACTTTCCTTGAGTCAGAAGAGTTTAATCTGAAAGCACACTTCAGCAACAGTCGTGAAATGGTTTTGGATTTTACCGTATTTCTCGACTTACTCCACCAGTTCCATAAACTTTTCATACAGCCTCTGAATATTTTAATACTTCTTTAATTCCTAAACTTTCAAAAACGTTGCTGCCATCGTTGCTGCTAATTTAAAATAATTTGTCTGCAAATGCAGCAACCGCATTATCTGAATGCGCATCGCGCCAATGCTGCGAGTATTTTGAATGACTCAGATGCTCGGTTCTTGTGCTGCACTTCAAATTGATTGCGATTATTTCAGTTATTTTTGGGCGAACTGTCTAATTCGTAATTAACATCATCCATAAAAATGCTGCACTTACACGTCCAATTCGATTCAGCTGGGTGAGAGTGGGTCTTTACATGTTTAGATAGCGTTAAAATGTGTGGACAGGGTTTAGTAAATTGCTCATAAAAATGTGTTGGCAACAAATTTCACTTTTGTCTGCAGCGAAGATTTTGTGGTGTATGAGTACAAATAGTCTCAAATAGTCTCTCGCTGAACATACATATATCGGCAGACGAAGCACGGGAAGGGTCAATTGTTCGGTTGTCCGGCAGACTGTTGGTAACAGTGAGATAATTATTGCAAAGAGAACCTTGAAGGCCTGTCGGTAGTCTGCATAAAATACCTGCCACGTATCCCTAACGAACCAAACTTTACTCTACTTACGTTGTCAGTGTTAAAAACCTCTAACCTGATTTTGGAGAATATAATATACTCGTATAAATATATTAATAGCCTTTCTAAATGGACACACCCGTATAGTACGACATCTTGAAATGCGAATTGCGGAGCTGACACTGCCAATGATAACTAAAAATTCAGGAATTATGGAGAAAAATCACATCGCCCAGAAACAGAATTAAATTAGAATAGATCATGATAGGCTCAGTCATTGTTCAAGATTTTAAATTAGCTTCCTGCTAAATATTTTCAAACTCAATATTCTCGATTAACTAAACTACTCCAGTCATTGAGAAGTATTAAAAATAGGACTATATAAAGAGTTTAGTTTAAAATATGTTCTATGGATCTAGTAATTATCATCCATATACATAGATCCAGAGATATAATTTTGAACCAAATCGAGTTAAAATGAGTATTTACAGTAGATTAATTTGGAGATACTCGCGCATTGGTGTATGAATTATAACTCCCGGGGATCTAGGAATGATATCCCATATTGGTCCCAGGTATTATCCAAATCTTAAATACTTATAAGGACATATTTTGAGCAATATATAATACGCCTGATTATTTCCTGTAGCAATAATTCATAAATATAATTCGAAGGCTCACACTAAGGATCCATATTGGACTATCAAACAAATTGAAGCGACAATGAATCTAGGCACGATAAATTTCCCAGATATAAGAGGGCCCAAGGATAATTTTTAAAAAGATTCTAAACGGAATGATTGTTTTTTGTAGCAAATCGTAATTCGAGTGCGGACACTTGACACACATCCACCTAAACTATCCAGAGACTTTATTAGAACGCGGCATTAACTACTGCATGAATGAAGGATCTTCTCATATAGATCCGGAGCATAATTTTAAAAAACTACTTATCATGAATTTGATTTTTTCCTCTAACAATTCATGCATATAGTTCGGATATACGCACGATACTCATGCGTACTCTCCAGTGAATTGTATATTTTTCCGAAGGGAGGGGAAATCTTCAAAAAGACACGAGGGTGTACGTACCACCCAAGAGTGTCAGATTTTTACTCACTAAAACCACCTCCCTAACCTAACAGTTACGCTAAGCCACAACGCGATTGTAACTGCCGTGGATCTAGTAATGATCGATCTCTCCTACACAAAAAGACCCGGAAAATAATTTTTAAAAAAGCATATACACATGCCCTGAAAAAAAATGTTCCATAGCAATCTAAATTTGAAGCGCACACACACACCCAACCACACGTGCTGCACACTTGCTACTCCAACTTATCAACTTTGTCTACAACTTGTCTACAAATATTCCCCAGATTGATGGCGAGTTTGTGTGTGCCTCTGATGGCTGCGCTATTAAAATTTCTTACAAAATTCACATAACGCATTTGCAGCACTTAAATGTAAATGTGTGTCCGCAAAATGTCGACAAATTTGAAACATAATTAAGAAAAAAAAGAGAAAATGTGTTTTAAATACTTTAAAATTTAGTAGGTTCGCCACAAGTGTTTCATATTTGCTGCTCGACGCTCGTCATGTGCTCCATGCTTAGACAATTTTATGACAATTTCTGCACAAATTGTACACCAAGTCCACTTGCGACTATGTGTGTCGGTGGCGATGTCCGGGCCGCCGAGCGCGTGTGTGTGCGTGTGTGGGTTAAGTTGGTGTAGTGCCTATATTTATATTAATAGATCTTGATGTGCAAAATTCCACGAATTTCAACTGAGTGCCAATTTATTTTGGAAGCTGAAAAGTTTAAATTTTCAAATGTGTTTTAAGTTAAACAAAAACTGAGATTATGGGAACTGAATAGCCTCGGTTTACAAAATGGTACAGACTCATGGGTTCAATAATGACCAGCCATGAAAGAGTTAAGAGAAGTTGTAAGTGGCTTAGAAACTTTGCAAGATAGTTCAACAAATTCAGTAGACACAAATAGCCTCCGATTGGTAGAATTTACATTAAAATACAGCAAGAGTCATTCTTTAGTCGCATAAGTGACACATAAGAGTCACACTGAAGCTTTGATGTAATTTCAGTATTACATAGTGAAGGTGTATTTGTATTTTGAGTTGCTTAAGAGTTGCACTGTTCATGACTGGAGCTCTGGAAATGATACTCAACGTGACGCCACCAGGCATAGCAAGCATAGGTAGAAGAAGTGTAGCTAAAACGGACTACATGGCGTCGCGTTTTAATTGGGAGAGAAGGTTCCGGACTATAACCGAAGAGGGAGGGTGGCGTAGAAGCATGAAACCTAGCCAAGGGACCTCTAACATCTACACAGACGGCTCAAAAAATACGGAAGAAGTAGGACCTGAAATCTACAGCGTAGAGCTGGCAGTCAGTCAAGCTGCTTCTTGATCACTGCAGTATTTTCCAAGCGAATGTTTTTTTTTGTGTAGAAAGCCCCAGAGCTGGCCTACACTAAAACAGAAAGCAACTCCAATGTAAACATCCTCGTAGATAATCAGGCAGTGGTATCAGCAATTGCCTTATACCGTATTACGACCAAAAATGTTCTAAAGAGTTTGGAAGCCATGGAGAGGCTATCCGCAACTAGACGCCTACATATCTATTGGGTACCGGGCCACAAGGGCATTGAAGGAAACTAAATAGTAGATGAGATTGCCAGAAACGCTATTCAGCTAGAATTTGAACAAGAAAACGATGTGCAGAAACCTCTAAAACATGTACAAAATGAAATTGATGAAGATATAAAGAGACAGGTAAGGACGAGGTGAAATAGCTTAACCACCTGCCAAACTGCGAAAGTCATGTGCAAATCAATCGTAGGAAAGTATACTCGATTTGTACTGGTACTGTCACTGAAAGACTACAGAACTATCACGAGTATATACTGACAGGCCCCAGTTTACTAGCGGCACACGCATAAAAGGAGGGAATCACAAATGATGACATATTCAGTAAATGCAGGGAGCCGGGTACGAAGGAGACTTTGGAAAATTTTATATGCATATGTCCTGTGTTATCAAGAACACGCTTAAATTGCTTAGGGGACTCTGGGAGAAGTTTTCGGAATGGAACTTCAACCACTCCTGAGATTCGCTAAAAACGTGGACATCCTACAAGATGCCTACAACTCTACTTAGCGGCTCCAACTCTACTTAGCGGCTCCAGCTGGTACCGCTAGGGATCAATAGATCTCTGTGTGACTTACGGTCAGCCAAATCTACCCTTTTTAACAAAATTTAATTTTTGTCAAAGGAACTATTTAGGCCATTTTCAGATAATTTCGCTCAAACGGCTACTGCAGCAGTTACTGATGATATTAATATAGTTACCAAAAGTCCAATCTGCGACCACAATTTTGAGCAACTGTTGAGGTACGACGTAAATAAGGCGTCTAATATTGATTTCTAAATAGTCAATATAATTTATATAAACACTCTCTGGTTGATCATTATAAATCTGTTACTTTACTGGAGATACTGAAGATGTGCTAATGTACAAAATTGGAGCTCTATTTCTCGACGTTACCTAGTTTTCAAACTGAGATTAGTCCACAGTTGCGCTCGACTTATGCCACGTTTCTCCATTATTATTATTAAAACCCCATCTCGGTGCATTGGATGTCTCCAAATTATCGCTCATATTTCATGCATTTGTATTTAATATTGCAAACTTTTCAAACTGTCCTCAACTCACAAATTAAAATACCGCATGCATAATTTTCGTATTTTACTTTCATTAATTCCAGCGTAGCCTCTCCGCTCGTGCTTTCGCTTTGGCACCACATCATAAAATTTGAAAATTTAATTGAAATTTTTTGGTCCATTGCTTTCTGGTGGTATGGAACGAATATCATATCGGTTTATCATTTGATTTATAATTACGGCTAGAAATTTCACCATACATATTTCTGCTAATAGCAAGGATTTGCGTTCGAAATTTATGAGCGTTTAATTGCCAAATTGTGATTAAAAGTTTGTGTATTGAACTATTTTGTGTGTGTGCAAATAAAGTTCAGATTTAAAGCAGATTATTTTGGAATATCATTTTATTTACTCGCACTTTTGTGCAAATTTGCCTTTAAAGCCGGTTCAGCATAATATTATTGCAGAACTTCCTGCTCGCACAGCAAATATACTTGCATCAGTCTCTGCTCTGCCGATGACACAGTTTCACCATATTCTCTCCCAGTTGGCTATCCTGGGCGTGCATTCATTATGAGCCATGCTGAGTAACACAATACTTGCCCGTCATTGGTAGTACTTGCGTACTTCAGCTGCTGCCAGTTGGTCCTGTTGAAGCACAATTGTTGCTGCTTTAGTCCTCCTGCTGGCTGGATGTCTTTCGGTTGCTGTGATACTTTTTTTTGCGCAGAAGTTTGCATGAACAACGACCGCAACTATTACGCAAGTGCTAAGATGTGGATTTTTTCTTTTAGTTCACCTTTAGGTGACTACTTCCACCAGAGTTCTGGAGTACTATCGTCGTTGGATTGTGCGGTAGCTGCAGGTATGAACTTTAATGGTGCTTCAAGTAGTTAAGAGTGCGCGCGTATGCGACAGGCATATCAAGTTTTTGCCCATTTGAACAGGTCCAGCATAAAATTATGTTATGGCAAATAATGCCAAGAAGATTTCTTCATGTCCCTACTAAGGGCTTTCTTTGCATAAAAACGCACCCAGTCAGTCTTCTTATGTAATGGCAACATGCAACAGTTTTTTTTTTTGTTTTTTTGTTTGCAGTGTGCAGCAAGCGGCATGAGTGTCGCAAGTTTTTCCATTGCGGGTTTGTTGTGTTTTACTGCAACAAAATGTGTACTAAAAATGACTTCAAACATGTGGTTAACAGAGCACTGTTAACACTCTGCTAATGCTCTGTTAAGATGCTTAAATTGATGATATGCACAGAGTGAGTCTTCCTACCACCATACACAGAGCATACTGTGGGAACATGATTGTATTGTCTGAAAGAGGCGTGCCAGGTTTTAGATTATTATAGATATCAATAAGTGATCAACATATCGGAGTGGACTTAACCATTTAGTCACTTCAACAACATATTAGGTCTTTATGATAGCACTGTTTACCATTATATTTATTATTATGACCAATAGCATATATCTATATACTTTTTAGGATGTTAATTTAATATTTTTCTTAGAGGAGGTATAATATCATACCTACATCTATCTTAGAAGATGTTAATCGAATATATTTGTATTAATCTCTGTTCGTCACCAAAGGAATGGTACATTCTTAGTATCTGCAGAAAAGTTTAGGTCTTACTATTTGGAAGTCATTTTGTATGTTACATGTTTATTATTTGCATTGTTACATATTTATTCTAGAACAGAATAGAATACAATAGTGCGGTAGGCCGGAGATCAGCCAAAGAAGGAGGTCTGCAAGCACTCAGGCATTGATGCCCATTCTACTATAGGCCTGGAAATATTTGAGGGAAAAGGTAGATGGAGGATTTTGAAAGGGAATTTACACCTTTTCAAACTTCTTGGACTCTTTTATGAATCTCAGAAGTCTGTCCAGGGATAAGGAATGTACGCTGTCCATTTCCAAAATATCTGACCCTAATATACTTATTTATTGTGGTAGTTTATATTGTTAGGGATATAGCTATATGTATTTATATTAATTACTTTATAGGAGCTTATTTATTGTAGTGATTATAATAATTTATGTTAATAATATGATAATAATATAATAGATTATTATAACTAGGAAGTAACAAGATCTTTAGCTGCTAGGGCTTTTGTCTTAATATTTTTGTTTTGTTTAATTGCCTGTTCTTCCTGCTAATTATTTGTTTTTTTGGAAGAAGTGTCTTCTTCATAAGGCAAAAATCATTTCCTTCATTATTTTTTCTATATAATTATTATTATTATTATATCGATATCAATGATTCATTATATTCATATGACAAAAGTAAGTTCCTTTCTCAAAACTTTTCCTGTATAGTTATTACTATTATATCTATATAAAGACCGAGACTTACTGAGGTCCTCAACCAAGATTTACTTAGAACCTCAGTCAAGACTTACTTAGAACCTCACCCAAGATTTACTTAGAACCTCAACCAAGACTTACTTTTGTCCTCAAATTAAAAGTTCTTGAAGGATTTTTAGAGATCTGTCATACATGAGTAGGATCATAAGAGCGGTAAACCCACAGTTTACACAGTGTATTTTTTAAGAGAAGATGATCGTTGGACTATTGCAAAAAGCATGGGAAATCGTTTTCTCTCCGTTCTCTTGTTCACAACTTCTGAAAATAATACTATTATATTACTATTTTCTAACAGGAGATGCGAGTCATACCTTTGAAAATAACATGGAAACTTATTCCTAATCATCATCACAAGTTCTGTTGATAGGTTAGGTTAGATTAAGTTCAGTAAGTACCCATCATCATCATTGAAAAAGGTTTAACTTCCTTACTAAATGCCTCCTTTAACCACCGACTTCTGCTACGAATATATTCACGTACATCTTGGCAACCCTGCTTTATACAGTCAGTTCACAACATGTTCGTTGCAACCACCAAGCACAACACAACCAGCTAAAACCTGCTCTGGCTTTTGGCGGTTGTATGCGTTTGACGAACATGTTGCCTTGCAATCGCTTCAACTGAATGTGTAGGAAATTAGTGGAATTGCAGATAGAACTTCCCCTCAGTTGTAGTTTGACTGTGAACGTGTTTGGTGGTGATAATGTGTTGTCGCATGACACTACCGCGAAGCTAATCGAAGGTGCGTAAGAATGCGTTTGGACGTGCTTACATTGTTGTTGCATCGTGGTAAACAAAACTTGGTGTAATAAAAGTTGTTGCACTTTTGACCTTAGAAATGGAAATTTAAATTGCAAATTATAATGAAAATTTATGTGAACAAAATTACTGGAGCAGTGATAATAGTGGAATTGTGTTAAATGCAATTAAAAGTGGACTTTAAACGCATGTTCAACAACTGCTCATCAACTCGTTTGTCATGCAGAGAGCCAAAAGTTTAAATCTAAAATATTTGAAAAGGTATTTATGACTAAACAAGCTCGTTGTGGTGGTCAGTCATGGTCAAAGAGACTGCTAATAAGCAAATAAACAAATCCTGCGTTGCTTTGTTGATATATGCAAATTTAAATATTAATAATACAAGCGGAAGAAAATGTGTGTCATCGTCAGACATTGTATGAAAATATTTCAGCACCACATCTACGTGAATTGTTCATAAATTGTTAAAAATATAATCATCAAAAGTTTCAAAGCAACTCTCTGCAATTCTACAGTTGTGCAAATAAAAATAAAACTAACTATTCCCTGACACACTCGGATTAATCACCAGTCAACTTTACTGAGCCCGTACTTCGTCGTCAATTTGCTTGGAAAAATGTTGGCTGTCAAGAATTTCTTTTTGCCGGAACGCGCTAAAGCACCCGAAACGCCGCAGCGTTTTTCTCGCATGCCCGAGGCATTTCTACGGTCTATACGCCGGCGTTCGTTGCGTGTGAAACGCGCCAAAAGTCTCGTTGTGCCCGATCGGGAGAAACGGAAATCAGGTGAGGTACAGTGTTGCTTTCGACAGCGAACCGATCAACAAGTTTAGGGCAACTAGGATATAAGAAAGCATTTATAGCGGTGATGCTCAAAGCTCCGCAAGCGGGCGAAAGCTGTTTTAAGTCTCTAATCGTATGTATGATAGCCTTCATTATACCGCCAAACTCATTACAGCGAACAAAATTAGTGCATATATGATTTAAGAGAGGATTTATAGCAGTGATGCCCAAAGCTCCGCAAGCGGGCGAAAGCTATTTTAAATGTTTTATCCTATGTATGATAGTTTTCATATACCGTCACAGCGAACCGATCAACAAAAGTAGGGCAACTATGTTATAAGAAACATTTATTGCAGTGATGCTCAAAGCTCCGCAAGCGAGCGAAAGCTGTTTTAAGTCTTTAATCTTATGTATTTTAGCCTCCGATATACCGCCAAACTCATTACAGTGAACCGCTCAATACAATTAGGGCAACTATGATATAAAAAAGCATTTATAGCAGTGATGCTTAAAGCTTCGCAAGCGAGCGAAAGCTGTTTCAATCCTATGTATGATTGTCTTTATTTTATCGCCAAACTCATTACACACGTAAATGACAAACGGCAAATGCTTAAGTATTAGAATCGTTGATGTACAATAAAAATTATCAGAATTTTGGACCTTCTTGAAAACTCAACACTTAACCCCAAAATACACAAAAGCGTACTTTCATCACCCATCGGAGTAATGATGATACAAATTTTGAACAAATCTGCAGGCATCTTGTTACAAGTTGGAGGCGCATTTTAAGCTATCCTAGGACAGAATACTTTAAAAACATTCGACTCAGGTTTTTGTAATAAGCATAAATGCAGAGATGTATTAAAAATTTGTTCTCATTGTGACACTGATCACTTGATCATTGTGATCAGTGCAGTGGAACTAAATATTTAATTTTAAATAAAAATGAAAGCTCTTGCTTACGCTTGATAGCCGTCCACATTACAGTTCTCTTCAATGAATCGCTCCAGCTTTTTGCTTCAGGCATGTTTTTATGTGAGCACTTTAAGCAGAGTACCTGATGTTGAACTTGAAATGTCAGCATGGGTATTTGGGCCTTCAGAGTAGAGCTTAGCAACTAATAAGTAACCCTTCACCTTATCATAAACATGTACTTTATAGCATAAGCTCATAAATTTTATTGTAAATTGCTTTTTACATGATCAATTTTATTAACATGAAATCAAATAATCATAAATCGTATGTTACAATGGTCACAAATAATATGATTAGAATCTCACGATTGATATAATTGGATGATCACAAATTATATGGTTAATCTGTCACGCATGATATGATTTAGTCCTCTGTTTTAGAACAGCAATCAAGAAATGAAGCACAATCTGATCTTCAGTAATTAGGAAATTGAATGTCAATTTCAAAAGATTATAAGAAAAGAAAAAACCTGGAAATCAAGGAATTAGCTTAGTCAAAGATGGATCTTAGAAGTCAGGAGTAGGCATTGTTTTAGATACAGATTCATTTCCGTGGTTTTTTATTCAATGGCATCTGAAATAGTTTTTATATAACGACATAATATATATCATTTAGGAGGAACCAGGTGTGAAGAAGTAATTTTTTTTACTTGTAAAGTTTCATTGTTTATTTTTTATTTATTTAATTAATTATTTCTTAATTTCATAGATTGCCTCTATTAAATAGACAATTTCTTCCTCCCCTAAAATCAAAGCTTAGAGAAAACTGTCAATTCGGTGTGGCGTAGAACAAATTCTTTTAAAAGTTAGTTATAATTGCATGGGTTGTACTTTTAAAGGTTCTATAAAGTCACCCAAAACAGCATTCGCATGAAAATTTATTATTTTTAAATTTATTAAGATGACTAGATTGATTCAAAAGAAATATTTACCACACTACTATGGGCTTTGGAACTATATGCTAGTTTCATTGAACATATTGTCTTTAATATAGACAAAGGATACATGGAAGTAATGTATTATTTGTATGGTATCTCCACATAATCTTAAATATGTGTATGAGAGATGTTCAAATATAAATCGGTTTAAGAATATTGCCGGTTTGTTGTCATTATTCTAAATATTCTCCCAGACATTTGTGATAATCTGATCATCTACTTAATGTGAGACTTAAACCTTCTGACTCATTAGATTGTGAGCAAAATAGATTTGATCCGTTAAAACTTGGATAAATTTGTTATAGAAATAAACAAATGTAAGGAATAGTTATAGGAGGGCAGAGTGCAGAAGAACTTAATAGCTGATTATTTTTCCAAAGCCTTTAACTATTTTCTTTATCAATTATGCCTACTATTATTATAATTTGTCTATGCTTTTCCAAGGTGTAAGTATAATTATGAATAACTAACTATACTATTATAGTCATAGTAATATGGGCATCAATGCTTGAGGGCTTGGAGACCTGCTTCTTCGGCGGTTCTGCGGTCTACCCTACACTCCTTGTATAGTCATATGATTATTGTGCGTCTTACTATATATGATAGCAATCAACATATGTAATTTATGAAAAGAAGGGAACAATTTGTAGAAACAAGTATTTCTAGAGAGTGAGACTAGTATGCTTACCATGAAACCAAGGAGCTCGGCTTTCTTTATCACTTCTCCATTATTTATCACATGACACATAAAATGTTAAATAATATAAAAAACATAATAAATTTGATTATTCTACAATTACCTATTGATCGGTTGTCCCCCTGGTAATCGATTATATACATAAAATCATATTATATCAAGTTATTAAATGCTCATTCTCCTATCAAAAGTTCAATTACATCAATTTTTATCTATTTTATTTCCGCTTTTATTGGCATTAATTTTCAATTAAACACTTTGTGCTTGTTTACAATGGTGCCAATAGAGGCACATTACGGCCAAGAATAACAACAACCACAACAACAACAACAACAGCAGCAGCAACTCCGACAGCATTTAACACTTTGGTGCTAAACACAACCCATAAAACATGTCAAATAGCAAACCCGCATTGAAATCTCGCCTCAACTCCAGCTCAGCTGGTGAAGTTTATTGCGGTATTGCGGTGTTAATTACGGCTCCACGTTAGCGCTCGAGTGTCAGAAGGAAACAGGAACCTTGCGTTAGTTACTCTTTTCCGCTTTGCGGTTGCTTACTCTGGCCTTTGACTGCCAAGTTTAACTTGTTTGCTGGAGTTGCAGCACAAAATTGTGCTGTGCACAAATAAACTAAAAACTTCGATTTTATGAGGGTACTTACTGCATCATGGATTTGCCTCACAAGATTTTTAATATTCGATTTAAGAGGTACAGAAATTTTACTTTAAATCCCTTTTATTTTTTATAGATACACTTTTGTGCTAATGACCCACATATACGTAATTCCCATACCAATCGCGTCTGGAAGACATTTCATTCAAACGACTTTTCCACTTTCATTTTCAATTTTTAACACAAATTTTTCTGTTCTTTCATTTTATTCCTTTTTGATGTTTGTTTTTTTTTTCTTTTCTCATTCCTGTTCATGTTCAAGTGTCGCACTTTTGGTGGGCAACTCAATCCACTTCGAAATCTCTGCAACGTGCTTGAAATTTGAAAATTGTTCGCCAACAACCCCAAAAGACGAACTTTTCTTTGGCTGAAATTCGCAACAAGTGCGTTTCGTATTTCGTTTAGTTCAGAGGCCTTCCTTCGTCTTCCCTTAAACACCTTTTTCTTTAGGCGGAGCATATTTTCTTAAGTTCAATGTAAAGTTGGCTACCTTCGGTACAAAGCAAACAAGATTGATTGCCTGTGATAAGCTCAAAGATTACACAGTGGCATCCGATTAAAGGGTCAACCCCTTTTCCCACTGATAAAATGTGGCATATCCATATTTCTTTATATTTTGCGAATATTGGTAAGCAATGTACGGGATGTACGGGAGTATGAAGATGTTGAGATTTGTACCAACTTCCCTCGGGTCGTTTGGGAAACTCGTCACACAACTATTGTCAATTGAGACATGTACATCATGCCGTGTTGTAGTTGATTAAATGCATGGCATGAATAAAGTAGAATATATTTAATATTTGAGTTTTCAGCTTACTTTTTATATTTTGGAGATTTTCAACTTCTTTGTAGTGGTGATAGGAGTACTACTCGCATGTTTGCCTTCTCATTCCCCTTTTAGTCAATACCTACATATGAATTAAAGCTGTGATTCGCCAGTCTCAAACCAACCTATTTTGGTAAGCATATTTTCGGTCAACATAATTCCATTCCTCTAGAGCAATTGCATGCCTCCTCTGAAGTTATGGACTAATAAAATCTATCACTTAACCTTTTGGTGATTTTTGGAAACAAGAAGAAGGTTTAAGGGGCTGTATATTTACATTGTTGGAATATTGCATGTCCCTTCTGGAGTTATAAACTGTTCCACCCAATCTGTTTTTAATTTTTGGAAACAAAAACACGTCGTGAGGTGCTTGATGTTCACATTGTTACAACAATTCCTATCTTAAAGAAACTATTCATCGCAGTAACTTGTGTCCTTGTCACTTCTCTACTCCATTCTATTTGAGACTTATGTGGCCAGCATTGCTGAAAAGCCTAGCTTAGAATACTCATTCGTAACTCCAACCGCGAGGACGTTTGGCCACAGTTCCTTTCACATAAAACTTAAGGCTCTGAATAGATTCCTGTTTTTAGTTCCAAGGATTTGGTTTAAAATTTGTTACCCTATGAATATAATTTTTATTTTAGACATTAATTAATAATAATATATTATAACATATAATATATTATACCATGTATATTTTTATTCCTTCTAATTCCCCAGATTGCCATTTGGAGAGAAAAGAAAAACCTCAGTTACACTTTTATTTAACTAATTTATTTATAAAATTCTTTCCCTGCATCATTTTCCCACAGCAATCAATTTTCAAATATGCAAAACGCATCAAATGCGTTTGTCGCTGCTCCTTTCCGTTTCAGTGCAACGCTGCACTTAATGCACGCAGGCACACTGCTGCATGACATTATTCCAATTTGATCCAAGCAAAGCGCGTTTTCTGAGTGTGTGGAAATTTAATTTGTTTCGCTGCAAGTGACGCATTTTTGTGCTGCTTGGTTCTCACTTCTCACTTGATTATTGATTGTGTGGAAAAATGCTATTTACGCCGAGCTGCGCACTCCGTTTCGCTGGCAGTGTCTCGAGTCACTTCATCTTATCAATTGCGTTTCCATTTCCATTCACTATTGGCAGTATTTAGTTATAAAGTTTTCCTTTTATATGCGGTAAAGAACTTTTCATGGTTCTATTGCTATTTATTGGTGTAGTTTCGAAGGAACTGAAAAGCTTTAATGGTGTGAAACTTACTGATTAGTGTTCATTGGTGCCGAACAAATTGATCAGAACAAATCCTCTTTCGGAAATCCATGATTTTCTAATAAACCTATTTTGAGATTTCAAAGAATTCAAGAATAGAGAAAGGTATGTTTTAAATAATTGTATCCATTTTCTAGAATTTTGTGGCGATATCTCAAATAGAAAAATTCTTCTCTTCGGAGTTCTGTTGTGTTATTCTAGCTGTTTAATATGTGTTTCTGTGTTTCTTGCGATTCTCCCATATGTCGCTTGCTAATCCTAAATATGTAATATAGTAGTCAGTTTAATAGTGGTCTTCTGCAGATTCTTTCTTATGTCCTTTGTCCTAGTCCACATCATAAAATAGTTATAGAAACTTGTATAGTAGTTTTCTTGAGACTTTCACGTAACTATATCACTATTATTTTCCAGCAATCATCAGAGTTGTTGAAGTGGACTTACATTTGTCATCCTAAAATTGTCATGGTAACTTTGTATAGGGCTTTTCTTGTGGTTCTCTCATACGTCTCTATTTTCCACCGGTCATGGAAGTTTCTGAATGATACTTTTATTTTTCTTCCTTGTAGCTTCACAGTGGTTTCTAATAGCTTCAGTTTTGATTATCTTCACTATATACGTGTCCAGCCTTTAAGCAATTTCCTGTAGAGAATACAGAATACTGTATAATATTGTTTGAGAATCTCCTTTCCTGCTCTCTTCCAGCCTCGCATTAAAGATCCCACAGTGCACTATCAGTTATCATAATATCAATTTTTTCAGCGTTTGTTTATTATCACTACTGTAATCATGATCATTTTCTAATTAAATAAAAGTAATTAACAACTGAAGAAAGTTTGGCCCTAGACACTCACTTCATACGTGAACTTTCCCCTTTAAAGTGCATAAAAACGCTCGTATATCAAATGGAAGTGTTGCAACTGTTAATAAAATTACTTATTACTCATCCGCAGTTTTCTTGAGACCTTTCTTGCAACATGTTTCTCGGCTTTTTACGGCTTGCCTCCGATGAAACTCGTAAATAGCATTTATAACTTTCAACAAAACTTCAACTTTCAATTTTATTTTTGTCACGCAAATTTTTTTCATAATTTTTTTACATTACACAAGTTTTTAAATCCAACTGACAGACACTTCTCTCTTTGCTGAGTGTTTTCTTTTTGTTTTAATTGTTAGTTTACCAAATCTCCATAACAATAATTAATTTTGTTTTTCTCTTTTATCTTGCCATTAGTTTGTTTACAAGCTCACTACAAAATGACAACAGAAAAGACCATCGTCATCAAATTAAATATTGTAAATGAAATCCATGTTGACTGATGTTAAATGTCAATTGTGACATACCTTTTGACATAGTTGTAGTTTATAGAGGCAGCAGCAGAGTCATGGATTGATTGTGCTACAACCTGCATTAATGTAGTGACACAGAGTGTAGACAAATAATTAAGTACAGACTAGCTTTTATTCCTATTATCTTTGGTTCGAGAGAATCACGCGACCCGATGAGGTCGTTTAGTATACCGAAATGAGTTCATCGCCCTATACTTGGAAGTAATTTCCAGACTATTCGTATCAATTATTTATCCAGGTATATATTAAGAAACTCAATCTCGATAGTTAAACCTTTTCAACAGACATCTGTCTAGGATGTTCCCGCAAATTAGTCCCAAAATACAATATTTCTGTTTCTCAGCGTCGTCGACTGTATCTGATAAGTATCTAATAGTCTCTAAAGTAGCCGGCTGTATATCTAAAGTGGCTGGCTATATCTGATTAGTATCTCATAGTCTCTAAAGTGACCCAAGTCGTTAAGTATCTTTGAACATAATTTCACAGGGTATAATCATATTGGCAATTAGTACTATTATAAAGACTCCGCTACAGAAAATTCCCTCGCACAAAATCATCTCATACTAGTGTCTCTACTAAATGCTACCATTGTTATTCACAGTCTCTAAATTGCTTCCCCACTAATCCTTCAAGAACTGCACTACATTTTAAAAAAAACTATTTAAAGGCGCTCACCCATCTCTAGAACCATAGATCACATTTTCAAGCTGCTTTCTTATATACAGCCCTATTAAATAGACTATTCCGATAGTACTTTCAAACTATTCAGATACCTAAACCATTCAAAGAATATACACAGACTACTCATAAACTGTTAGAAGATCGTCCAGAAAGTATGCAGAGATAGTTTATGGACTGTTCAGAGAGTATACTCATAATATGGAGGCACTCTTCATTATCTATTGAAAAATTATTAAGAGTCTATTCATGGACTATTTATATACTGTACTTGAGATATCCAATGATAATTCTAAACTGTTCAGATTCAACTATTCAAAGGTTATTCAAGGACTATTCATAAACCATTCAAAGGCCCTTCGGAAATTATTCACATATAGTTCAGGGACTGTTCAGAGAAAATTAACAAACTATGCTATACTATTCAGAAACTATTTAAAAATTATTCTGAAACTATTCAATACTGTACATAAAATATCCGAAGACTATCGAAAGGCTATTCAAAGATTATTCAGAAATGATTCAGAAATAGTTCATGGAATGTTCAGAGAGTATTATCAAACTATGCTATACTATTCAGAAACTATACAAAGTCTGTTCAGTACCTCTTTAGAAACTATTCATAAACTATTCATAAACTATTTATATACTGTACTTTAGCTATCCCAAAATTATTCGGAGTCTGCTCAGACAATATGCAGAAGCAAGTCTTGGACCACTGATATATTATACAAAGACTCAGAATATATTCAATGCATATTTTCAGACTATTTAGATATTGTTTATAAACTATTCCGATACCATTCAGAAACGGTTAAAAGACATTTAACAGACTAATCAATAACTATTCTTAGACTATTCAGATACTCGTGTAAGACCCTCAGGGACTATTAAGAGATTTTTAAACAATTATTCATGAAATATTCAAAGTCTATTTATACTGTTTAGAAACTAATTAAGTATTGTAAGTACTAAATGCAGAGGGTGTTCATAAACTATTCAGAGACAGTTCGAAAACTAAACAGAGACTATTCATAAAATATTCACAGGCTGTACATAAACTATTCAATTAATGTCCAAAAACAGAAACTGTTCCTAGCCTATTCGGTGATTGTTCATAAAGTATTCAAAGACTATTAATTAACCATTCATAAACTATTCATAAACTATTCATAAACCATTCATGACCAGTTCATCAATTCCTCAGACACTATTCAGAAACTGTTGATTAACTATTCGATGATGTTTCATACACTATTCAAAGAATATTCATTAATCATTCACAAACTATTCAAAGGCTATTCATGGGCCATTCACAAACTATTCAAAGACTATTCATTGGCCATTCACAAACTATTCAAAGACTATTCATTGGCCATTCACAAACTATAAAATATTCAGAGACTGTTCATAAACTACATAAAGACTGTTCGTAAACTATTCAGGGATTCTTCATAAAGTCTGCAAAGATTGTTCCTAGAGTATATAGAAACTGTTCTTAAACTACTCAGAGACTGTTCGTAAACTATTCAGAGATTGGTCATAAAGTATTTAGAAACTATATTAAGAATATTTTCAAAATATATCCAAATACTGTTTGTAAACTATTCAGAGACAATTCATAAACTACTCAGAGATTGTTCATAAAGTATTCAGAGAAGGTGCATAAACTAATCAGAGACTGTTCAGTAACTTTTCAGAGACTATAGCATTCATAAAGTATTTAGGTGCTTGTAATAGATAATTCAAAGCACTCTTCAGAGACTATTCTAAGACTTTTGAAAGATTTTGTATGTCCAGTTTAGCCAAATGAACTCTGAATTTAAATGACCGCAAATATGTTGTTGTGCAATGAAATGTCAATATGCCCTCCGCCCCTTGTATAGAGTGTATGTGGTGGAAGTATAATCGAACAAAGACCTTTTGTTGTTATTTGGACTCTTGAGCAAAATTGCTTGCAAAATATTCATAATCAGCAATTTGCAGAAATGAATTTTTTGTATGGCAATAAAAAATGATGTTCAATAAAATTTTGCAATTTCCTTTAACAATGAAAGAAGTGGAAAGAAATATAATAATTTCTTAACATATTTTAATCTTCATATGCGCAGCAGGCTGCGCTGTAACAAGAGGTTGATTTCTCACAAATGCCTGGCATGACTTTCAACTTGTTAGGCAATTTTTTACCTAAAGGTAAAAGTTTATAATGCTAGGCTTCGGGAGAAAATGTATAATGTTACCAGGGCTGAGTGAAATTGCCCAAATTGATCATCATTGGATAGGTTCGCTACCGACACTTTCCAAAAATTATCTTAGAGTAAATTAACTCGCAGTCTCCCTCCGATTTATTACCAAAGTGGATGTTACGAGTTCCTTCCTTTGGAGTGAAAGCGTGCTTACGAGTTGCTGAACAATTTGTTCAACAATTAATTTAATATTTTTTATGTGTTACCGGCGCCATTCCTCCATTTACTGACGCTGGCTTCCAGTGATGCATGAACTAAAACCTATTTTTAAATTGTAAATCCTCATTTTCTTCACTTATCGTACAACTATTCTCAATAAATCTTACATTTGCATGCCAAGCAATCATTTTTTACATTTTTTCGTTTGTTTAATAATCAATCATTTTTCTATAAATGGGTTTTTAATGTTATCATTAAATATTTACAATTTATACAATTGTGTTACTGTGAGTGATTCTTTAATGTTATCATTTTATTTACTATTTATACAATTGTGTTACTATGAGTGTCTTCCGTGTAAGTTGGCAACAAGAAATTGCAAACATAAAATGTGACTTTTCAGTTCCAATTTAACAAATAATTAACGCAAGTATTTACACAGCACAGAAAACGTTTGTAATACTCCTTGAGATGGAAATAACACGATTTTTTTTTCCTCTATATTATTACTCAATTATGTATGTAAGTTAATTATGGCAATGACAATGGAGTGAAACAAAGGCTTTACTATAGAACAAAATATAAGAGAAATAATCACTTAAAGACCGTGACCATGGCTGCATTGATTTTGCTCGTAGATGAAGATGAAATGACACGCTGAGGGCAAACGCAGAATATGGAACAATTCGTCTGAGAATTGATTTGTTGTAAAGACACATGATTTTGTAGACACATACGACTATACAATTCTCAGCAGAAGTGGATTTTTTCCTGTTGGTGACACATACGGCAGTACAATTCTCAATGTAAATACTTTGTATTATGTTTGAGCTCTGAGGAATAAATGATAAGGACAAATTGTAATAAAATTTTGTGCAGGCCTCTGTAGCTAGTACTCATTGCCCCAACACCTTGCAGTCAAATTGTTAATTATGGTGTAAGATATAATAATAATAATAATAATAATAATAATAAAAATTATGTGGCTCTATTGTAAACGCAACGAAAAATTTTACAACAATAAACAAACTTTTTATTGTAGTATGCAAAATCTTTTTATTACTGAAGGAACTGCTGATCGATCCACTAATTGGGCATCGCTGTTCTACACTATGAAGTCCGTGTTACTTCTTTAATTTGTAAAATATATTTTCTTTTATATTTAATTACATTTTTTTTTGTATTTATAAAATATATTTTCCTTGATCTTGTTTTATAATGGCCTCTTCTACATTGCTAAAGTTCACTACCACTCCAGTCGAATGACGTACATTCAACGATTAAGTAAAAAAAAAAATGTTTTTTATTTAATGTAATCTTTAAAAAAAGGCTACTTGCGAAAAAAAATCATTTCGCTTACTTTGTATTTTATCTTATCTGCTATCATAAAAATTACTTAGAAATGACTTTCTTGCCTAAAATAAATTTTGTTTTTATTTTATTTGCTGTCATACAATTTTTTTATCTTATCGTTTAACTGCGTCTTAATTTATTTTTTAGTGATTTCTCTCTTAATTTTTTTGTTTGTTTTTTTATTTACGTCTTTTTTACAAAAAATGTGTTTTTAGATTTCATTATTTTTGTTTAAATATTAAGCAGACACGCTTCAGTATCAGTGTTGAAGGAAGTAATCAAACAAATGTTTTCAGAAATTATATTTTCAGAAATAATTCTGTCGTTATAAATTATTTTATTACAAAGAATTAATATATAAAATTTAAATATTATTATAATATTATTAAAATTAATTTTATTTGTTTTGAGAATGTTTTTTCAATAATTTTTTGATAATTTTATTTTTGTGTTTATAACTTTTTCTTTAAGTCTTTTTATTTTTTTATTTTTGTTTTTTTTTTTTGCTGATTACTCTTTCTTTAATAGTATTTTTAGTTTTTTTCTGTTTTTATTGTTGCTTTTTTGGCTTTTTTTAATTTTTTGCTCTTGCTTTTATCATTTTTTTGTGCTTCTTTATTGTGTTTTATTTTAGTTCACTTTTAAACAATTTACATTTTATTTATAGATTTTGTTGATGTTTTGAGAGCTTTGTTTTCTTAGTTGTTCGCTAAGAATGTAGGGACAAGGTCATCAGAAAGTGGTTCTAATATTAATTTTGTTGTTGTTGATATTATTTAAAATTCAGATACGACGCGTGAAGGGTAAAGTTGTGAAGGGTAAGGTGGGCATCATATACGGTTGAAGGACTAGGGATTGATAACGAGCATTTAACCACAGTGGTAACATTTTTTTTTTCTCTATTTTATTATTATGATTGTTTCATAAGCATAACTCAACAATGCTACAGTGAACATTCTGGAAAATAAAACAGCTAAGAAGAAAGATTAACCGTGGGCATTGAGGTACTCACTTTACTCAAAGACCTACCTATATATTGCAGCGAATCAGTAAATATTTTGTGTAGATTCATTATTCCTTATGGTTGTACAGTCTGTTCAAAAATTACAGAGAGATCGATAATGTAGAAAGTTTAAAAGATATTTGTTTAAATTAATTTCTAACGAATTAGCTGATGAACTGGCAACTGTAAATCTGCGGGGACCCCAATGGAATCAGAGCTATTTATCTATATGAGCTAAGCAGCGGCTATTGATTGGAACAAGAAATACAATTCACAAGCACCGATGGTGTTCTTGCAAAATAACCAAGTTCTTCCTAGAGAGCTATAACGAGAGAGTGGCAGATTTCCTTTAAGCATAAAAGAAGGAAAGATCTTCGATCATTAGTTGGGGTTGATCACGAAGCATAATCCATGCGGCTATAATATGGCGACCACAGGCATTATCGAGTGTCTGAAATGCATCTCCTGCCTGGAGGAAGAACAGGACGGCACAGAGTATTTTTTCTGCGCTTGGTCTGCCTTTGCCAGAATGAGGAGGCTTATATTAGGGTCAGATGTTTTGACAATGGACAACATATATTCCTTATCCCTGGACAGACTTCTGAAATTCATAAAAGTTAAGAAGGTGTGTTTGAAAAGGTGCCTTCCCATTCACAGCTTCATGCTTATAGTGCAATGGGCATCAACGCCTGAGTTCTTGGAGACCTCCGGGCTACCCCATTATATTTATATTATATTATATACATAGATATTGGCAGCTATGGCGCTATCTAGTTTCTATGGCATCATCTCATCTCTGTTTTTCTATGGTGCCAGCTCAGAGACAAGATTACGTACGAAGCCTTCGAATATATCAGTACAAGGAGTATTTTTATGATATATTTCCGAGAAACTGTTTTCATCTTCGAAAACGAATTTATACTTTTACGTATAAATCATGATGCAAATCCTTTTGTATCGACCATTCGTCATTTTCGGCTTCTAAAACTCAACTTTGAACTTTTTATTTTTTGGAGATATTGGAATCAGATATTTTCTTTGTATCAGATATTCTCGTTACATCTATTCTACAAAGATATTCTAGTTTCAGTTAAGGTTCCAAAATTCTGTTTGTATGGTGGCTTCCTAACAAATCTCTTCTTTAAAACCTTTCCAGAAGATATTACCTCCAGACATTTTCTTTATATGTCCTCTCGTTACATCTATTCTAGAAAGAACTAGTTGTTTCATTTAAGGTCCCACAATTCTGTTTGTATGGCGTCTTACTCCAAATTTCTTTTAAGCCTTTCCAGTTGTGCCAAAATTCCCTCTTAAATATGACATCATTCTTATTCACGCTTGTGTTCTACATGATTTAAACAATTAATCCAGAGAGGCGTAGAAATGGAAAACTTTTACGACTTATAGAAGCTTGTTCCCATTTACAATCCAGTTTATTATTTTTATTGCTTTTTTCGGTACTTCAATCACACTTGAAATCACACCAAGTGCGCTGAGAATTTTCTCGGCTGTTCACTTGTTTATATTTTTAATTGTACATTTTTTTAACATGTTTTTTTCGTGCTTAATTATTTTCGCGCATTAAGTATTAAAATTTCTTTAGCACTTGTTTTCAGACGCCGACCGACCACAGGAATAATTATGAGTTCGCTGGCATACGAATTAAGTATCCGTCATAGATGATGAGATCATTCAAGTTGGCTAAAAAACTGGTGTATAGCAGAGTAAAAAATTTGATAAAAATTGCAATTACGCATTTACAAACATGCTTCTTCATTCTGTTCAATTTGTATTCATCGTGTTTCTTGTTTTGTTATATTTATTTTTAGAAGTACCCAATTTGATAAATGATATTTAATAAAAAAATTGAACCATTGACACTAAGACTCAGTGTAAAGTATTGCGCTCAGCACGAGTTCTTTTTCGCTCCGTAAATACCGTAAAAGGCGCAACTGTTCGTCTTTGCTACTATAATTAATGATCTTTAAATTAAGTTGCCATACTCATAAAAGTGGTGTAAATGCATTTTAGCAGAGTCATGTCCTTAAAAGTACTTCATTAATTATACACACAAAACGTCGAGAAGAGAAAAAGAAACTCGCTCCCAGTGCAAGACAATTGCAATTGTTTTCCCGTAAAGGCGCAAATTTTGAACGCTTCTCTGTTCACCATGAACACCACTTTGTTTACTTCGTATTGATCTGCAAAAGTTGTTGGTTCAATCAATTGTGAAAGCAATCATCGCTGGCCATCAAAAGACAACGATCAAAATAATCCAGCAGAGAGACGCAGAGATAGGCGCAAATTGTCGTTTTATTGTTGATTAATGATCGTGTCTGTGAATTCAAGGGTCGCCAGTTATGGTAAGTGTAGCGGGTGCGCGTGCCCATAACATCTTCATACTGCACTCTGGAGAGTTAATTAATTTTGTAGGAATGGTTCTTTTATTTTTGTTGTGATATTGGAGACAGCTGATGGACATTTGTACAATATAAATTCTGGGGTAAACTGCTAGGAAGGCTTTCAGTATGCTCTTAAGGACACTTTTAAGATGACAAAATTCATGAAATTTTATGCATTTGTATCCATCATTGTGAGGATTACTTCACTGCAACTAAACCATTCAGTTTTCGTGGCTAAATTCCATGGTACTCAGTCCATCGATCCATTGTACCTTCATTGTTCCTTTCCTCTTTGTATTCATAGTTGAATATGCGAAGATTATCAGTCGGTATTTTATGCATTACATTAAAAGTACATTTAGAAGACTTATTCCACGAGACTTGGTACATACATTATCGTCTCTCCAAGTAGTATTTTAATTGGAGTAAACCTCTCAGTATTCATTAACATGAGGGAATAGACAACTAGCGGCCTTTCATGGTACTCATTGTTTCGGACTGCTTTACTTTCATTATTCTCTTACTTTTTGTATGCCTGGTGCAATCGACAGCCGAAGCTATTCATGCTAGTTCTGCCAACACCCCCCCATTTTCCCATTTTTCAGCTTTTAATATATAACTATAATTTAACTTAATATAAATAAATGTATATCGATATCGTAAATGGAGTAAAGAAATTATCATACAATGATGAAGCTGGAATAGGCCTCCTCCGTCTGAATTTTTTAATTAGTATTTTTTTTTAATACGAAAGTTATTTATTTTATTTAGTATTTATTTTAATTATACATTCATTGTGCTTATTTATTTTATTGTTGTATTTTCTTATTTATTCTATTGATAAACTTTGTTTTTTTATTTATTTATTTTTCGTCTTATTTTTTTATTTATTTATTTCCTTTATATATTTTTTTTATTTGTTTATTCCTTTATATATTTTTTTTAATTATTTAGTCTTATTAAATTTATTTTATTTATTTATTTGACTATTTATTTTTATTTTGTATTTAATTCCATATTTTTTCATATAAATTTTATATATATTTTTTTATTTATGTATTTTATTTACTTGTTTTATTTATTTTTTATTTTATTTAATTTATTTGTTTCTTTTTTCTTGCTCTATTTATTAATTAATTAATTTTATTTATTAATTTTTTCATTGTTTTATTTATTTATTTTTTGATTTATTTTATTATTGTATTTGTCAGTCATCATGTTTTATTTACTGTTTTCCTTTATATATTTATTTATTTAATCTATTTATTAATTTACTTTATTTTTTATTGTTTTTTTCGCATTTTATTTATTCATATTTTATTGGTTTATTTTATTATATTTATTTATTTATATTTTTTATTTATTTAACTTATTTTTTTATTATTTGTATTTTTTTTAATACATTGATTTATTTTATGTATTTAATATATTTATTATATTTATTTTATTATTAATGTGATTAAATAATTTTTTTGTATATTTATTTTATATTATATTATATATATATATATATATATATATATATATATATATATATATATATATATATATTGGTTTATTTTATTATTTTTCTTTATTTATATTTTTTATTTGTTGAATGAATCAATTTGTTTATTTCTTTTATAAATTGATTTTTTTTTGTATTTTAATTATTGTTATTACACTTTGTTCTAATCAATTAATTATTACAATAACCTATTTGTTATATATATGTTATTATTAATGTGATGAAATCATTTATTTTTATTTATTTATTATTGATGCTTTTATTTATATACTTATTTATTTTAATTTTATATATATTTTTTTTTTTGTATATATATATATATATATATATATATATCTATACCATATATATATATATATATATATATATATATATATATATATATATATATATATATATATATATATATATATATATATATATATATATATATATATATATATATATATATATATATATATATATATATATATATATATATATATATATATATATATATGAATTATGTATGTATTTAATTTACTTATTTATTTTATTTGTTTATTTTCTTTTTTTTATTGATTTTATTTATTTGTTTTAATTATTTATTTTTCATTTATTTATTTTTTGATATTTATTTCCTTGATATATTTTTTTATTTTATTTCATCTATTTATTACATTTATTTAAATTTTGTGCTTTATTTATATATTTATTTTCTTATTTTCTTGTCTTATTTTATTTAATTTTTCTTATTTTTTTTTGTTTAATTAACTATTTTAGTTTTTTATTTATATATTAACTAATTTTATTTAGTTATTTTTTATTTTATTTATCTATTATATATTTATTATATTATTTACTTTTATATATTTAGTTAATTTTTTGCTCTTCTCATTTATTATACTGAACCCTTAATTATTCATATCTGGAAGGCTTTAGGACAGGGCCGTAGCCAGGATTTAATTTCGGGGGGGGGGGAGGGGGTCCAAGACCAAATGAAATAAAAAATAAATAATTTTTTCACATATTTATCAAATATATATATTTATGTTAAAAAACTAAAACAAAACAAAAAACGTTCAATAAATGCTAAAAAGCTATTTTAGTGTTTTTTTATGAATAAGGCCGTAAATCTATATGTTGAAATTAAAATAGTGCAATTTTCGGGGGGAGGGGGGGGCTTTGGCCCCGTGGCCACCCCCTGGCTACGGCCATGCTTTAGGAGAATGAGTTCTATCTACTAAGACCTTCAACTCGTAGAGAAAAATTTTCATAAAGAAGCATTTCGAGCATTGCAATGGTCGTGATTTAATGCCGCGACCCCTGTGTCCCTAGAAAAACTAACTAGTACTAAACAACGAAGGCGACTGGAATAAATTTAAAAGTCGAACCGCATCACCGTATTTCTGGCTTAAAGCAATTCAAGAGACCCCGTTTAATCCTACCTACCACTCTTGCCTTCCCGATGAAATATTAATTTTCATATGCCTTTCCTGGCTTACAATTTAGGTCCACTCCAGTTTTAAGCAGTAAATTTAGAGCACCCTAAATCACGCTGCCTTACATTGTGTCAATAATAAAATTTCGTTTTATTTATTGCCCCACCAACTTTGACCATGACCACCACTTTCAGCGTGGGATGCCTGAGTGAATGTAATGGCGCACGTTCCTGCTCTGTTCCATTGTTTAGGAGTAACCCCAAATTTATATAATTTTCGTTTGGTATATTTTTGTTTATGTGGTTTGTGTATGTTAATAATTTTTATACACCAGTACTTTATTATTTCTTCTTTTGTTGTTTTTTATTTTATTGTTTTCTCCTTTTTTTAGGTGATGCTGTAAACTGAGGAACTTTACGATTTCCCTGTGTGTGTGTGGCATTTAATGTGTTTTCCTTTTATTTTCTCCCAGATTTATTTGTTTATTTTACGATTTTTATGTGCGTTTGATTTGTTCCTCTCATTTATTGTATTATTTTGATATATGGGGTTATTAAAAGTGGATATTGCTCTTAAAGTCCTTTCAATTCCTCTTTTTAGTACTGTGTTAGTGATGTAAATTACCCAAAATATTGGTTGGCTTTAAAGAAAACATTTTTATGTTTTAATTGTAAGCAATAAAAATCGGAATTCTCCTGCAATTGTAGTTGGAAAGGGTTGTATTTTTTTGTTTAAAAATAAATTAAGTACAATATATTACAATAGAGGTAAACTCCGATAGGGTAGAAATATGAGTTTTGGTCGTTCCACAGAGTGAATTTTGGAACTTAATCCACTTGCCTAATTATCAGTATAAATGACTTAATAATGATTTTCAAATATATTTTAAAATAAAAACTTTTTTACTTCATATTCTAGGACGACTGACCACCAGCAAATTTTAATTATCTCGTATTTTCAGATCTTTCTCTTATATGCCCTCTATATGACACAACTCGCCATTAAATTACTCAGAATACCACGTTGGACATTTTAGGTTATTTCACAGAATCCCTCACAACACTTTAGACTCTAAAGTTTAGAGTATTCCAGAGTAGTACGTAGATTTCCAGAGAACTTAGGAATATTTTGACGCTTTCCACATGGTTTCAGAACAGTATAAAATATTCTGCAGAGTATACTCATGTATTCTGCAGTCCACAATACATTTTACAGTACTTTACTACATGGGTACCATATTTGCAGAGTTTTTCTCTTTTCACCTATAATTAAATCATCATCATTTCAGCTTCCAGTACCATATTGTACACATTGATTTTTCTCTTTTCATATATTATTAAATCACCTTCTCACTACCGCATTTTCATATCGTTGAAGTTCACTCTCCATTTTCAGCTTCCAGTGCCACGTTGTACACATTGATTTTTCTCTTTTCACCTATAACTAACTCATCTTCTTACTACCGCATTTCCATTTTCATATCCTTGAAGTGCACGCTTCATTTCCAGCTTCCTTGACATACATTTACACACTGTTTCCTTTCTCTAACCATTTGCCCTCCAAATGAAGTGCTCTGTGCCATTTCTCTTGCACATTCCTTACTAATGATCTCTGAATTAAAAAAGGAAATAAATTTATTTTTAACTTCATTACAACGTTCGAAACAATTGCTTCGTTTTTAATAGACTTCATACCTTAAATAATGGCGACAATAATTTTCAGCGAAAAGAAAGTGCCCGCACAGTTTTCATTCACATTCCCAACCACATGGAAACTTTATTTTTAAACCATTACGAAGAGCAAATGCCGGACGAGAAGAATGTGTCTGTGCCAATTATATCAGTCTATAATTACAGTGATAATCGTTTACTGTCACATTTGATTTTCCACCAACTCCGGCAAAGCCGCAATTTGTTAAGCTTTTAACTAATTGAACAGGTCTCAGGTCTGCCAGCCAGCCAGCCAGCCAACCATACTGCCAGGCAGCCAGCGAAGCAACCAGTCTGCCAGTCGGCCTATTAAATGCCTTCTTCACAGGCAGAAAATGTACGACTTGAATTACATACCCATGCCTATTTGCACAGTGTCATTTCCTTAATAGGCTGACTTAGAGACGCCATCCAGCATTGCCGAGCATTGATAAATCACTTGTCTACCAAGAGCTGCACACGCCTGCTCGCCCGGTTGCTTTTGACTCTACTCTCGCGAGTCCAGTGCACTTTCGGGTTCCCTGTGTATGAAGAAACTTGTCGCTTTGGCTTGAAAAAAACCCATTTTTATGAAAGATCGATGGCGGCGTTAGTTGCATAGACGGGAGTGGGTTGTTCGCACAAAACTGACTCTCCCGGTTTGGCCACCACCAACTTCTCTGCTTCGTAATAATCCGTTTTTATACCACATTTTATTTTATTTTCATTTAATTTTTCTTTTATTTTGTCTTTTATCAGAAAAAAATACAAAAAATTTAAAGGTGGGCAATTTTTGTGCTCCTTTCTGGCCACTGTTTTGCTGAAGCTTGTTTATGGCCAAATTGCGTGACTTGCGGTTAACGTTCTGTTTTGTTGAATGTGCGTAATAATTGCAGTTAGTATGATAGCCGCAGAGAAGCATGAAATTGGCGCCAAATTTCGTTAAGGTAGGTTGGATTACACACAATTCAGACTGTTCTGCCACTGACATTCCTTACTTTGTCTGTGTCTCTTTTATGTGTGCCACTTCAAATTACATATGAGGACTTTTATAAAATTACATCATGTGTGTTCCAAATGTCAAAGAGTATTATTTCCTCATACTTTATCTAATTAACCCTCGAAAGCCACTCCTCCTGGCTACACAATTTGTTAATACATTAATTGACAATTAAGTGTCTCTTCATGTCGCATACGCTTAAGAATAGCACTCCACAGTTGAAGAGCCCACCATCATCATTATCATCATAATCATAATCATAAGAGTTGAACCTCATCATCGTCCTCTTCAGCTTTAGCATCAGCTTCTCCAAAGAGCCCACGTAAAATATGGTTGCCCACTTTAAGTTATATTTTTGTGGAGTAGGTTTTTTGGGTTTATTTGCTGCTCTTTGTGTTGAGCAACTGTGAGGAGTCCAAAATACAATTCTACAACAAAATATAAAAGAGTTGTGGAAGTTTTGAAGACATAGTTTTTGTCAGGTAGAATAATAATTCGGGTACTTAAATAGATAGATAAAAGATACATGGTAGACCGGAGATGCGCCATAGAAAAAGTTCTCCAAGCACTCCGGCAAATGATGTCCATTGTCCTTATTGCATGATAATAGGGGTTAGGAGGGGAGGGGTGAGTTAGAGAAGTTGGATGAGTTAGAGAATTTCGATAAGTTAGAGAAGTTGGGTGAACTAGAGAAGATCGATAAATTAGAGAAGTTGCGAAAGTTAGAGAAGATGGGTGAATTTGAGAAGTTGGGTGAATTAGAGAAGGTGGATGAGTTAGAGACGTTTGGAAGGGGGAGATTGAACAGTTGTTCTTGATCCAATTGACAATTTCTGCTAAACTCGTACCGATATTTGGCTAATTTTTAACATTTCACTATCCGCTGATCCACAGTTTGCCAGGTTATCAGCCATTTCATCACCGCTGAACACTACCTCGGAACCCAACTAATTTCAAGCCTGTTCCATCTTACAACGAATCTAAGTACCAACTTACATTCATGTATTCTTTTTGAAGTTGTAAGCGCCTTTTCCAGGGCCTTAACTGTAGCTTGCATATCACTGCAGGTTCTAATCAGTTTTTCGAGCCAATTCTTCTTAATTATCCTCTCCACTACTTTAAGTATAACAAACATGGAGAGAATAGAAATATCTATGGTTGTCATACTTCCCATAGCCAAGAGGCATGTTAAATTTGCTTCCAGCCCTAGATTATTTTTAGTTATAGAATCGAGTAGATTACTTGGTATTCTGGAAGTCAATTTTTAATATAAATTTTTTATAATAATTTAAATCTTATATCTACTTAAAATATTCACTCCAGAATCAGGACCTTGGAGGTATTATTTATTTTATGTTTATATTCACACCCAGGTGTCTGCCAGCCCCAGAGCCATTTTCAGTTTTGTAGCCTATTCCCGTGCTTAATACAAAATTAATAATTTGGAACATAAAGAGTAAACATTTTATTTTTAATTATTTAAATCTAATCTGATAAACATTGACTCCAAACCAGGATCTTGAATTATTATTTATTTTATGTTTATATTTATAATTATATATTTAATTGTATTTATTATTTTTTCTATGAGACGAAAGACTAGTTTCTAGTTTCTAGTACTCATTCCTCCAACCACTTGCAAACATAAATATTTATAATTGTATGATATAATATTATAGATAAAAATAATATAATATTAATTATGCTTTTCCAATTTTAATACCAAATTTATCCATACAAATATTTCAAGCAAAAATTTCTATATGAAATTCCGGAAGTGATGATCTCGGTAGAGCTCTTTGGAAGAATTACATTTTAGGAAATTGCAAATTGGAAAGTATTGAAAAAGTACCGATAACTTGTCGGCATTTAAATCATTAGATTTTACACATTAGCCTCTTTAGTAGCCCAGGTGGGCTAACATTCTGAGGCACGTATACCAGCCACGATACCTGATTCAAATTTTCTATTATAAATTTACCATATAAATCTAAAAGTTTTCCAATTAATAGGCACACTACTATAACAGACCTACTCCAACTTAAACACAACTAAAAAAATAATAAATGAATAAAAAAAGTGGATGCTTCCTCAATTTGAACACTAACAACTTCACAATTCCCATACGAATGGGGCATTAAAAGCTGCCCACTCGCTCTGAGCTCTTCGGTGCCGTTCTGTGTGAATATCCGTCTGTGCAGCTATCATTTGAATTACAATAGGCGAATGGGCATATAGGAGAATTTACAATAAATATAAAAAACTACCGTAGTATAAATGAAAACTTCCGCTGAGTGCACACGCACACACAGACAGACACACATCTAAACACACTCCTCTGCAATGTATCAGTAACTGCCATGGATATGCCTGACTCCTATTGTAGCAGAAAAAGGGCATGAAATTGAACTGCGCGCAGTCACACAGAGTCATGCTTGACTTTTTTATATGGTCAACAAGTGTTTAGAACTAATTTGGTTAGTTGACTGCCTGCCTGCCTGCCGGCCTGGCTAGTTGGGTTGTGTCGGATGCGTTGTGTTTGGCATTTGGAAAGGGCCGCATTTCAATTTCGTTCTAACTACAAAGCATGAATTTTTAATACTGAAATGCCATTTTTACATACTCGCATTCGTATTTGGTGTGGCGGAAACAGGGATTAGTTGGTTGTTTTATGTTCTGGTGTTGTGTGGGTTTACTGAGCTTGGCGAGAGGCAACAAGTCGCTCTTTTTTTCAGTAGTGGCGGTGTCACTCCAAGCGGAAGAATGAATTTTTGACAGCCTTTAATCGACGATCTTATTTTTTTTTAATCTATTTAATATTCATTATTTTTGTGTGTTATGCTGAATATGCAAATTCTTGTTAGAACTGGATGGTCTTTATTTTTTTATTATATCCCTGGTCTATAAAATCTATTCTGGTATTTGTCTCTCCTCTCTGTTTGCTGTTAAAACACTTTTCGTGTCAATGAAATTTATTTGTTTGAAATGTGCTCCGAAACTTAATTTGCATATGCATTTATTTTTTAACATTTGCCAAAGTGTTTTTCTCATCGCACCATTTAAATGCCTCTTTTATTTGGCTGAAAAATCGTTGCTATGCTTCATCCTCAGCACTCTTGAATACCCAAAAAGTTAGACTTGAGAGTAATTTACAGCCTTAGTGGTTAAGTGGGAATTTCGTCCTCATCCGGTTAGGTGTCATTTAAAGTTAGGCCACTGCGTTCCGGCTGCCTTCACTTTCGTTTAGTATAAGAAGTTTAAATAAATGTTCCTTCTTATATGACGATGTGCCAGTAGTCACCCCTATTTTAGAATATATTAAAAAATGGTTGCAAATACCTACAAATTGTGGGTGCTAACAAAACTGAGTTGGTGTTTATTGCCTCATTAGAAGGAAACACGAAAATGAATTTAAATATTTTCTCTTATGCACGATGCACGAGAATGATGAAACATTTTTTTAAAGTGAGGGAAGGGAAGGTAGCGAGAATCAACTATGTTAATTATAAACAATAGGTAATAAGAATCAATGTCTGGTAAGAAGAAATTTGTCAAATATGGTGTCATTTTTGGTACTGTTAAAGTCATGTTGTTCAAATACCATTCTAACATAGTTCGAATACCATTCTTTCCTCATAGTTTGAATAGCTCTCTTGGATGAAAGTAATATAGATAAAATTAAAAATATAAATAAGGTCATATATGGTGTCATTTATGGTACTCTTAAAGCCACGTTTTTCCAATACCAACATTGTTTGAATACAATTCTTTCCTCATAGTTCGAATACCATTCTTGTGTGAAAGTAATATAAATAGATTACAAAATATAAATAAATTTATAAATAAGTTATAAATTATTATAAAGTATATAATAAATTACAAACAAATACTATTGTGTATACCGAGATATAATTACCTAGGTTACTGCACATGGTAGTTTTGACAATGTTACAATTTTAAAGTATTTTTTCTACCGACTCATTACTAAAAAAGACACAATTCAGAATAGTGGTCTAATGTAACATAAGACAACATTACCAAAAATTTAGTCCATCGAAATTTTTAATAGCTTGAACACCCTAAAAATCGAAAAAGATGTCTCACATGCATCGAAGAAAATATTTTGAGCTTCGATGATCGATTCTCCGAATGGGAACCCTTCGTATTATTCATGTTACTACGATTTTACTCCCGTTTATTACACTTCCATCTGAGAAACAAAAATTCTGGGGCTAGGAGTCAGTTCATCCCCCTCAACACTGTCTTCATTTAGTTTGAAAGCTTTGTGGATCATTCATGTTTTTGGTGCAAGCTCTTTCACAAGCATTCAAGGACCATACGAAGATCTTCATATGCTAATGCTTTTTATGTGTTTTGACCTTAATAGTGTAATGGTAGCCTCAGCGTTCTCACCGTTTTACGCCAATTAATCAAACTTGTCACATGCTGTCTGAGTTACGAGTATTTGTAAATTTGTTTAAAATTCCCATCATCAGTTTGTTTCTTTCCTAAATTGATTACCGCGCATACGAAGCGAACAATAAACTAACTGTCTGGTTAAATGTTTCAAATTCAATTTGTGTGATGTGATGTGATGTGATGTGTCGGGGTGGACACACACACACACACACACACAGTCCAAACATCAACAATTCAAATTATGCAAAATTGTAGCGGAGCGGATGCTTGTTATCGTTGTGACGTAAGCGAGTGTGTTAGATTTAAGTTTTATATTTAATTTAATTTTTTTTATTTGTACTTTTTTCACTTTTTTTGTTTGTATTTTGTTTTACTATTTTTTGTTATATTTTTCTTTTGAAATTTGTTGTTATTGTGCAAAAATTGCTTTTGCTTCCTTCTACTACAGAAACGCGCTCGCAGCGCACTTCCACAAATATTTCGTCTTTAACTATTTTACTTGGCTTCGGCGCGTCGCTTGCGGTGTTGATTTCACGGTTTAATGATAGTTTTGGGAATTGAAACTGGTTTGGCTTGATTAAATTTTTGTTTCGGTTTTGCAACGAATTGAATTTAATTGACTTAACGATGCTCCAACCTTCTCCTCCTGCTCTCATGTACGTATGAGCGTTTTTTATTTCCTCCTCTGGCATTGGAGCACCACCTCATGATCATGTATGTACGAGTACATGGCTATAATGCATTTAGGTTCAATGACAGCGCTCAGCTTTTGCTTTTGTTTTTCCTGTTGCTGCTGTTATAGGGCAATTCAGTCTCTTGTTACAACCTGGCATAGTCTACAGTCATGTAATCATGTCGTTAGCTACATTGTTATTCGGTTAGTTCAACTGGAAGTCAGTTTGAACCGCTTTAAACAGGGCGCTTCTTTCGCTAATGATCTTCTCATGCGTGAAATCTTTAAAATTTCACACCAAACTTTACAATTCTCGTGCTGGGATTATAATTGCTTTAAGAATGGAAAGCTTAATTTTTAAATAAAGGAACTTCGTCTCAAGATTATGAGCACTTCCAGCACGATTTTTGCACATTAACCCGAAAAAGTTAATCAGTGTTAATGAAGCACAATTGAGGTTATTGCAGTGATCTGATGTTAATATAATGAGCCAGAGAACAATAAAGCTGCTTTTGTTGGTAAGAGTTAGAACAATTTGGAAGCTGAGTAGAACTAGGTAGAAGCTATTATGGAGGTGGTTGGAGGTGGAGCCGTAAGAAACAGAAAGAGAACGAAATGTAGGAAGAAATAATTGATCTGATTTCAGTTCTGGTTATGAAAACAGTATTAAAAAGTTATGTCATTTGCGGTTATGAAGAAAAGTTTGGATTAGTTTGTGGTTCCATAGAGACAGTGTTGCCGGTGAACTTAGCAGCTTGAGATCGAAGGGTATTATATAAAAATAGTTATAGGTAAGATCCTAATTCTGCTTCCTTATAAAGTAATTTTTGTCAGTTACGGTCCTGATTAAAAGTTCATAGGTAACTCTATTGAGACAGTGCTGGAAGTGAATGTAATATCTTGAGATCTATATAAAAATAATTATCAGTAAGATTCCAGTTCTGCTTCCGTATAAAACAATTTTTGTCGGTAGCGGTGCTGGTTTTACAAGATAGTGCTGTAAATGAACGCAATAGCTTGAGATCGAAGGATAATATATAAAAATCATCCCAATTCTGCTTCTGAAAAGTTATTGAAAAGGTATATAAAAAATATTTTTGTCAGTTGGAGTTCTGATTTAACAGTTCATAGTGTCAGTTGGATATCTTTATATGATACCTATAATTCACAGTCATCTCGCTTAAAGCCTTTCAAGAAACTCAGAGTGGGAAAAGGTTGTATATTGATTATACTAAATCAATAAACTTTCAATGTTCCGTGGAAATAAACGGTCAGAATCAACCGAGAAAATTCTGAGTCTCTTCAATGAGAAAATCGTTTTCTTCTCGATAGTTTCAAACGAATATTTGTGTATGGTCCCCTATAACTCTCAATCATCTTGTTTAGAGCCTCCTTCAAAGACTCTCTTGTTACACCTAAAAATATAAACTTTAAATGTTCCTATAAAAAAAATCGTCAGAATCTACAGAAATTTCTGGGAAATATCTTAGATATATAAATTTACTTTGTAATTCAAGCAATCCTTAGCTACTCGCATCCTCAGTTACTAGCATCCTTAGATACTAGCATCCTCAACTACTAGGTTCCACAGTTATTAGCACTGAACATACTATTGTCTCTTCACTCCTATGAGATTGTTAAGTTTCTGAGGTTCTCTTCGTCCATATTTTTATTAAAAGCTGTTTGCGATATTAAAATTCCTAAATATCACTTCCTTACCTATTCTACTTACCACTTTGTTGCCTGATTGCTACTATTCCATGATTTCAGTGACCTTTCCATATTTTTCTAAATGTTGCTTAAATTTTTTGTCTAGAATGTCTTTCCAAGATTACCTCGAACAGCATCAAAGGAGATTTTAGAGCACCTGAGTATCCACATTTACTTTCTTTATATTCCCCGATATGTGAACTGTTTAGGAACATAGATGATGTCACTATTGCAGTGACAAATAACTTATGGACTAATCGTGACGACTGTGAAGTTTCAAGGGCCTTATGGCCTAGGTTAGACATGAAGAGAACGAAGGTTCTCTTAGGGCTCAACAAACCTACAGTGAGGGTGCTCACGGGGGGCATTACCGGGCTTTGTGCTATCGCACCAATGCTTCAATATTGGCGTATGCCGTCGAGCGGGCTATGTAGGAGTTGCCATGATGAAGAAGAGACAGAGTCGATTCATCACTTTTTATGTCAATGTCCAAGACTACAGTTGAAACGGCTTCAATGTTTGGGGTCGCGCTTCTCCACAAGTTTGACAGAGATAACGAAGGTGGATTTCTCGGATCTTCTCACTTTCATCTGGAAAACCAAATGGTTTAATAGGGATGGTACTTCCAATTTTTATGGAAATCAAGAGTAAGGACGAGTATACCTCCTCCGGGCATTTTTGAAGGCAGTCACAATGGACATAGATGTCCCCGAATGGAAGTGCGGATACGAAGCCTCCCCAACCTGACTTAACCTTCTTTATATTAATATAAAGAATATCTTTACAATATCAAATCTGATATCATGTTTTTTGTATATACATTTATATAGTAGACTTACAGTGAATGGGATAAAACTGATCTTCAAAATTTACAACCACCATTTCTATCATTTATTTTAATGACCAGGTTCCTCATTTTTAATACAAACCGTATAAAAATCTACCTTATCTGCAGTTGCACCCACTTTTCCTCCACAGTATTACCACCTCTCCACAGTTACACCCATAAACCAACACTGCCATTTCTCTATATTTTCTTTCCGTATTTTTTTGTTGTCTCTGCTTACCTCGCGTATTTTATTAACACTCACGTTTCCCTTGCCTTACCCAAAGGCCATAAAAGAAAATCACACACGTTGTTTATGTGACATTTACTCTAGGCAAAGGAACACCCATAAATAAGAAAGTAATGTTCGAGGTTCGTGCCGTCGCCGGTCTCCTTCTCATCTCATGTTTTAAGAAAATACTGGCATGCACAACAAAAGAAATCATAACTCACCTTTATGCAGACAATATGCGCAGTTATGAGTCTTGCTCCCTGTTGCAGTCCGGAAGAATCAAATTTTCTACTCTCTGGCACACTTTCTGACAGTTGCAATTATCAAAGAAAATATGTTCGCAAAAATCCCAAAGAAGAAAAGGAAAAGACCGAGAAGAGAATGTTTAAAGTAAAAGTAAGAAATTTAGCGATTCGTTTTACTGCAGGCCAGGAAATGTGCCATGAAAAGTCAGCTGGTCAGTTGGTAGTTTGTTGTACTTACATTAGTGTATTCGTGTGTGTTCAAATGTGTGTGTTTGTGCCTGTATGACGACTTTGCGGGTGTGTTTCCAGCTGTCATTGATGACTTGCACACTTACAGTTGCTGCAGTGTTTGGGAGTTAATGAAGTAGTTAACATTATAATAGCTTAGAAGCTAATTTGGGAACGAAAAAAAGGAGGAACGACAAAACTTAGACTCGACTATTCTATAGCATTGCAATATTATAATCTGGATAGTCTCATGTAAAAAAATTGAAGCAATTTCTTACAAAACTGAAGAAAAAGCAATTGCTGCACTTTTATTGATGTGGCGCCTTGTGTTTGTTCCGAAGACACATTGAAGATTTAAAATAATCCTTTAAGACTTAAGAAAAAAATTTCGGAAATTATGCCATGACAACGCGAAACACATGCTGGGATCATGCCCAGTACTAACACACAAGTGAAAGAAGCATTTGGGGAATCATCTAATACCGGATGAAGAAATAAGGCTCAGCAAAATAGGCTTAACACTAAAATTTATCGATGGACTCAGATATATACTCAAAATCCGTGAAGGGGGGGCACAATAGATCTCCAAGGTCGTAGTGGAAGATCCCCTTAATAATAATAATGATAATGACATTAAATTGTTAGGTTTCATTGCGACAAATGACAATCTTTTATAAAAAAATACCATAGTTTTTTTGTGTTTAACTATGTCGACTAACCAACCCAACTATTTTTGTTTAAAAGTACCAGGGAACTCGACCTAGAGAAATAATCTGAATCCATGAAGGGGGCACCATAGATCTCTAAGGTCGTAGTGAAAGATCCCCCTAACAATAATAATAATAATAATTATGCCTTTAAACTGACTTATTTCATTACGAAATATGACAATTTTTTATAAGATGGTATTGTTTTTTTTGGGTCTAACTCGGTTGATTAAGCCAACTATTTTGGTTTAAAAGTACCAGGGAACTAGACCCAGAGAAATACTCTGAATCCATGAAAGGGGCAGCACAGATCTCTAGACAGATAGGTCGGAGTGCAAAGTCCCATTAATAATAATAATAATAATAGTGCCATTAAACAGATTGAAAAAATAATATAGAAATTCCCAGGGAACTAGCCTCAGCGAAATACTCTGAAACCATGAAGGGGGGTACCATAGATCTCTAAGGTCGTAGTGAAAGAACCCCTTAACTATAATAATTAAAATGCCATTAAATTGACTGGTTTCATTGGGAAATATGACGCTTTTTTATCAGAATTACCACAGACTTCTTTGGGTCTAACTTTGTCGACTAACCTAACAATTTTGGTGTATAAGTATCACCCCAAATGTGGGTAAACTATCAAAAGCAGTAAAAAATATCTTCATCACCGATTCCAAATATACACATTTCAGTGCAAATTTCCACCTTGTATACTCGTAGTTGTTGCTGGTTCGAGTGTCTCTAGAGGTGGCGCCTGACTTGTTTGAATTGCCCACGAATTCCACCCTCATACGAGTATATTCGTATCTTAGTTCGTCAGCCTTGAACAACACTCATATTCACATGTGCACAGCCTGAATGAGGCTCCTTTTGTTCGCACTCTACTTAAATATTTACAGTTGCTTGCTTGCTCGCCAGTGCAAAATGTAATTCAGCTGAAGCCTATAATTTTCCCCACTTGTCCCACCAATACTCTACGATCTACCAGTGCTGGCCTAGCATTTCATTTCTGTTTATTATTTTTTTTCTATTTCCATTTGAATTTTTTTTTATTTATTTATTTCTTTTTATTTCTATTTATTTGAGTATTTTTATTTATTTGATTTTTTTTTGTTTTTTTGTTTTGTGCATTTGCCAATCTTTTTTTTTTGCTGTTTTCGTCCAACTGCAGCAGGAAATCGTAAATAATTCAATATGTGCATTCCGATGTGAAATGCGCGATATTCAACCGACAGTCTGAGGAAAATTCACAAAAAGTAGAAGGACAGACTATTTTAGTATGAACGCAGTACTCCTCGTACTGTTAAACGTCGGTCTATGCTCAGCTCAAACCTTTTATTTTTATATTTTTATATCGTCCAAATCGTGATCAAGCTGCTGGGCAAGCGAAGCACAATTTCAGTACAACACGACGGTAAATTCAGTTGCGGCAGGAAAACTTTCTTTAGAGCTGGTTTCGCTGTTCATTTTATTTTGATTAATTTTTTCTTTTCAATTTATTACAATTTAACCAATTTTTCATTATAAATTGGCAGTATTATTCGTTTTTAGTACAATTTTGTTTACTTTATCTTGCTTTGATTTTATAAATTGCTGCTAATTTATTATTTTGTAGTTGTTTGTAAGTATATTTTTATATATAATTTATTTATTTATTTTTTTTATTATTTATTCTAATATTCTTATAATTATAATCTTTCTTATATTCTGATAATATTAGCATATTCTAATTAATTAAATTTTTTTCTTAGTATTTATTTACATATTTTATATTTCTCTTCTTTTTATATATTATTACTATGTTAATATAATTTATTTATTAATTAATGTTTCTTAACTCTTAATATGTTTGCTTTATTACAATATAATAGAATAGAAATAGTGTAGGCCGGAAAACGTCGAAGCAGGTCTCCAAGCACTCAGGCATTGATGCCCTTTGTACTCTAAGCCTGGAAATATTATGTAGATCGAGAATTGTGAAAGGGAAGTTACACCTTTTCAAACTTCTTCGACTTTTTTATTAATCTCAAAAGTCTGCCCAGGGATAAGGAGTGCACATGATCCATTCCCAACACATCTGAAATATTTTTGTTTAATTACTAATAGTTTTAGGGAAATGAGAAGGCTGATAGATTTGCAAGAAAGGTTACGGCCTCTCCTTTCAACGGCCCTGAACCCTTCTTTGGACTATCATCCAACACCATTGCAGGTCTGCGGAAGAAGTGTACAGATGCAAAAAGAAGTCAAACCTGGAAAACTCTTCCGAGATTAAGACAGTCTAAAGCTCTTCTGGGAGATTTTAATCCTAAAAGAACTAAAGAGTTAATAAATATGCCTCAGAGTAAATTAAGAATCGTCACATGCATTTCAAGCGGACACTGTAGACTCACCTATCATATGAATAAGTTCGGTCTATCTTCAGATACCATTTGTCGATTCTGTGGAGAAAGTGACGAAACCTCAATGCACCTGATCACGGACTGCAGACCATTGGTACACAAAAGGCACAGCTGCTTTGGAGAATATATTTTAGATATACATATGAGCAAGATCACTCAACTTGATTTCTCTAACATGCTTGAATTCCTGTCGGATATTAACCTGACATAAGATGAATAGATTAGACTAACCTTATATTTTAAATAAATAGGGGCATCATAATAGATCTTTCAGGTCGCGGTGTATAACACCCTTAAATAAATCTATCTATCTATCTATCTACTTATTTTATTATTATCTTATCTATTTTTATTATCTTATCTATCTTATATTTACAATATTGTTATTAATTTGATTTCCTTTTTACTATTATTAATTTTTATTTTATTATCAACTTGATTGATTCTTCTTTATTTATTCCTTAATATTATCTTATTTATTATTTTTATTTCGTGGTCTATTTATTATTTTTGTATTTATTTTTTTGTTATACTTTGAATAATACTTTTATTATTCTATTGATAATTATTATCTATTATTATTTTTTATATAATAATTATATATATATTATATTGTAATTTTTTTCATAGTTTATCCAATACTCCCAACTTCACAGCCTAACACGTTGCCTGCCTCTTCGAGTCAATGACTTGTTGCCGCATTTCTTGTTTACTTTTATGTTGTAGGCTGCAACATAAGGTCAGGCCTACTCTCTTTCCAACGTGTCTGTTTTGTATTCCATTTTTTGTTTGTTTTTCTTCAACTTTGTTTTTTATTTACCATTTATTCCGCACGACACGAATTCAGCATCACGTAAAAGAGACACCTGTAGGAGGTTTTTTTTCCCTTTCTGTGCAGATTTTTTATGGCCTGTGATAAAATAAAAAAAGGAAAAAACCACAAACTCTGTACGTGCATCCCATTTGATCTTGATAATATATACGTGTATTTTAAGCAAGGATTCGAGTGTGTTGAAAGGAAATGATTTTCTAAAATATACGTTAACTAAAGGAACTGCCTTCGCGGCAAAGGTTACGCTGGGTCACATAATTTGCACATATGCTTAGAATTATGTAAATGGGCACAATTTGAGTTGTTGACATCTTCTTTAGGGGTTTTCAATGCTGCACAACAATTGAGTACAATTTTGTATGAAGAACTTGTAATGGAGAAACTTTGTAGCACAATTCAGCAAGGCGCACTATCGGCAAAGTATTCTCTCACTTGTGGGGTATAATTCCAGAAGTTTTCCTGTTCGTTCTCATTATTAAAAAGTTTCTTATTTATGTATTTTTCAGAGTCAGTGGTTTAATTTTTGTGGGTTCGCTTTCTAGCCAGGCCATCTAAAGTTTCTTTCTAAATATTCTGTGAGTCGACAGCTTTTGTTGCTGGTGATTTGCTCTTTTAATCATAGTTTAGAATTGATTATATTTGTTATTTATATTCAAATCAATCCTTTCTCTACTATGTTGTACACAAAGGATATGGCAACAAAACGGCACTAGTGCTAATTGTGGCGACCCGAGGGTTTTCAGCCATTTCACGCACCTACCTACTTCCATCTAGCAAGTTTTCCAATTATATAAGAGAACCCAATAGATTCCTGAATGATCCTTTCATCTTTTGTTTTATGATCTATTATATTTTAATTGCATGACTTCGTCTCCTGATCTAATAAGGTTCCGAGAATTTATCAGAGAATCAATTATAACATGAAGACTATCAAGAGTTATAAAGAGTTATTATGAGCTATTTTCAGTTTAGGGCGAAATACCGAGTTATAATTTTAATTTGCTTTGTTCTAAGGTTTTTTATGAGTTTTTCAGTGAAAATGCTTTATTGTGGACTATTTTGTCTCCCATCAAAAATTCCGGCCTCCAGGGCGCACTTAGGTCAGTGTTGGCCTAAGTGCGCCCTTCTGGCGACCGCTATACCTACTTACCTAGTCTCACAGTTGTGGGATCGCAAGTTCGAGTCCTGTCCAGGGCATGGTCTCGAAATGCTTCTGTTTCAATATCTTTTTCACCTCGAATCGAAGAACTTAGTTACCAGTTCTCAATTCCCCAAATACTTTTGACATAATTAATTAATTAGTATAATTAATATATATATATATATATATATATATATATATATATATATATATATATATAAAGTAATATATATATATATATATATATATATATATATATATATAATATAATATAATATAATAAATATAATAATATTAAATAAAAATAATAGAAATTTTTCCATATTCTTTTCATTCTTTTTCCATGAGGTTGCAATTGACACTTAATCATCAACTAAGGAGTTTTGCAGTCATTATATTTATCAGATGTACTTGTAGAGTTACTTATTATATTCAAACTACCTATAATAATATAGCTACTATATAATATTATATAACTAAATTCCTTGATCATTACATACTTCACATTTTCCATTTTGTATTCCTTCCTTTGACTCATTCATCTGCCGCATGGCTCATTATCCGTCAGCCGCAAAGGGGCATAAAATTTCCTAAATCAATAAATACCCCATAAAAATTATGAAATTTCATATTTGTCCGTGAAACGCAGCAGAACACAATTCAATATGACGTCATGTACATCAAATCAAAAATCATTCTTATGACATTTCTTCAATGTTCCTTCGCTTACCTTACCTCACCGTACCTCACCTTATGTGGAAAATAATGGAATTGCGGAGTCTCACTCATACGAAGTACCTTCTTGCGGTTTTAGTTTCCTATGAAAAACGCCTAAAGTTGCACAACAAAAGGTGGGTTCACTGCAACTACACCGCGCTCATACATTCAACTTCAATACGAAATCAATTTTTGCAGCTGAAACTATATGAAATCCAATTTCAGCATCCGCATCAGTCAAAGCAAAAGGGGCCCCCTCGGCAGTCGCTTTATTTACTGCATTGTTACACTTCATAAATATGTCAAAATTAATAGAGTGCAGTTTTCGCCTGCTGCCTCTCAATTGTCCAATGGCATTGATTGAATGTGCATTTCTTTTTCTTTGCCTTTGATTCATCTACGGAAATCGAAGGAGCCTTAGAAGAACTGCGGAGAGGTGTATATTTAAAAATTTAATATTTCTTGCAATTTTCTTGCTTTGTATTTTTGAGTTAGGCTCTTATTGTCCAAGGAAAACTGATATTTTTGGATGTGTTCTGAAACTTATGTTTTGGTGTGTCATAGAGAAGGTAAGAGGGAACGGTTAAACGCAGATCTAAATAGAGTATCACTTTAACAACAACTTTAGTTTAAGCTTGACGGAGAGAGGTGGTGGTAGATTAATTAGTTTGAAGCTCCAGGAAGAGAGGTGGAAGCGGACACTTTCGGTTTAAGCTCGAGGAAGAGAGGTGGTAATCGACAACTTCAGTTTAAGCTCGAGCAAGAGAGGTGGTGTTGGGCATCTTCGAAAACAAGAGAAGTGGTTCGGTTTAAATTCAAGGAAAAGAGATGGTGGTGGATGCAAGTATTAGACATGAAATTGCATTTCATTTCTGGGAAGAAAAATTTCAATTAAGTACTTTTATGGATATCAAAATGAGCAGAAATCCCTGGCATCTTGCATGCAAGAGATCCAACTATTGATTTTAAATATTTTTACTACAATGGGTCGATCGTGGACTAGGTGTTTAATTAGTGTACCTCTAATTATGGATTTATTCCCTTCTAAGTTTCAGCTTTTTTTTTTAGTGATGAACATTTCAGAAGAAAGTCTGGATATAAATGTAGACCTTCTGAGAGGGACTACCACTAACGGCCAGAGCCCTAGATTGTGGAGGAGTTCACTGACCAGTATTGCAGGGATCTGCAAGAAGGTTGGAGTGCTTGGCAGATTATTTATCTCTGAGGGAATACTTGTTGAATTTATTCTCAGATGCTTCCACACGAATTATTTTTAGCACTGAAAATCATATAGTTCGCAGTTGATTCCGTAGGATTTCATGCCTTTTAGCAGACTTCTCGTCTCTTCCTATAAAATAAGAATCGTATGATTATATTTATTTATTTCTTACTAATGCTTAACAAATAGTTTCCAGCTATAAAACTTACAGATCACATCTTAATACAAGGAGCTATATAGATGGATATCTTAGTTTCACAATGTCTTAATTCGATTGATTGAACACATGATTACTTTCCTCCATATCTTTTATATGTTATACTAAAAAAGATCATACATAAAATTTACTATTTTTGCTAAACCACTCGAATCAACTGAAATTCCTTCTGAATTCCTTGAGTAAAATAAATTTCCAATTACTGCTAAATTTAATTTTGTTTCATCCCAAAACACGAAACAACCTCGTAAAAGCGCCAACAAATTGAAAACAAAATTCGCTGAAATCCCATGCATAATGTAAACAGAGTCAAGTAAACTATTTTAATGCTATTAAATTAAAATACACAAAACGAGGCAAAAGTGTTGGGAGCCGAAATGCTCTGAAACAAATTGAAATACCTGCCAGCCGCCAGAATTTTGTGTGAGAGAACGCTCTGCCAATTTAATTAATTTGGTTACAAGCGAACTTGGCAAATGGCACAAAGTCAAACATCAAATAGCAACAATGAAAGGGAATGAGATTCGAGATATTCATTAAAACACATCATGAGCACTTTTTAAATATGAACTGGTACCATATTGTTAATATATAAACACATCAATTGAGTCAGTCGAAATTTGTGTAATGTAATGTAAGCGAATTTGTGTCATCGCCTACTTAACTTAAGGATTAGTATACCCCGTTCCACTGACCGATATTACTATGTAAACATTCGGTTTGCCTGCGTATCTTATCTTACTCACCCTCAAAACTAACAATTGAAAACCACAAAAATCATATTTCTACTTGTCATAAATTTGTGTGTTGACCCAAAACCCGCTAACGCCGGAATCTATCCAGCCGTGTGATGTCTACCTGAGTTATAGGAGGCATGTGGTAGGGAGAGAAAAGAGGTCAATCACTTGGTGTAAACCTCTTTTTCAGTGTCGTTTTTTACTTTGTGTTTACGATTTTCCTATTATTCAGCAATATGCGAGATTTCCATGCAGTACTCGTACTTTGTGACTTATGAGTTTTGTAATTATTACAACTATTAAATTTTTTCATATATTTTAGTATGTTTATTTTTTTATGTTGAATTCTAATTGTATTTTTTTTTATTTTTACTGTTATTTATGTTTGTTTTTTATTTTAGTTTTTGTGACTTATGAGCATATTCTTATTTTTTTTAAATTTATTACATTGTTTTTTTCTAATTTATTATATTGTTTTTTGTTATTTTTTTTTAAATGTAAATTTTTTCCTATTATTTTTATACAATTTTTTCTTTGTTTTATTTATTTTATATTTTATACATATTATTCATTTATGTATACTCGTATGTATATTTTTATGTATAATTATTTATACTTTTTTATTAAATAAATTTTATTATTTATTTTAATTTTTTGTGCTTATATTTTTATATAAATTTCTTCATTAATATTTTCATTTTTAATTTCCTTTATATTTTTATGTTTATTGATTGTTCATTTCTATGTTTATTGTGTTTTTATTTTTTTTTTATTATAATTTTTTCTGGTTACTTATTTTTTTTTTAATATTTAGAATTTTTTATATTTATCTTTTTATATCATGTTTTTTTATGAAAGTGTTCTTTTATTTTGTTTTTTCATGTTTTTTATTTTTTATTTGCCATCTCTATTATTATTTTTATATTAATTTCTTTTATTACAATTTTGCTTTCTTTCTCTTTAAAAAAATATATTTTTATGTTTATTAATTTTGACACTTGATGCTGATTATGATTTATATATTAATTTTACTTTAATTTTTTCTTATTATTCTCTTATTATTTTTTTTGAAATTTTTTAAATTTTGTTGTTATTTCAATCTCTTTTCTTACTTATTTTTAATGTAATTTTTTATGTTGATTTTTTCTTATCTATGCTTATATGTTTATATGTTTTAATTTTTTTATTATAATTGTTTTATATTTTTTCCCAATTTTTTATTTTTATTTTTTTTGTTTTCTCATGCCAATTTTTATTATGATTTATTTTTTATTTTGATTTTATTTCTTTTATTACAATTTTGTTTAGATTTTTTGTTTAAATGTTTGTTGTTTAGATTTTTTTAAATTTTTTAAATACATTAATTTCGCATCATAAAGCTTTTTTTAAATAAGTTTTTAAATTTGCCGTCAATACACTTATTATTTTTTTGTCATTATTTTTCTTGGAATTTTTTTAATTTGTTATGTTTCTTCATTCTCTTTGTTTCTTTTGATTTATTTTTATTAAAATATTATTTTTAATTTTTGTTTTATTTTTTTATTGCAGATTTTGTTTTCCTAGTCTTAAAATTTGCATGTTTATGTTTTTCGTTTCAATGTTTATTAAGTTTCAATTCTTTTAATGTAATTATTCCATTTTTCTTAAAATTGTTAATTTTTTTTCATTTCCCAACTTTATATTTATTATGATTTATTTTATTTGTTTTAATTCTATTTATTTTTTTAAATATTTTTTTATGCTATTGATTGTGCATAATTTTTTTTATATTTTTAATGTTTTATGAATTATGCTGATTATGTTTTAAGTTTTTTTAAATATTTTCATCGTCATTTGAATATTAGTTTTCTTAAAATTTGTTTAGTTTTCTTTGTTTATTCATTTTCCATTTCTATGATTTTATGTTTTATTTATTTTTTATTTTTATTTCTTCCTTGTTATTCTTGTCATTGTTATTTTTCAGACTCATTTATGTTTATTAATTTCCCATCTCTATGACAACCGAAGATTTCTAAACTTTTCTGTTGTTCTCCTCTTATATTTTTGGCATTTTCTCTTGCTAAATGGAAATCCCCCACCATAAATTCAAACTTCTGACTTTGCGCATAAATTTTCACCCTTGCACCGGCATTTGTGCGTCTTGAGTTCAAGGTTGCGGTTGCGTTTATATTTGTATATTTTTGGGGCTGTTAATGTTTTTTATTTTTGGTTGTTGTTTCTCTTTTCGTAACAAACTTTTCTTCTCCATGCAAATTGAGTGACTAAACAGAGAGACAGACAGACAGACAGACCTCTAAGCAAGTTCAATTTGTTTTGTAGCAGAAAAACAAACAATTTAAAAATCTGAACTAATTTGGACACTTCACGAAATTGGGCCAATTTAGTGAATAAGTTTAATGTATGAACAGATTTGTACAAATTCGTGTCACTTATTTTGCTGCTTAAATTTGTATACTCAAATTTAATGGGTTAAGTATGATTATCTTCAAATGACCAGTGACTGAATTGAGTAGCTTTTGAAGAAGGAAGTGATACTTGCCAAGGTGCAAGGTCTGGCCTATTAAGACTAAAGCTGTTGCGATTTCTGCAATTTTTCATGTACAATGTTTCAGTGAGTTATGTTTCAATATTTCTTACGCATCTCTGAGTATGATTATGTGGACTCTTGGGGCCTGGTAGAAATTCTGATACGTTACTGAAACTGATCGTAGTATAGAATCTGAAGCCTGATGGTAGCTAGAATCAAAAAACTTCTAAGCTCCAAGTGTATACGCTGTTTAACGATAAGGAAGCATTGCTGAAGCCGTTTGACTTCATGCTTGTCCAAACCACACTATTCTAGATCTTAACATTTCATAATGAACACATCTCTTATTTGGTTTCCTGGGCAGATGAATATTAAGGGAAACTAGGATTTTTCCTCTGAACCAGTTTCACATCTGGAACTGGTCCCACTAAAATGTCTTCTGAAACTTTTCAAAGAACATGTATTATGATTAACGAACTTACGGTTGGACAACACCAGGCACTTGCACTGTAGCTAAATAGCTAGATACTTTATACTATCGGAATTCTCCCAACTACATTGTAAACAGAGCCCGTAGAGTGAGATTAACTACTTTCAATTGGCTATTATCGTTAGATTCATGCATCAATAATGAAGTACTTCCCCTTTTACGTCGAATACACTTGCTTCCACATTGTCGGATCCTAGTTCAAACCAACCTACTTCTACAAAAAAAAACCACTATTAACCTGAACGATTTGTTAGGTATAAACTTCAGTAAACTTATCCATCCCAATCCTCATCGTTCTTAAATCAAAGGAAATTGATTTATCCAATGGGTGTCGAGAAATCTTTTAGGAAAGACCCAATGGTAAGGTCCCAAAGCAAGTATCCGTCATACTGTGGTTGTGTGGTAACGACACAGTACTATGGGACCAAGTTCCACAAGCTAGATTAACTTGATCCCCACTCCAACAACAAAAAGAGAACTTACTTGATATTATTTGGCACGATTATTAAAAGCTGCTGAGTGTCTCTTTATCGTAAAGGTAACCGGAACGATTCTTTGAAGACGTAAATCTCTCATTACAGAGATATTTAATTTGAACTCACATTTAGAGAGACCTTCTATGAAATAGAACGATTGAAAGAATGTGATTCACTTTTTGTGCTTCTATATCGAGGATTACGATGAAATTTTCACCTGTGTTCCGAAACTATATCAATTCATTTACACTTTTCCACGGGAAATTCTGGAAAATCCTCCTAGGCACAATTAGCCGGTAGATTAGTACTCGTATAGATATTCACTCATCGGCGACTTAATCAGGTTTTCTTTAGTCCCCGCCACAAATTTCACTTTCTCGTACATAACTATTTATGTTCGTTTGTTTGTTTTACACGTTTATTTGCGTTTAACATGGCTTATCTTGAATAATGGCATGCGTAGTGCGACTATGTGCGTTTATGGTGTGTGGAAAGATAAGGTAAAGTCATTTAAGTCACACCGCTAACACCTGAGTTGTTGGCAAGTTGCTGTGTACCCGCTCGTGGATATCTTTAAAACGCGACTGTATACGCACCGGTTTCTCCATTTGCATGGTTATCTGGTGTTATTTAAAAGTTTTTAAGCATTTTTTATAATTATGCAATCAGAAAATGAGAAATAAATGAGCATTCGCCATTGTACATGCTTGCATTGTTAGCTGTGAAGCCAAAATATATTATTTCTGTGGTTTTGTGGATGTACCAATATTTCTGTTAAGGTCCAGTTCAGTGCCGAGTTTCTTCCATATATAAAATTACTCTAATCCAATGGTTCGATAATTTCTGCTGAAAATATTGGGATAACGTGTGTGAGGATATTCACAACATCTTTAGATCTTACTATGCTCTCTCTACTCTACTCTCTATTCGTAAGTTTTTTTCATATTTCTAAATTTGTTGTTTTCCTCTCGTTCTGTTCCTTCGTTTTTTATATGTCTCCCAATTAATGAAGGAAGAAACTGCTAAGAAAAATAAGTCAATCGGATATCACTGTCTCTACTATGCTTCGATATTTATTGTTATTCCATTCTATTTTTATAGTTATGGTAAAATATTAAAAATGACTTTATAGTGAACTATTCAATTTTTGTATTCACATAAAAATATTCATGCATATTTAATATTCCTATTCGTACATAGTGGATTTTTCTATATTATAACATCCTTAATATATAAATATCCTTTTCAGCTGTCTCACAAATTTTTTACTTATATATTTCTCTCTCTTTCTTTATACTTTCAGGTATGTACCACCGTCTTCTTCATTAGTCTTATAACTTTACCTCAAGACCAAAACTAGTAAGTACGCGTACCTGAGTAGTCCAGGCAAAGACTTTGCGCAACCCTCTGAGTTATGGCACACATGTGCCCAGCCAATGATACGATGGCATCAATTGTAAGTGAACTTTAAATGTTATTTAGGACCGATTTAACCCTTGTCAAGGAGGCGTGTTTCTTCACTACTTTCAAATGCAAATGTAAATGCAAAAAATAGAAAATAACTGACTTTTTTGTTTGGCAAACATGCAAAACAGCAAACATTGCTGCCTCAGAAACACACGTCTAAGAAACTATATTGTGCCTTTGAAGTAGGCAATGGTGGCTTCCTTAAGCAAAGGGTGCCTACATGCGCAGCTCTGCGTTCCGGGTCGCTACAACCACCCTGCTTCGCCCAGCAAGCAGTGTTCCTTTGAGTTATGTTCTATCATTGGGCTGACAAAGGGCCTGCAGCTCCTAATAAGCTGGGTTTGTTTGTGCGGCTCTTTTTATGTCGCACATACCCAGCTTTGCACATGACAATTGTCAACTTATTGGGGTGGTAAGTGCACTTCTGCTGCTGAATTTCTTTCAAGTGTTTCTCTGTGAATTTGATACCCATTCTGGGAGGACTTCTATGGAATTTATGTATAAATAAGTTTGAATTATTATAAAATAAATAAATTTGTTTAAGCATTAATGATGATAAGGACTTGGTTCGTAGTCGTCAATCAAAGCTTATTTTTTATTTTCTAAGTGGTTTGTGAGGGCTTCAATTCCAGTAGGAAGTGATGATGATTTATACGAAGGAGGATGTGTACTTTTCTCAGAGGCTTTTCTCTATGTTATATGGTTAGGTACATATGGGAAGTTACCCCTTTTAAAATTTTGTTGACTCTTTTATGAGTCTTATAAATATATCAAAAAATAGGGAATTTACCTAGTCCACCTGCCACCTTGTACATTTGACCCTAATACGCACCTCTTCTTTCTGCCTAAAGCAGGACAAACACAGTGAAACTTTTCTGTACTGTCCTACAGACAGTTCGATCTCTCAATGATGCCTATCGTCGCCATATGATGACTTCATGTATTATGCCCCTTCTTTACCGAAACCAAATTCCTTCTTAACATAGGGAGAAAATCTGGTACTCTCTTCTTCGGGCTCTTTAGGCAACACCAGATTGGTCTGCAGGCGCCTATGTGGCACTACGGGAGTGTTCCATATTTCCTTCCATGTTAAATTGAATTTAATCATTAATGGAAGGTTGGACTTAGTCTGCTGTACTGAAAGCTTTTCCTTCCATGTTAAATTGAATTTAATCATTAATGGAAGGTTGGACTTAGTCTGCTGTACTGAAAGCTACAGATGTGCCACACACAATTTTCACTTTAGGCCTCAGATTTAGGTCTTTAGAAGACGTCGCCTCCAGTGTTTGTTGTCCCCTTTTTCTCCAGTATTGAGATAGTATATTTGTACTGTAAGCTAATTACAGGCTTATACCCATTACTTTATACAGTTATCCAGTATACACCACATGTTCATAGTCTGTTGTTTTTGCTATTTTTACCACATTAAAGTGCAATATTCCTCCCTATGCAGTACGCCCTGCAACCTCCCCCTTTATTTCTGCAACCATCCCAGTACGTGTTTTGCTTCCTCATTTTTTCCTATCTCACATAAATTAATTAACCGGCATGAAAATACAATTTCTCATGCACCTGATGTCCAGGCCACACTCGAGCAAGGCGAACACCCTCACAAGGCGTTTTTTGTTTTTTATTATTTATTTTACGTAAATATTAGCCAAGGGTGATTGTGCATAGTGTAGGTATGTTGAGAATGCCATAAAGCAACTCGAATTGAGTTTATAAATTGCATTCCAATCGAAATCAATTTGTTTGTTCTTATATTTTTATTTGTTATAGAAATGACGTCTGGGAATTATAGTGTGGTATAAAAAGTGGCTGTACAACCCAAGCAACCCTTAGTTTTTCAAACAAAACGTTTCGCTATAATTTACGACGCACTGTCTTCCTTCTTGAAGTCTTTGCTTTCCAACACGTGTTTATTTTTCCGTGGTTCCTCAGTGTTTCGCAGTGTCATTCGGGAAAAGTAGCGCGTAATTAGCTGTTTTAAAAATTCATAAATTTGAACGAGCTATTATTGCATGAATGGGTCTTTAGAACCATTTTCTTTGTCATTTCCCACCAAGTCTTACTCCAAATTACAGCTTATTAGCATTCTAACTACTACGCACTTGCTCTGCTTACTTACGTATTCTACGTAATTGCTTTCAAATTAATACAAACTAGTTTTCAGATATGCTACAGTCGGTTGTACCGACTGTAATCAATGCAGCAGAACTTTTTGTTTTGGTTACTAAAATATTATCATGTCTCATATTAGGGCTGAGGAGCCCTATGTCCCACAAGAACAAAGAGGAGCCCTATGCCCAAAAGACAGGAGCTAAAAGAGAGAGAGGTAGAGAAAGAGGGAGAGAAAGAGGGAGAGAAACAAAAGACAGGAGCTAAAATAGAGAGAGGTAGAGAAAGAGGGAGAGAAAGAGGGAGAGAAAGAGGGAGAGAAAGAGGGAGAGAAAGAGAGAGAGGGAGAGAGAGAAATAGAGAAAGATAGAAAGAGAGAAAGAGATAGATATAAAGATAGATACAGAAATGGAGATAAATATAGAGATAGAGGAATAGAGAGATAAATTTAGAGATAGAGATAGAAAATTAGAGAGAGATATTAGGGTTCGAATTCACCAAATTATTTGAAGGATCCGTTCTAAAGTAACAGAGGTAGTAATGGATCATATAAATTTGTTTAGTAGAGACTACAGATGAGAGCAATGTTGTGTTGTGTCAAATCAAATCATTTATTGGAGATTGATTCTTCAATACTATTAAATACGTTCCAGGAAAGGGAACGCGTTTGTTATCTGTTATACAAGTATAACCAAAGGTGGACCGATATTCAGCCTCGTTTCCCTAGTTCACTAAGGCCAGAGTCTCTTTAGTTCCAAGAGATAGATACACTCTATAAATAAGTCAGCGTATTTTTATCTCTAATTCATCCAAATTTATACATCTCACCTGGGTGGCTGTACACGAGTATAAACACAATTTCAACCAAGTATCTCCTTTAGCTGCTGAGAAGTACTCTTCATAAGAATATAATGAAATTATTAAAAAAGTTTTTAACTTTTCATACTTATTAGCATCGTTAATTCGTTATTGTGTCTATAACTACATATATGCAAAATTAGGCTCTAATATAGCATTTGATTTAAGAGATATGTTCTTTATACACTTTTAATCCATAATAATTGGGATGTAAAGTCCCTTTGTTTCCTGAAAAAGTTTGCAATCTGAAATCTCTTTTGGTTCATGAGATATGCTTTACATGAAAAAGTATTTAGTATTCTTATTTCTACCAATATATTTCTATAGCTATTTTAGATGTTAAATCCAGGAAACTTGCCTAATTTCAAGTCAATATACCACGAACATGGCTACAATGACTCAAAGAAGTTTCTCTATATATATAAATTCCGATAAGAGACATATATGATCCTTGTCTTATTTTTGCCCTTTCAAAAATGGTCTCATACTTATGAAACTATTCAACCCTCTCGGGTAAATATTTCACGAACATGTCTACAATTACTCAGGAAATTTTCCAGAACAACTGTGATAGATAAATGTGAACCTTGTTTTGTCATTACAAAAGTGTTCTCAAACTTATTATACCCTCCTACCAAGTGTAGTGCATGCAAATTGGGTACACCCGACTTTTCTCATGCGTATGCACACTTACAAATTCGAGTACAGCACCATTGATTTCATATTGATTAATTGCTTTCGACATTTAACCTTGCAAGGTTGTTGTTGTTGCTGTTTTTATTGTTGTTTTTTGTTGTTGTTGCTTGCAACCATACCTACCATGTGTCGCACATGTTGTCGGTTTACGTAACTTGTGACATTTGCGCTTTTTCTTTTTGCGGCAATCCCTTTTTTTACTCCTCGTTCTCGTTGCATTCGCTGCTAATTTTGTATAAATATGGCATGGCATAAAATATCAAACACCAACACCACCCCCGCCGCCTCCTCGCCTACGTGTCTCCTCTTTTTTAACGATGCGTAAATATTTATAATGAAGTCATCATAAGTTGGGCAAAGTAGTGCACTGGGTCTCCTCTGAATTAATATTAACATTTTTTACGGTTTACTGAAATTGGCCTTCAGGATATCCGGTGGAGGGAATAGAAATGTTCATTAGCGTAAAATACACTTTTAATTGGGCTAAGAATCAAATGCTTTGAATGCTGCTATGCTTGGAAGTGCGTGAATATTACTCGAAATGAGTGAGAATGTCTCTAGCCTTATGTAGAAATATACATTATTATATTTAAATTTAAATATAATATAATTATGAAATTATTTCTCAACGAATTTGTTGACAGACAGGTGCACACTGTGGGTGCGAATGTGGTTATGCCTCTGTATATATTGTTAGAAGGAGAATTATTAACAACTTTTGGCAAATCTTAACTATTGCGGACACGCCACTTGCCCACATCAGAGATCTTTCACTGAAAGGCAATATTTCCCAAGTAGATATTTCGTGTCAGGAAGCTACAGCACACCAACTATGAACCCTCCCAGGAAAATAAAATATAAATATAATATAATAATATATAAATATAATATTAAAATCAGTCTCCGAGAATAATGTTAAAATCAATCTCCGAGAATGAGACAATGTAAGAATCTGTATCTTCATTTAATACTATCAATAACACGTCTACAAGTACTCCGGAAGTTTTCCGGGACAAGTCTGATAGATAAATGTGAGCCTTGACTTCTTTTTGGCAATACAAAAGTCTTCTCAAACTTATTATACCCTCCTACCAAATGTATTGCATGGAAATTGGGTACACCCGAGTTTTCTCATGCGTATGCACACATACAAGTACGAGTAAAGCACCATTGGTCTCGTGGTCTAGTGGTAACCATACTAGGCTTGGTTGGCTGTTTGTATTCATCCGCCATAGGTGGATCTCTTAATATTTTTGTGTATCTTTCTTTTCTTCAAGTAAAAGTCTTTACTTCTTTGTACTCATTCCCCCCAAACACGTACGGGCATGTATATAAAGTATAAGAAGTAAATACAATAACTTTAGTATATTATATATAAATAAATTAATAATATGTTTAACCATATAAAACAGAAGTTGAGCAATTAATAGATTCATTCCAACATTCCAATTCATACTTTGTTTTGTTTTACATGTTGTAGGGCTAATATGATCTCAGTTTCAAGGACCATTTCGTGTCTTTTATCCATAGACGTATGTTACTCAAAACGCAAGAAAGGATTTGAGTGTAGCCTTTGTGGGGACTACTAAACTTGATATCGTGTTCTGTAAAATACTAGTAAAATGTTTCAGTCTGACTTTGTGTACTGATACTGATTAATTTAGAAAAGTAGGAGTAACTGTGGGGAGATTAATGTCAATGCTTCTCTCTTTTAAAATCATGCTTAATAATATTAGAAAATGGGAAGAGCTTACCTTTAAAACTTCTTTTAAAATAATGCTGAATAATATGAGAAAATGGGAGTGACCTTGAGGATGTTGCTTGTAATGCTTGTTTTAACATCATGCTGAAAACTATTAGAAAATGGGAGCCACCTTTAAGAGATTACCTGTAAACCTTCTTTAAACATCATACTGATAAATATTAGAAAGTGGTTGTTACATTGACAAGGATACTTGCAAAAGGCTTTTTGAATCCTTTTTTATTACGAGTCATCGCTGAAATTCATTCCTATATTGAGTACTTTCCGAAATCTTACTTTTGGACAGGTTTTAACAGTTGAAAAAACACTCAGCAAAGTGAATCGTTCCAAAAGGACACTTTGTTGGAAAACAAGATGAAAATAATCCTGAAATTATGTATTTTCTATTGTCTTGTAAGAACTTTGTATATTAAAGACTGTGACATGGTCTGGCAGCCACACAAGCGGAGAACACACAGTTGTAGAGCGAGTGTCTCGGAACTGTTCTGAGCGATCATTTTTTTTATTTGTAAATTATAACGTATTAATTTTTTTCATTCGTTAATACAACGTTGAACTATTCATACCGATCTTAGAAGTACAGCGACAATTTAGGAGATTACAACCTAAGAAAGTTTAAGGAACCATTAATTTCCAAATAATTTTATATGTTGGAGAATTCAATAAATAAAAATCATGGGAAAAAAGAGAAGGATATTTAGAAGGAAACATTTTTGGCATCATGCATTGATACGAAAATTTTCAAATGACTACAGAATTATACTCCTTTTCCACCAGTTTTTTTGTTGGTCTTTCTAGTAATACACTCTACTTTTCTCATATAAACCAGCGTACTTTTGTTAGACTTAAAGCTATAGAGAAAGAAGCATTTCGTATCCATGCCCTGGTCCCGTTTGTGAGATTATTCTTCTGTTTGCCGAGGGATTTAATTGTGCTCTTGAAAAGTGTTCTAACACCTCACGATGCTCTATTTTCATTCAACTGCTTTTATAGTCCACACAATGCCTGTAGTCTTGCTATTAAATATTTCATTATCAGCAAATATTTGGATTCTCTATACTTTTTTTTATTGCTAAAGTTATTTTCCTTGACTTATACCCACTCTGTTGTTGTTCTTGTGTTGATTTGTTTGTAGTGTAGGGTAAGTTTGGGCATTACAAACACTATCTTCTTATCTTTTATATTTGTAACCCATTCTCACCTTAATTTATTTCTATGGTAGGCATTTGTTTTCCCAGCTATTTCCATTTATCTTTATAGCTGCGGTTGTATTCAATATAAAGTCTGGTATTCCGCTTAATTAAAACTACAGCGCTTCATTATTTTTATTAAAAATAAACTATGCCAATATTTGCATGAGTGTCTGTAATAATGAAAGCAACAGATTAAAGACATTAAAAATTTGAAAGAAACGAAATTTTAACTTCATAGTTTTTTTTGTCATAATTATTTTTAAATTTAATTTCCGTACGCATTATGTTGTGGGGTATGCGATAAAACGGGATACTGGGATATGTGGCTGCCACATGTTGGCGTTGGTTTTGTTAAAAAAAGTCATTATTTTTTGGAGTAATTTCCCTTCTTTCTCCTTCAAGCAAAAAAGTGCAATTTTATGGATTTTTCGGGCGCCTTTCTGTACTAATTAACATGAATTGTCTATGGGCGTTCAGACCCGTGTGTGCGGATGAGTCTGTTCGAGTATTTTGTTTGTTTGGGAAAATAATTCAAATTCTTTTTGGCTGCAATTTACGCACAATTGTTGTTGTGATTTCTAAAAGTGGTGCATTACGCCCTTTCCTTTCTTATTTCTTACTGATCCCATACGTAATGCCTTGGAAAACAAAGAGAAAAGGTAGTAAATATGATTTTAATAAGGGTGCCTTTTGTGTCAACGCAGTTTAAGAGAATTTATAGACGCATTTGCATCTGCTGTGCCTGACTTGAGGACTTTCTGTAAGAGTGAAAGAAAAAGTGTTGTAGAAGATGGATTTCTTTTCCACGAATTTAAATATCCGTAGGGGGCATTTTTATATGTAAATTTCATATCAAAACTTATTTAACTACATGAAAATGTAAAAATGGTCTTAATTATCACATGCAACTTATCATTCTCCCCTCACATAATTGCAGCAGGAGTCTATACCTTCCATACTAAACACTGTTTGCCTCTACCTGCTTTTCCTGGCTATGCTATCCTTGATAGAATGCACTGATTCTGAGTTTGTTTTTGTTTGGTATTTCTCTGCCTCTCCTGTTGCCTTTGAGCTAATCATAGTTGGAGGTACCGAGAGATGACTGACCAAATAAATAAATCTGCAGAATGTGCCTTTAGAAAAAAATTATTTCTTTTTTTTTGCTAGCGTTGGCGTATTTTTATTTCAACAGGCAACGATGGAAAAAGGCGCGCACAGCTGTTGCCAAATCAGATTTGCTTTCGTTTTGTGTGCAAAAAAAAACAAAAAGAAGGAAGGAAAGCAAGAAGAAAAATAAGCAAAAAGGAAAAATTAACAAAAGCAGAAATGATGAAATTAAGAAGGCACCATAAGATTGCACAAACAAGATTAGGAGTAGTTGGACAACTCATGGCAAATTTTTTTCTTCTATACTCATAAATGGCTTGCAGCCAACTAAAATTGTTGGTGCACATATTTCCTTTTGTTTATCACAAAGGGAGGGAGTATTAAGGGCAGGTGCTTTTGGGACACCAGCAAAGCCAATTTTGAAGTGATTCAGTTTTCTAGACTCGTTCTTTATGTCACTAATTAGAGTTGTTATCGTCATCGTCTGCTGATGCCGACGTATATTTCTGAAACTCTGTTTGTCTATCCTTTTAAAATACTGACCCTAGTCATCTCACTTTACTTTCTTATCTGAATGAGACTATACCCACGATATATATAATGATTTTTAGAAGACATTTTGCCTCTAGAACTCTGTTGTATATCCTGTTAAAATAGTTCCGAGCATTACCTTAGCCATATACCTTAATTCCTTTCCTCTCTTACTTTTAGACATGAAACGACTGTTAGTGCATACCTACGAGCAACTACAATTTTATAAGCCTTTTTCTCTACTGGGATATGTTTGCTTCTCTCTCTCTTTTGTATATCTTGGTAACATAGTTCTTTATGTCACCCAAGTCATCTAATATAAATCATTTTTTCACTTGATGTACGAGTATACTTATTTTTAAAAGACATTTTCCTTCACGGGATATGTGTGTTTTTTATATCCTGTTCAAATAATTCCGTGTGTTACCTTAGCCATGTAACTTAAATCCTTTCATCTCTTAATTTTAGACTTGAGTAGTCTTTTATTGCATACCTAGGAGTTACTTCATTAAACATACAAAATTTTAGTGAGGCTTCTAAACTGGGATACATTTTACTCTATCACTTCAATTTTAAACTCATTTTCTGGATGATGATATTCGCTTACACTCTGTAGAAAGTAAATATATATCAATCCGTGTAACTGAACTTCTTCCGCAGCTTTCTTGCAATTGTTCCATTTAATCAATTCAATCAATTTCTGATTATGAAACTTACGAAACGTTGAAGAACATTTTCTATGAATGCGTCATCATTACTCTGATGGTTCTTAGTATTAATTTAAACCATAATTTTAACTATATTTAAACTATAGTACTGTATTAAACTATTTACTATTACTATTACTGTATTTAAACTATAGTAATGCATTCTACATATGCTTCGAACAAAGTAAATCTGCGTCAATAAACTCCACGAAAAATGTGCATAGTAACATAATAAATATGAACCAATTTACTGTCCATTAGGAAATTTCCTTGTAATGTTTCCAAAGCATAGGTTCAATGTATTTTTTTCATATAATTATTCAATTAAATGTACATTGAATGAAATTTACTGAATATTGGTGCAATGTAAAAATCATTACTTTCGCTTTCTCTAATAAATTTTACTTTTTCTCGAATAATTCTATACCAAAGCGATTTGATTGTACCAACGAAGAAATGACCGCCTCCTTCCGAGAGAGCCAACTTAAGCCCATATGGGCCATTGTAATAGTACTGAAGAAGGGTTTATTATATTGTTAAATAATTTGTTCATTATGTTAATGAATTCTGTTCCTTGAATATCTGTACATGATGGCCAGAGAATGTTCTTGGTAGATGTAGTCAGTCGTGACTTTAGTAAAGTTGTAGTGTAAAATTCCTTCAGATAGTTCTACTGATATATAAGTACTTCTCCCTGATGATGATTATCAGTCGAACAGTATCTCTCTTAAGTCAAAATGCAAACATCAATATGCATTTTATACACAATAATTTTTCCAGTGTATGCTGGAAGTAAATTGTAATATACTACAGCATGCATGGATATTCTTTTGTTCTCTGGCCAGAGCATGTCCTGCCATGTTCTCTGCTTATTAATTAGCTTACATTTGTGTGCATGCATTTTATAATTGGTAATTATGATTATTACACATAATTTTACCAATAAAAGTACCTTTCCACAGTTCTGCTTGAGTACGTTTTTACCACCGTTTCTCATGAGTACTCAGAAGTATGCCACCTTTATGCAGTTAGTGAAATATGCGTGTACGCAATCGTCACACAAAAGCAACAACAATAAAATTAATTTGCTGTTGTTGTAGTTTTACTACTCTTACGAGAATTGTAACTGTTCTTTCTCTGCACCTCAATTGTACTTAATTAAAAGCATTTTTATGCATTTGTCAAGGTTATTAAATTTGTGCTACTTAGAAATGCATTAAAAATGCAATACTTTTATAGTCGTTTGTGGGCAAAAATGTACATAAAAATCGTAAATATGCATAAATGTCCCTAAGGCCTTTTGTGATTGTATTCAAATAGTGTATTTTTTTTTTTTTTTTTGTTAATAAGAGTGACATTGTAGCCAAAAGTAATAAAAATTCGTTAAGCTCCGCATTGGTGTTGGCCAAAAGAGGACCCCTATAATACTGCATGTGAATCAATGTGCAATAAAATGCATTCTTCACATGGCAAATGCATGCAGGAAAACAAAAATGACTGTTTTTATGATACTAAAAATATCTACTTTTGTTAGGAACTTACGAGTATAATCAGTTGTACTACTCACATATTTTTTATATTTGCATCCCTCTGAGAACTGGTTAGGAGGTGGTTCTTGTACCTTCTAGGCTGACATCGTCGACTATGAGTTGAAACAACTACTTTTTAGACTGATTTCGTTGACTATGAGTTGGTACCAGTAGTTTTTAGGCTAATATCGTCAAACAGTGCATCCAATTGGTTTGCAGCATTTATGCTTTATAGTCCATGATGGTACTTTTTAGTTGGAGAAATCAGGGCGCATGAACTCAGAGGTGCCCATAAAGGTATTATAAGTAGGGTAAGCCAGAGTACCGCCGTAGAAGTAGGTCCCCAAGAACAAATGCATTCGGGACCCTTTGTACTATCTTAAAGGTATTACTTTTTATTATGGTAGGTAGGTAGGTAAGGCGGCCACCCGAAAAGGGCGAACTTAGGCCAACATTGACCCTTTGTGATACCCTTTCAAAGGTCCAGCCATTTGGAGCTTTTAATGAAGCAGTTGATTGAGCTAATCTTTTTTTTTTGAGATATCTCCCAAGGAGTCCAAACAGTAGTCGCCTAGGAAAGTGCGCCTCCTTCTGGACAAAGCTGGACACGTGCACAATAGGTGAACAGTGGACTCTTCCTCCTCCTCGCACATGCAACTCCTGCAGAAGTCGTTAGTAGTTAGTCGTTTTATTATAGTGCAACTACAATATTTATTCTCACAAAACAAAGGTGTTGCATAGCCTGGTTTTTAAGACTTCCTAACTCCAGATTGCTTTTAGTTTAACTCGCATCAGGGGTTAAAAAAAGTCAGCTATATTAAACAACACTAGGGACCGGTTCACGGGATAGTAAAAAGGAGACTGATTCAATGCAACTATTTATGGAATGATTAGAGACCAAGTTTGGGTTAGAATAGAAAGAACTATTCAGCTAAGCTAATTTTAGAGGGGTAGTTTATAATAAAGTGAATTATAGAACCGTCAATTCTGGACTAGAAATAATTTATGAACACACTGATCTATGATGCATTGAGAGCAAAATATATTGAGATGAAGGCACAACTGAAGAAACACAAAATCATGTGATCTTCCATTGAGTATTTATACAAGCTCCTTTTTATCTAATCTTTGGTATTGTTTTTAGATATCTTTTAGATCCCCGGGGCACCAGTCTTTAGGCCTCCTTTTAGTCCCTTTATTAATAATGGGACATCATATTACAAAGTTGCCTCCTTTAATACTTTAACAAGTACTCGTAGGCCGCAAAAGTGTTGAAGGGATACAGTTTGCATTACTTTAACCTTCATCACTCAACCGTAAGAGACTTCTAGGCTGATACGAACAGAACAGCAAATATGCATAGATATAATTTCACAGTTGTTGGTCAGTAAATGTCTATAAAGAGCAATATTTATAAGAAATAAAAATCTGTAACCAAAACAAATTAACTGCCCAACACAGCCATGGTAGTAGCAAAAAGGGTTTAATTCCCCGTCGGTTGCTTCAGCGTCTACATCTACGTCTGCGCCTGTGCGTTAATAACGTGCGATCAATTTCATAAGCCCGCCACTTAAAACATTAAGCAAAGAGGGCAGCATTTCGGTAGAAAGCGAGAAAAAAATATTTAAGGAGTGATGGGCACACAAATTCCAAAGAAAAACCCTTAAAATAACAAAAGGAACCCTGACCAGCGGTGCATAAGAAGTTGAAGAGTAGAAAAGCGGTAAAGCTACTCTCAGATGGACACGTGAAAATTGCTGTATTATGAGTTGTTAAATGATCATTAAAAGAAATCATAAAAAATAGATTTAAATATTAATAAAAATTGAAAAAAAGAAATTCAATTGAAGCCTAAAAGGGGCGAGAGAAAGACCACAGGGCGTAGTTGTTAAAACCGGGATTTCTGTAAACAATGCAAATACTTGAAAGCAGCAAGATACGAGAAACACGCGAGAGAAAAGGGTCAGCAGCATTGAGAGATGTGCGCTTTGGTCAAGACTTGTACGGGGTTCCCTTTTTTGCATACTCGTTCAGAAGAAATCACAAATGTCATGTTTTCAGTTTTTTTTCTGGTCGCTTCGCTACAAACCGAACTGGTTCGAAACTCAATAAAAATAAATTGAATTGAAAATATTGTGTAGTGAAAGAATTATGCAGATGAAAGCGAGTCTGTCGTTCGGTCTGTCGATCTAAATTAGTTTGGCGCGGTTTTTATGCAATTTATGTGCAGATTTGTCAAAATTTCCTGCAGTGTTTTGTGTTGTTTTTTTATTGAGAACGAGAGAGGAATATGCGTTGAGCTTATAAAGAAAATGGCGGCCACCAATGATCAATGCTTAGAATACTCGACATATTTTAGAGAGCCAGAAAAATCTTAGAATATCAATAAAGAATATCTGTATGTTGAGTGGGCCTCGATATCATTCATGAAGGTGGTGAAAAATTGCTGCAAACATTTTTATATTAACGATCACTATCTTAAGTTCTCGAAGATTGTTATAAAGTGCTTCAGAGACCCCAAATTGTTATAGATCTTGAATCAGCGATATTGTGTTCTCGACGGTAGTAAAAAATGTCTCAAACATTTCCTATTATAGAAGATATTGAGTTTACGATCTTGAGTTCTCGAAGGTAATGAAATAGTGCTTCAAAGATTTAAAATTGTTAACGGTCTGGAGTCTACAAAGTTTAAAGTACGAGTATATCTAACAAACCAAGAAGAAGAAGAAGAACAGTGTCAGAATTAAATGGAATCAGTAAATCTGAAAACAGAATTCACAGAATTAGCCGAACTTACAGTGTACTCTGGATTAAGACGGGTTGAAGAAACTCTTGTAATATTTTAATGTAATCGTATACTAAATCATTGAAGTAATTGTAGTATTTCCAGGTTTATCTATTTTCTGAAGAGAACTGCTTTCCAGAAGACTGATATAAAGAGTAAATAATTGAAGGCCTAGAAACATCTTTGGAATACTGCCGAAAAGAGTCAATAAACTAATTCAAAGATTTGTAGCGTCTACCAAAGAATTTTCTGGAAGATTTTGTTGTTTTCTAGTATACATTGAGCGAACAGAAATAATATCTAGAGGACGAATATAAAAAGCAAATACTTGTTGAACTGGAAGTATCTTTCAAACTGACGAGAAGGAGTTGACGAACTAGGAACTGAATCGTTTAAAGCATCTATCCCAAAATGAGCTGGAAAATTTGGAGGAAAATCAATAAACAAACAATTAAAAAATTTGAAATGTCTGTTAGAAAACTTCTGATGCTGATGATAATATTGAGGAATCAAAAGGAAGTATCTCAAGTAGACCACTGTAGATATTCAGACACAGTGGATAATTCTTAAAATATATAAAAAATAATATTAAATAATTCCACTCAAGAGTTTGAGAATCCTTGCAAGCCATATTTCAAAGAGGAGTTCAAAAATAGTTGATGGGTGTGCTTTGGAGTATTTAAAGAGGTCGAATATTACAAACTGTTTGAGAGATTTTAGATATACCTAGTAGATCACAGTTGGAGAAGTTGTCGAAGGTTTATATAAAAAACTATGGAAAATTTCATAGATATACAAGTGAATTTCTTTATCCCTGAAAGACCTCCGCCCAAAGATGTTGATCAAGTTTTTGGAAATATCGGAATATTTGTGGGAAACTACTCTGTAAAAATAGTCTATAAAAAGTTTCTCGATTAGGAAGTTATCAAAGGGAGTTGATAAAGTTGTTTAAAGGTTTGTAATATCTCTTAAAAGTTGCTAGGAAATATTTCTAGGAAAATAGTAGGTACACGATTTAGAATATTTCCAGGGAGTTGATGAAGTTTTTTAAAGGTTTTGCAAAATCTCGAAAAAAAAATGTTGGAAATATTACTGAGATAATTGTCGGTAATAACGATTAAGAACATATCCAATGAAGTTGCAAGCTTTGGAATATCTCTAAAAAATAGCTATGAAATATTTATGGGAAAATAGTTGATGATTACGGGCATCATTCAGAAAATCTCCCTAGAACCAGTGCCTTGTAATGGAGATTTATACATTCTGCCACGAATTGACCTGGAATTCATTAATAAAACAGAATATATTCTTTTAACCATCAAAGTGTATTTTATCGCCTTCAAAGTAGCCTTCTTCTGAGGCAACACTCTTATGCCAACGATTGACCCAGTCATCCAAACACTTCTTATGGGCCGACGGCGGGATGACCTTTAGTTCCTTCCTCGAATTTTCTTTTATGGCTTCGATCGACTCAAAACAAGTTCCACGTAGTGGAAATTTCAGCTTTGGAAGCAGGAAGAAGTCACAAGTGTATGTATAAATCAATGCAAAGTTTTCAACTCAACATTGTCTCCCATCCTTAGCAGGTACTCTTACAAACTTATATCACCGAGAAACAAATTTCCCTGCAATTATTGCAACAACTCTTGGGTTGTTTTCACCTCCCTGCTCTCAGACCCCATTACAGTCATTTTTCTTTTTACCAAGTTTATCGATTGTGTCAAATAAGTTCCTCCCATCTGTACTCCACCAACTGTCACAAAGGTTTCTCTAGCTTCGTCACACTTTCGTTTCTTGATAGAACTTGGTACTAAACTGCAGATTAGCAGTCAACACAGCAGTTCTCTTAATTGGAAATAAAAGCGTAAAATTGCAGTTAAATGCTGTGAAATTAAAAGGCAACACTGAAAAATTCACCGCAACGAATCAAGTGTCAAACATGTAATTTGACAACTGTCAAATACAGACGACAGAAAGGGAGAATGCGGCAACTGGAACTACAGTGAACCAGTAAGCAGCTTAAATGCTGGCTAAAATGAAGAAAACCACGCCAAGGCGTATGCATTTATTTTGTTAAATTAATTATCTTTAAAAAATAGGATTAACTTTTCGCTGGCAATTGTCAAGCCGTACAGAAATTGATATATGAACTGTCAGCTCTCAGGATATAAGCGCGGAAAAACGATTAACAAAAGACTTACTTTTATAAGAAATTAATTACAAATCCAACAACGGCTATGTGTCTTTACGGATTAATGCAGCCGTTTAACTGTCATCTTGACAGATGAGCACATGATGTGCGTGAGCTAAGCAGAGCCAATACAATAACACCAACAATAACAGCAACAACCAATAGCGCTAATTATGTATGCAAACAACGCACTCCGCTTGCATGTAAATTGCCAGGAACAATGAAGAAAAAGGGAACAAAATCAAGACAAGAAGTTTCGTGTCAAGGCCCTGGTCGAGTTTTAATGTAAATGTAAAAATTCCGTCTTAAAATAGAAACAAAAACTCGCTGGCAATAAAGGAAGGAATGCTCCTTCCATGTAAATCTTCAATGTCAAAAGTAAAAAGTGTAAACACAAACAAAAGTAACTGGTTTTTGAGGTTAGCCTGCCCAAAAAATATGTTATAAGAAAAAAAGGGTCAAGGACGGGCCCGAGCAGGGAAATAATAGTTTGAGCAAACAAATGGAAAGCCCAAATTAAGGATTACAGTAAACAAACACGATGTAATTGTTGGGCGGAAGAAGGTTCTTTCGGTTGGGTTGAGATTTCGGGGAATGCGGTGTTAATGCGGTAGATACGGGCTTTTCTCTATTCCAAGATTAAAAATCAATTGCTGAATGAACTCAGACAGAAGCGCATGTCAACTTATTTGTACAGGTATAAAGAGATATAATTTAGGGAGATATTAGATAAGGTGAAAGATAAAACAGAGTTTAGATGTGAGTATTGAAAGAGGGAATACACCGAGGCTTTGTTCCAGCAGAGGGCAATTTGTCAAAGGCAACATTATAAGATAGATTGTACTAGGAGCTTGGAACTATGTATAATGATGCTAATGATAAATGTATTTTTCAGCAGCAGCTTTTAGATATATTAACTGATGATTTTGAACGATTTATCTTAGATCAGAATATTATAATGTGTTTTTATTACAGTTAACTCCTTTGTTAAAGATCCTTTCTTACTGATCATATCAAAAAGCCAAATGAACAGTAGGGTGTAAAATCAGTTCTTCGTCACATTAGAAAAGAGTAAAACAGGAAGTGGGACAGAACTGGGCCAGCGTTTCAATCGCAGAACTAATCTTTACTGAACATGTCATTGAGGCAAATGAAAGGTATTGCGAAAAATAGATGATTCACCCCTTCCTTCAGTCTAGAAATAAGTAGAGGAAGCAGTAGCTTAGAATTGGGAAACCATTTCAATCCCACTGTACCAATTGCAACGTTCAAATCACTACTGTTCTGTAGCTCGATTTCCTATTATATACTAAGCTGAGACCAATACATTGTAGGGACGATGTGTGGGCTGTTTGATATGCTATAAACAGCTGAATTGTACGAATTATTGAACTGTTTATTGAGCGGATCATGGATCAAATCATTGAACGAAGCACCTGAAGAAATCTTTTTTATGTACCAAACCAAAGAGGAGTTGACAAAGTTGTTCATTTAGTTGATAAATATGATAAGACAAAAGTAAAGGTAGCCCTACAATCTTGTAACTCTGCAACCTTCTGTTCCAATTATGGAAATACGATTCATTAGTAAGAATTTACATATAATTTTTTCAGTGTAAACAACTTTTGTGACGTACTGAAACCGGTTTTAAGATCAATGAACCCATATTTTACTAAACACACGTGGGAACTTCAAGACATTAACCCGCAGTGTCAATTTGTTAGGGATTTCAAAGATGATGCACATATTTAAATGTGAAGATCCTTTAAAATTCTCAAACAATGTAAAAACAGAACTCTTCCATAAGCTTTAAGTTGATACTCCATAATAAAGTTATAGAAACTTTCATTATAAGTAAAAGAAAAAAATATGATTCTTCCCTTTCTGATAAAGTAACTGCCTAGAACTTAAGCTTACTCTGTATTCGAAGGAGTTTATAGAACACGGTAGCAAGTGATTGATTACAGTTTTAATTTGACTTTTGGGGTATGACATTTCGGGTTTTAGCATTGACACTTTTCGGCTCAGAATTTTAATACACGAAACAAAAGAGAGTTGACGTGTTCGGCATATATTAAAAACATAACAAGAAATTGTACTCAAATGGAAGGAGCACAGGATGTGCGAACCTTACTCAAATGAAAATGTACATTTTTTGTGTGCCTGTTTGCCACCAACACTAGAATTTTGGTCAGCCCCAGTTCACCTCTGCTTGTGATATGTTATCAACACAGTGCATATCCGTCCACGTGCTGAAATTTTATGTTCGTTTGAATACGAGTAACTAACACCTGGATACAACAAGGCACCACTACCTTCTCTATTATATTAGAGTGGGTATTCGCAGCAGCGTGCCGGCGTAACATCAAATTTTATTACCTTGTAGTGCATGCTCTGCTCATATTCATGCAGTAGCCCATTGCCGCCTGGCTTCTGTGTTAATCTTCTCGGTGTTGATAGGTAATTGTCATAAAATTTAATGAAGTTGTTGTTGAATTTTATGTTTGGTGCGCAAACATCTTTTCTTCCTTTTTTCAGTGTGTCTTTTTGGTTTATTCTCTTTATGGATATTTGCGGTTAACCAGGAATTATGCATTGAAAGCATGCACTTTGAACCCCGCCTGCTCTGTTGCTATGTGACTTTTATGGCCGTTATGACTTGTGGTCAAATGGTAGTTGACTTAATTACTTTGATAAGGAATTTCCTTAGAAGCTACTATAACGGGGATCATAAGGATGCAAAGGTTCATGTCAGCATTTAATAAAATTGTATGCTTTCGTCCTTTTGGGAGCGCTTAGATTCTGTTTCAATAAAATAAACATATGGCATGGATCAAGTGATAGTAAAACCGTACTAAAGGAAAACTTAAATACACGTAACTGGAAAATTAGCTCAGAGTTTTGCTAAGGATGGGATTTAAGGTTTAGGCCTTAGTCTATTTATTGTGTCCTGCTGACTATTGATTAATTTTTAGAAATACTTAAACAAATTAGCTTTAATTCAATTAATTAGAATATGTTTCGTTATACATCCTAGTCTGGCCTCAATATCTGTACATAACAAAAAATAGCCATGTCTGGCAGTTGTGCTAAACTCAGTATTTAATATAGCCAAAAAGCAATTAGCAGACTACTTATTTACAGTAAATTTATTTTGATTTATGAGGTGGTACAATGTATCACTTCAATTGAGAAGTGATACATTCCAGTTCCTCTGGAAAACTTGGCCAGCAAAGAGAAGCGAACTTCTTACTTTATCACAATCTCAACTTTAGCTCACTTTACTAGTAATAATGCTATGACCTAAGACAAAAAGGTGCAAAATGAACCATTTCAAATGAGGTGTCATTGTGGAGCTACTCTAAAAAGATTTTGAGGTAAGAATAAAGTGTCCTGAAACCTCACCATCTCAACGTCACTTGAATCTACGAGTACCAATGCAATGAGTGACACAAGTACCTCATTTTGAAATACGAGTTTGTATAATCTGTCGCTTCAAATGAGGATATAATTTGAAGTTACTCTAGTAGCAAGGCAATGCTGTGAGGCAAAATGTAACTAATATTGAAGTATGAAGTGGTACATGAACCAGTTCAAATAACAAAACATTTTGAAGCTATTCTGAAAAGGTCTCGAAGTAGGTATAAGCTTACCTCATACCTCATCCTCTGGACTTCACTTAAGTATACGAGTACCAATAGAATGAGGAAGACAAAAAGTAACTGGTATTGATATGTCAGGTAGTACAATGTGCCACTTCAAATGAGGAGACATTTTGAAGTGACTAGGAAATTGTTCAAGGAACCACTTCAAAGAAGTTGACATTCCGTAGTTACTCTAAATTGGGGCGCTTCAAAATAGGTGACATTTTAAAGTTAATTGTCTGAAATGGTACATTGAACCACTTCAAATGTGGGATTTTATTCAAATTAGTTACTTTAAATACACTTTAGGTTAAGCTGAACTTAGCAAAATTAAGTTGACCTTATTCTTCACATGCTTTATCTTCAACTCATCTCCACCAGAATGTACTAGAGCAATCATGTACGACAAGTACTTCCTTTGAAGTTTTGCACACTTTGAGTTAATTACTAAGCAAATCTACTTCAAGGAACCGCTCACCCATATTGTTACTTCCTAACACTAAGAAGGAGAGATATTTGATTTATGGAAAGGTTAATCACTGAATCTATAGGTTCTTTATATGGCGACTATAGGCATCATAGAGAGACCAAACTGTGTTTCCTATCTGGTGGGAATTTTCGCTATGTTTGTCTTGCCTCTGCCAGAATGAAGAGATGTATCTCAATGGACCAGGTAGATTTCTTATCACTGGATAGAAATCAAACATTCAAAAAAGATAGACAGACATTTTGAAAGGTGTAAGTGCCACTTTCACAACGTTAACCGGCTACTCAGCAATATATTTATTAACCATCATTTGTATTCATTATCCAAGTATCCTTTAATCTTGTATACACTCACATTGAGCTGCACTCACCATATACGCCCTGGTTACAACAAGTGTCCGACTACGTCACGCCTCTATTTCCATCAAAAAGGTTGATCAATTCTGCCCAAATGTGAGTCTATTTATCTGACAGCTGTCACACTCACATTGTGCAATATCTTATCACAACTATCATAATTCCGAATGCCCAAGGCATTTGTTTTTATGGCTCATAAATCATGTCGTGACTTTATATCGGTTGCCATAAAAACGTCCATCCATGCACCATATTCGGAAGTTTTTGAACACCCAAATATTAATGCAGAAATCAGACGTATTTCCAAAAAAAAATACCTTATAATGTTATCTATATTTATAATAATTTATAAAACTTTTATAGCGCAATGGCGACTGGGTGTGTAAAGACGCACCCAGGTGGGTGTTTGGATTTATTAATTGGTAATAAACTCAGCAAAACTTTATTAAAGAGCATATTTTCTACACAAATACTACGGAACAGTCGTTCAACCAGCTCAGGCTGCCACCAGCGGAGCATGTAAGCGTGCCACTGACAGCAGTGACACAATCGCTTCGCCTTAAAAGGCAACATCACTCTGAGTGGCACTGTCGCAGCCACTTCTTTTATAGCACATCACGCTTTGCCGCATTTAAGCGGGCGGCGTTTATGACTGTGTTCGACGCAACTCCGCACGCGATTCGCAGTGTTACGTTAGCTTCTATTTTTTTTCATATGCATTATAGTAAATTTTTTTATAGATATTTTTTATGGCATCAGTCAATGCCGCACTCCACAAATGATTCATCTTTGCGTCTATTCGACTGCAGTTTATTGACATAGACAAGTAAGCATCCAGCTAACTTCATTCGCGTCGGCTACCGTAAAATTGCTGCAAGATGACAACTTTTGGCGTGGAGTACTCGTGAGGCACCTTCATTGGAACACTCCAATGTTTGTATGTGGGTTAACTGGCTGCTAAATTGTTTCACTTTATATTCTCTGCCAGCCATATTTGGCGAAATTTTATGGCACCACTTTTAATGTGTCTTTTTGGTATGTTTTCCATGTTCCACGTTAAAAATTTTGTTTTTTGTTTCTGAATTTGGTTTTAATAGCAAATTTGTTAAGCCGGTCGGGCTTGTTTGCTTTAGGCAGCAACACTATTTATTTCTTTGTTAATTAACCTTGGTTATGTCAGTCTGTCAGGCGGTTTCACGAATTTTAGATATGGTCTTTTGAAAAGGATCTATTTATTCAGAAAATTTGCCCATAAAAGTGTCCTGTTAACAGCTTTAAAGGGAATAGATATCATCACTCCTTATCGGAAAATTTAACCTAGAAACATCAAACTATGGTTCCAACACTGTGGGAAGGACATTTTGTTACTTGTTTTATGGCATTTAGCTATAACCGCTGCCAAATAAAATTTCCTACAATTATTTTGGTGATGTTTTCGGGACCTTTGAAGGCATACAAACGTGTGTTTTGTAGATAAAGAAATTTACTGTACTCCCAATCATATTAAGGTGACTTTTCTATGTTCAAAACATATATTAAAGTGCTCTAAACGGATTTGTGGAACATATCCGTATCCTCAGCCATGTCTCTAAATATTAAATGATAATTTTTCAGTGCCATTTACTGCATGTTTCGAGAATTGTTCCGTCAGTCGTAGATATTGGATATCGACAGTCTCCAACCACTTATCTACCCGTTTTAATTACTTTGTACTTAAAGTATTATCACACTTTGCTCGTGATTCCATAGGGTTAACTCACTGCAGACATTCTTCAAAAGTTAGAACGGTTCATCATATGAACATTCTGAGGACAACTATGTTTTAAATATTTCAATTGAATTTTAATCATAGCAGAGCCTTCTTGGGGTCGACTAACCTAACCAGACACCTGTAAGCTGGATAGAACCAGGTACTGATACATTTTTAAATCAACCTTTTTCGTAATTTATATGACAGATTGTGATAAATTTTTAAATGTACTTTTCCCGATTTTTATAAGGCAGAGTAACATGTCTTTAGAATAAAAGATAAGCAGAATCGCATCTCCCGTCCATGCGCTAAGGCCACAATCAGAAAGGGGAACAAGTTTGAAATGCAAAATGTGTCCATTTTTCTAGTAAGAATTTGGTTAGATTAGATTAATCTGGCTGGCCATAAGCCACGCATAGACCTATTAGTCCTTAGCGGTACCAGATGGAGCTAGTTATATACGTAAATTTCTTATAGGCATCTTGAAAGTTGTCCACATTTTTAGCGGATTTGAGCAGTGCTTGAATTTCCATTCCTGATGCGTCTTCCAGTGTCGAAATTGTGGAGCCCCCAAGCACTTTAAGCGTGTTCTTGATAATGCAGGGCATACTCGTATACAGAGGAGAAGAAGATGAAGAGATTCCAAAGTCTCCTTTTTATTCGGGTCCCTCCACTTTCTACACATGTCGTCATTTGTGATTCCCATCTTGTGTGCGGGTATTTCTAGTAAACTGTGACCTATCAGGATAGTTATGCAGTTTCTCCGTGACAGTGTCGTAGTAAGAATATCATCGGTAACAGAATTCATCCCAGTCCGACACCACTAAATACTTCGAAGGATTTCCATGCTTCCTTTGAACTCGATATGTTATTTAGTCCTATGATAAGCACCTTTAAGCCTAGTGGCTATCTTCTGTAGCACTAGTCTACCAAGTAAGACAATCCCTAGTGAGTACCAGCTGAGGCAAGGCTCTACGATGTAAGGTGATCTTTATGAGAAATTTGCTGCAATGGCGTCATATGTTAATATTTCCTAAGCAAATATGTTCGCGCAAGGTACCCAATCTGTATTTTTCCTCACCAGGGTTAATTTAGGTTCAGAATTTTGCCAATTATTGCAATGCCAGTCCGTAGTTAAATCACGAAGAGTCTCTGATTGCCAGCGGTACAACGTCCTTGCAAATATATTGCCTTTTTTGTGAGGACTTCAAGCAGCTGTTATTTGAAAGCACTCGCTAATGGTATATTAACAACCTCAAGAGATACAATTTGACAATATTTGCCAAGAGAAAAAAGCACCACCGCTCTGAACAAATACTTGGCAAAAAGGTTTTGAAGTTTTTTGTAGTTTGCTAAGGTCAACGGAGCAATGGTATTTACCCACACGTAAAAGGAAGTGTGCGTTCTTACAGAAATTGAAGTTGTAGTAGCCAATTTGAATCACAAAAGTGTCCGGGCATAAAACAACTGACAAAAAGGCGAACAACAACCTTTCAAGCTTCAAGCTGTCAATCACAAAAATTACGACTGAATACATGTCCAAAAAATTGTACAAGGCGCAACATCCTGGCCTGTAAACTAAGAACTAAGGTGATACATTTTTCCTACATCTGAAGGTGTGTGAGAGTGTGTGAGTGTGTGTCTTCGGGCGCCTAGCAACAACAACGCTTGACAATTGCGTATGAAACCAGCCACGAAGCAAATAAAACTGGTTAAAAATTTCAAAGAGAGATATGCACAAATAGAGAGAGAGCGAGGGATACACCAAGTTCAAGTAATTTCATGCCTTTGCCTCAAGGATAATTTATGCTACTCGTCGTTCCTTCTTTGCAACTCGAACTAAAGAAAAGGCTAATTATACACACAAAAGGTAAGGGGAGATAGAACGAGTTCTTGGAAGCACACCTTGTCCAAATTCCAAACAATTCAAGTGGATGCTGTTGAGCTTGATGCTGCATAACTACCGGGTTGACCACACAATGCGTCTTAGTGTAGCTACATGAGCTCAAAATTTATGACAGACGACAATTGGCGCGCCCGACAACCCCAGCCAGCGTTACTATATTCCACACGCACGCACAAGCGTCTCGATTGATAAGTCATAATTCAAGTTTATGTGCAAATTTGTTACAAATTTTTCCTGCCATTTATACACGAAAAGTGAGCTCAGGGATGCGCTTTTTGACATTCGTTTGAGTAACTGTCAGTTTGGTCCTTTGACTGCTTTTCAGGATTTTCATTGAGAATGTGATGGTAGCAATTTCAATTGGACTGTTTGAAAATGCCATCGTATCATTTGTGGCAGCCAACTGACAAGGTGTGAATGAGTTTATTTGATGAATAGGAATTTTGGAGAAATAATTTGAGGTGAAAGGAAAAATCTTTTAGAAAAAAATTCCTGGAAAATGAGCCAAACAAGTTTTTAATGGTTGTTTTCCTTTCTAAGAAAAAATTATATAATCAACTGCTTCAAGGTGATTTTTGCTGTTGACATTTGAGGGTAACTCTGTTGGCCTTTTGTGTGCGTATTTGTTGATGTGTTTTTTTTTTTTGTGGATATTTTAGGATTTTCCAATTATGCGTGCTTTGCATGTTGATTGATGTGGAGTCTCTGTTTCTTAATTTACATAAATTTGGTATTTTATTTGTTTCTGGCATTGTTGCAAAGTATGTCAAAAATTATTAAAAAATGATCACAGACTTCATTAGAATATGCGGCACGTGAGGGAATTTTTATTTTCATTCATTAAAAATTACAATAACACAGCTCAATCGTGGTAGTAGGAGGAAAGATGTGTGGTTGAAGCTCTTGTTTCACTGGGAGTATATTTAAATGAAATATTTAATTGAGAGAAGTTTCTTAATTGTCTTCCTTAATCCAGGTTTCACTAACCCTGAGATATGAGGCATTAGCAACAATTTCTTCAGTCTCTTGAATGAAAAAGGTCAGAACTAACTCCGATTTGCCACACAATATAATTAAGGCCTCAGTGATGATGATGGCTCCCACATCAACCAAATCCGCTTTATCCACTGTTTCTAAATCTCATTCATTCGGTTATGTTCATTCAATATATCATAAATATTTCCAGCTTTAAAATGGGATTATCCTAAGCTGGACGTGATATCTATAGAATGTGAATCAGCACTCATGGGTCAGTTCAATAGTTGCAAAAATACAGAGTCCAGCTGTCGTTTAACTTCTCGATACTTTTTCTTTCGTCCTTACAACCTTCTGGTTGGTATAGGGAATAAAAGGGAGTCTTAAATTTCATATGACGGATTTCAATTTTTCATTGCGTTAACTTTCTTGAGAAGAAGGGAAGTTTTTACAGGAAGCTACTTATGGTTAGTATATAGAACTAAACGGAATCCTACAGTTGATATTACGGAGTTGAATTTTCCATCGTCTTTTACTTCCTTTAGAAGAAGAAAAGTTTTACGATACAACTATTTTCTTTTGAAACTAATGAACTAAAGGGAATTCCACAGTTGATACTACGGAGTTGAATTTTTCATTGTCATAAACTTTCTTCTAAAGAAGGAAACTTCTTCCATACCACTATTTTCTAGTTAGTATATACAACTAAAGGGAACCCAATCCTAAAGTTGATATTACGGAGTTGAATTTTCCATCGTCTTTCACTTCCTTTAGAAGAAGGAAAGTTCATCGATATAATTACTTTCTTGTTCGTCTTGGGAACTAAAGGGAATCCCACAGTTGATACTACGGAGTTAAATTTTCAATCGTCTTTAACTGTTCTCAAATTTCTTTCCACACTAATTTTCACTCAACTTTGCTAATTGTTTAAAGCTTCAGGATATATGTATACTTCAATAGTTGTTTTATCATTCATGATATGGTTGCTGTTTTTTATCCTCTGCTCTGTTCGTCCGAGAACAGCTTATTTAGTAATCTGTCTTCTGATTTTTTTCGTAGACTTACAGTCATAATAATGCTGGGAGTATATTTTTCTTATAAAAAGATATCCTTCGCTAATGGTTTTTTGGTTTATGAAGATTAAGATTAAGACATTAGTTGGTTTGTTCAATTTTTTTTGTCTCAAACGTAGGACCCTAAACTAATAGTTCCGTATTGTTTACCTGTATACCATCTATAGCTATTATACCTATATTTGTTCATTATCTCTGTAGCTTTTTTTATTTTGGTTCCAATGTTGTAGTATTTTCCTTTAAAACTTTCATTGAGGTCTCACATGAATGAAGTCCATCACCTAAAAATGTGGTTTTGAGTTGCTAAATTTCTACGCAATGTTAGTGACGAGCTATTCTACTATTTAGTGACGAGCTATTCTACTATAAGTTTTAAGCCTGAATGAGTGGAATAATGAATGAGATTACCTCTCAGAATAATAATGTGATTATGGATCCCTGGACACCAACTATGAGAATGATTACATATTCGAATGTTTATGTTTGAGATTTTATGATTCAACTCCTCTTCTTGTCACTGGTTTTTTGTGTGGGTTTCAAGGTTATTGCAATGGATTGATAGGATTAACAGCAAGAAAGGTGTCTACCGGTCCGTGCTCATGTACATCTACAGTACACCCGTTGTTTTATTTCTGATGATTCTATATTGATCAGGACATAAATAAAGTTCTTCATCTAAAGTTTTGAGGTGTATTTGTTCTTCAACAGTTATTTGTGCCAATTTTTTTTCATAATAAAGCAGAGCAGGTTATAGAAGATAGAAATGTTTATCTTTAGATCCATCTTCCTTTTCTGTTCTTTAGTCAATTGATGTATAGTTTATAGGATTTATTTCATTTATATATTCCAGATATAATTTATTGGAATAGAGTTACTTAATTATTAATTTAAACATAAAATTTCAATCAGAGGATCGCAGGTTCAAATCCTGCCCCGGACTAGGTCTCAAGAACGCTTCTCTCTAAAAAGCTGTCTCTTCGAGTCGAAAGCCTCAATAGCTAGTACTCGTTCCCCAACCCCTTTCAGTCATTATGGTGTAAAATATAATAATAAATAATAATAATAATAAATAACTAAACATAAAATTTAAATATTTATCATATTACTCAGCATAAATTGTTACTATAATAGTTAAATATAAAAGAAAAATGAAGTGATTTTTTTACACTGCTCTGTTTTTCTCAGTACACTATTTTCCTATACTAACTAAATTTCCTTCCTTTCCCCCCCACTTCTTAGATTCGTTTGTCAACAGTCAAGAATGGACTATTTCCCGTTCGGTGCCCGACCTGCGTTTGGGCATTGTTGGTGCCCTAAATTCGGGCAAATCGGCGTTGGTGCATCGCTATCTTACTGGTTCCTATATGCAAGAAGAGTCTCCCGAGGGGGGACGTTTCAAGAAGGAGGTGTTCATAGATGGACAAAGTTACTTGCTGCTAATAAGAGACGAAGGAGGGCCTCCGGAAATGCAGGTATGTGGCCATACTTAATACAACTGATATCTTCAGTGCGATTATATCTTTGTTTATTTTTATATTTATTAAATTTTATCATATTCATTTGCTCAACGAATCTCCTATAAACCCCAGCATATGGCGTTAAAGCCTAGCCGGAAACGATAAAGCCAAATGAAGCGTTGCTGCAGCGTTTGTGAAATAAAAACTTGACATGTTTTTTATCAGAGCTGCAACGCAGCAGCGCTGGTGAATGAAATGTTTTGATGTTGATTATGGTTGTTTCTATTGTGTGCCCCGCTGCCTACGCTCACGCTGAGTTATGACGACGCATAACGTCACTGGCTGCGCATGCTATTTTATCGAGTTCTTGTTGTTGTGTTGATAAAGCTTTAACCTTGAGTTTTGTGAGGCTTGGCTGTGAACTTTAAGCATATTTCTCATCATTCCTAATTTCGACGCACAATTAATATCAACAATTTCCTGAAAGCTTATCGGAGTTTCCCCTCTACGAATACTTCGTCTATACTTAGTTCATCTTTATTGTTTTAACATTTTCGCTAATTTGCTATGTGAGGTCTTTTTTTGGGCTGTGCCGTCAGACCATATTTATTGCCTTTAGACAGGTAATACGCCCAAAATCATGCAATGCCATTTGCTTTCGTGGCCTACACATTTGCTTTTAATGCTACGTAAGCATGATTTTCGGCAGTTACTTAAGTTTCATTTGATTGATTTTTGATGTAGTTCACGGTAGTGTTGTAATAAAGCGCCCTAAACTATGCAATGTTTATTTTTGTGGCCAAACTTTGGCCAGTGTGCCGTATTGAAATTGGTTGGCCTGTAGGTTGGAGTTTGGATTGTTGTTGTGGTATTGCTGAATAATTTGCGCTATACAAGTAATGACGCCACATTAGTGTCCCGACACGTAAGGGTCAAATATTGCCGACCCACGCTGTTTACTTTGAAACTCAAACTAACAAACAAAAGTTTCTGAAACGGGCGTTTATGAGGTTGAAGCTACTTTATAGGGATTTTAGTGGAAGCGTTTTGTATAATCTATAACGTTTTGTTTATAAATAATGCCTAAGAAAACAGAAGAGAAAGACGACTTCTAACATTTTAAGACGTACCTTTGGAAGTTATCCTTACCTTTAAAGTACATTGATCGTTCCTTCATGAGAGTTATATACATATATAATTATTAATTGTTCATAAATTTTATTACATTGATTTTATATTGACTGCATTTGAAAGTAATTCGACCCCACTTTATGTATGAATAGCTCATTTTCAAAGTGATTCGCCTGAACGCATGCAGTGAATTTTGCCATTTGTTGCTTCAGTTTATGGAAGAGTAGAGGTATGGCATATTTTGTAAGTAATTATCCTAAAAGTATGCGTGGAATGTTATCATCATGTAAGAATATCTTAATTACCTCTTGAAATTATGCAGAGAATTCTGAATTTTGCTAGTTCATTTTTGGTATGAATATGGCAATAGCTCAACTTGGAAGTGTTGTGATTAAAATTATACCAAGGATCATATCTAAGTTTCTCATATCATTTCATAATGCTTCGCATAATATTATGCACCGATTTTTATCTTTTACAACTTTAATTCGCTTTTACGCCTAAAATCATGTCTGGAATCTTGTCGTTTTTAACCGCCAGAATAGAGTGGTAATTCCTTTCCATAATTATTGGCCTTAAATTATGCAACAAATTTCTCATTTACATTTTCTTCTTATGGATTCGAGTTTATACCTCAAATTATGCCATGTTCTTTCTAATTGCCAGATTAAAGTAATCGTTTCCTTTCATAATCATTGCCTTAAAATCTTCCATTGATTCTTATAATTAACAACTTTTTCTGGCAGAATTGCTTTCATAATTACGCGCCTTAAATTATGCTTATATTCATGCCATTTGCAGCTTTAGTTTAGGGATTCATTATTATACATATTACACCAGGATTCATGTCATTTCTAACTGCAGGAATATGCTTGTAATTCATCTTCATAATAAATCGCCAAAAATTATTTTCTGAATCTTGCAATTTTCAACTTCAGTTAGATATTCAATTTCACACCTAAAAATATGCCAGGAATCATGCTATTCTAACTGCCAGAATATAGGGGTATGTTTATTTCCATTAAAATCCGCTTAATACTATGCACCGAATGTTGTCATTGGCAACTACTGTTTAAGGATTCGTCTTTTTGAAAGCTATTCTCCCAAAACTATGCAGTGAAATGTATTTATAGCTTGTCGCATTTAATGTGGCTGCTAGTCACGTTCAAACTATTTTATTACGCGACTAAGTCTATACTGAGATGTAGCAGGGAACTGTCTAGAAGATGAATCTAGCAAAACGTTTTCTATCAGACTTTCTTTCACAGCGCCTTGCAAATGGCAAAACACTATAAAACCCAAGAATCCTCTTCCATTTTTAATGTACAGTAGTCCATCGTTTCAGTCATATCTGTATTCAAGTGTAGTAAATAGCAAAACAGTCACTTTTTCTCTCCCCACATAAAGTGGTGTCAGTTTTCACTGCTACTATAAGGTTCCACATGAATTGCCATTTGCATTCTATTTGCAACCCTCCTTCAGAGCTGGCCAAGTCTCTCCACTGCTATTCCTATGCTTATTTCGATTTGCACAAAATATTCGCGCCATGCAAATGAAATTTGCATAATTTTTAATGGCACTGTCAAATATCGCAAAAAATGTGCAGCAACATTTTTTGTCCAATTGCTGAAATTTGCATTGTTTAAGAATTTTATCACCAAATGTAGCAATAAAAACTGTAAACAAATTGTTCAATTTGCAAAAACTGTTTTAGACATGGTAATAAAATTTGACATCTTTATGTTGGTATTTATATGCCAACATTAATAGACCGATAATAATTCGAGTACAAGAGAGGGTGTTACTGTGGTGGGGTTTGTTTACTTGAAGCTCTTTTTAAGTTATTAAGTTAATTAATAAATAGTTTATATTAATATATATTGTTTTATAATAATTTTATATATATTTATTACCATATTCAAATCGCATCACTAGAAGACTCACTATTGGAAGTAATTACCAAGTCGTTAAACTCATGTTTGTGAAAACTTTGGCAGCACTGGCAGTATATTTTTTGCTTGTTACTTCAAATATCGAAAAAATTAAAATTTCATGTAAATATTAAACTGTATAAAATTCATTCAGTAAGGCAGTCAATGTTTAAGAAAACCGTGAGCAAAACATTAAATTCCTTTAGTTTAGTCCCAAGGACATTTTTAGGAATAACATTGCAAGGCAAACATGTTTGCCAACAAAAAATGCGTTTATGTCCTATATCTCCCTATAATGGTACATCCTAGAAGTAGGCAAAAATCCAAGCAAAGCTTTTAAGGTATTCGTGTGTGGTTTTTCTACGACACCTGAAAATATGCTACATTTTAATCGTACATAATCGTTTTAATCGTAATCTAAAAATTTATTAAGCATTTTATTCGTGTGGGTGTATTGGAACCGATGGGTTGATTCAATACATATAAATGATTCATTCGAAGATCTGTTAATTCATTATACTATTAGGGATATTTTCAAAAACAGACTCAAGATCTTGCTTGACTTTCTCATCAGCCTAAGCATCAGAATTCTGCTGTAGGAACAGTGGGATTAGAACTCTGGCTTTAAAATTAATTGAAGCCGGATCTTAAAGATCCTTTAAATTGTTTCACTGATTTCACTAAAGCTGGAAATACTCTACTGTACTTTAAATATAAATTTATTGTATTAACTTTTCAAACTGCAACATATCTCCAGATGCCTCAGGAGACTAACGAAATACACGAGTTTTAACAGATTTCTGCCGTGATATATGATATAGTATCAAGTGAATATTTTTGAGGGACCTTAGATTATGTTTTGATTACAGATTAATATAAATTGTTTGTGTTGTTGGCCGTTAAAGTGTGTAGCTTCTTTCTATGTGCTTTCTAAATACTGATTGCTGATAAATATACTCATTAATATACTCTGAAATATACTCATCAGTCTACTCATAAATATACTCATCAGGATACTCATCAGTATACTCATAATTATACTCATATGTATACTCATAAATATACTCATCAGTATACTCGTAAAGATACTCATCAGTATTTTCATCAGTATACTCATTAATATACTCATAAATATACTCATCAGTGTAATCATAAATACTCATCAGTATATTCATAAATATATCGGGTTTTTCAATAAGAACGCTGAACACAATTTTCAACGGTTTTCAAGCATAAATCGGCCTATACTGCTGCAATTTCGCATTCGATATTCGTACCAAGTTCTTCAATCGTCGCTGGCTTGTTGGCATAGACCATAGACTTGACGTAGCCCCACAGGAAATAATCTAACGGCGTCAAATCGCACGACCGAGGCGGCCAATCGACTGGGCCATTTCGTGAGATAACACGTTCACCAAACTTGGTTTGCAGTAAATTGATTGTGGCATTCGCTGTGTGGCTTGTGGCGCCGTCCTGTTGGAACCACATGTCCTCCAAGTCCATATTATCCAATTGGGGCCAAAAATATTTGGTTATCATTGAACGATAGCGATTCGCATTCACAGTAATGTGACGGTCTTGATCATCACGGAAGAAGTACGGCCCAGTGACGCCGCCGGCCCATAAACCGTACCAAACCGTAATTTTTTCGGGATGCAATGATGACTCATGGAGTACGTGTGGATTGCTGTCTAACCAATAACGTATATTTTGCTTATTGACGAAGCCATTCAGCCAGAAATGAGCCTCATCGCTGAAGATGATTTTCCGATGAAAATCCGAATCATTTTCAAGTTGTTGCTCAGCCCAATTCACGAACATACGACGCTTATGGTGGTCAAGCGGCTTCAGTTCTTGCGTCAATTTGATCTTGTAAGGATGTAGGCCAAGATCTTTTCGCAAAATTCGCCACAACGACGTCACAGAGATGCCCAACGCTTGAGAACGACGTGTGAGAGACACATTTGGGCTTTCTTGAACTGAAGCCTCAGCGGCAGCAATATTCTCGACATTACGGGCACGTCTTTGTCTCACTGGCACGGGAGCATTTTGTACTGTGCCTGTGGATTCAAATTTGTCCACTAGACGCTCAATTGTTGATCTGCTAAGACAATTATGACGACCATAAATTGGACGTAGCGCTCCTAAAGTTGAAGCGACTGACTGCGAATTTGGGTAGTAAATTTTAATAATTTCGACTCGCTGTTAGCTCGTATATCTTTGCATGATGAAATGGCAAATTTTACTGAAGAGAAATGTCAAAAGAGCGGGAAAAAATATGGCGTCGTTTGCTGTCACTATCGATTTACTTTTGTAGCGTTTCTTTTGAAAAACCCTTTACTCATCATTATACTCATAAATATACTCGTCAGTATACTCATCAGTATACTCATTAGTATACTCAAGAGTATACTCATTCGTATACTAAAGAGTATACTCATCAGTATATTCATTAGTAATACTCATTAGTATACTTATCAGTATACTCACACATATACTCATCAGTTGATTCATCAGTTTACTCAAAGGTATAAATTTTATTCAAGAAATTGTTCAAAATTTTATCGGTTCAAATGTTAACAATATTTTTAAAAATTTACAAATTTATTTTTTATTTGTTTGTGCATAATTTTGAAATAAACATAATTCTCTGCATAAACATTCACTGCCAATGAGGGTTGCTTTGGCCCAGGTACAACAGTGTCACCAGTCACCTCTTGCGTGCTTCATTGAGCGACTAGAAATGCTATCAGGTTTCCATTACTTGATTCTTCCAACGTATATGCATATATCCTATTCTTTGGAGTTCTCCACCGGGGCCTGAGTGGCATATACATTTCAGTGGCGGAGCATTTCCCAATCGCTCCACTTAACCGATTCAGTATTTTCGTTTAGGTTCTGTATCCTGTAACTACTCTCGTAACACTCGGTCACAGTTCACTACAAAAATAGTACTGGGATGGTGTGAATACTCGTGGAAATTTTTGTTGGCATGAATCTCAGACTTACGTAACACAACCCTAGAGAGTCATGGGGTCACTATAATCGTGCAATTTTAAGGTCCACTGTTATCCTGTTTTTATTGTTCTTTATTCAATCTCCATTCCACAATATATTCAGCCGTTCGTTTTGCCGATGCCAGGCGTCAAGTTTCCTGTTTACTTTAATTATCGAACATTTTATTTCTTGTTTTAAGACTCCAGTTTCATTATACCACAAATTAATACTCTTAGTAATTTTGTTTTGGTACCCTTTCTTCCAGTTTATAATGGCTTCAATAAACTCGTAAAAACTCCTTTTAATTACACAATTATTACAAGGTAAAAACCTTAAAGCAACTTCCTTGGAATGATGCCTGCCACGCTGCCACTTCAATTTACTACCTACAAGTTACTTCCGTACTTACTTGGAAGTCCTCCACTTTTGCCACAAAGGCAGCTTTTTAATATATTTCTTACATTTTCAATACCCACTTTTATAGGCTTTTCTTATAAGTTCATTTTTGTATGCCAAAAATCACCAGGAAGACATCGAGTGTGGCAGCAGTTCACCCTCTTAGTGCCTACCTTAGACATTTTCTGAAAATCCACCACTTTCCGCCAATGCGAGTACGAAAAATGACATGGTACAATAAAAGTTCCATTTACGCTGCATTGCATTTTGCTCGGAGTGGCAAAGGTTTTTTCTTATATATATTTTTTTATATATACCTCTCTTTTTGTTATGCTTGGCATAATTTATCAGCATAAAGCGAGACGTATACAATTCAATTGCAAATATTTGAATTGAGGTCAATTTCGGTGCTTGGAAAATGAGGGGTGGATTCGCATTGAAAATGCTTCACGGTATTATCTAATGTGAAACAATGAAATTTCGTACTATTCGCTCGCAAGGATCTATAGGGAAGTAAGGGCGTAGTCGTAGTCATTGTGTGGGTGCAACACGGCGTATAAGCTCAGTACTTGAAGCACTGAGATGGCTCTGCATATGTAGGTTAAAGCATTTGAACGAACTTTAACCTTACCATGTGTTTGCTGACTCACTTATTGTTGTGACTATTTTAGAGCAAACGTAGGAATTGTAGAAATTGTAGCGTTTTAATAGAGCAAAAATATTTGCTGCTAAACAAAGCTGTTCGTCTTCATTAGTGTGCTCCATTGTAGCAGAGCAAATGTAATGGACCCTGCTTAACCTGCAACCTTGTATTGTGTCAGACCGTTAAGGGTAGGCTTGGAGCTGCCGCCGAAGGTAACTGAATGGGGGGAGGGGTTTTGGGTGTATCATTTATTGAAAACAGTTGCAATCCCGCTGAAATGTCACGTTTTGCTATTATTACTGATGAGTTTTTCCTGCTTCCTTGGACTTTTGGTTATCTTCGAGCAATTCTGTTAAGTGAATCTGCAAAAAAGTGCCGGAGAGTGGCAGTGGTACATGGTTAGCCACTTTTTTTAAATGAAATTTCGACAGTTGAGATTGCGTATCTATTTCGAGTAGTACCGGACTCATTAAGTAAGTAACGTTTTCTAATAGAATTTAAGTGGAAAGAGATGTTCGTGGGAGGTGAAATCCGGACAAGAATCGAATATAGAGTGCAGCGGAGTGTAATTGAGTATAGTGTAGGTAGTTAGGTAGGTAAAATGTCTGACAACCCTCGGTTCACCCCAATTAGCACTAGTGCCGTTTTGTTGCCATATTCTTGCGAACCTAAAGATAGTGATATACTATGATATGAATCAGCTGGAGGTGTTTACATAATTCTGTAGTGTATAATAAATATTTGTAATTCATAGCAAGCCAGCAAATTTAGTTTATAGTTAGAATTGCATGTAAAACACGTCCAAGCAGAGGACTTTCCGGTATTATCATATCACACTAGAAATGTTTTTATCAAATGCTGAAAAAGTCATATATGCTGATGTGTGTTGCCCATTGTCGCAGAGACTTCTATGCTTGTAAAGTTACTTATAAGAAGTATATTCTTAATAGTACCGATTTCACCCAAGTTCATTGCCAGGAGAATATTTCCAGACAGTTCCTATACACTAAGAACTTCGGAGCGAAGCGAAAGGAACGAGTTTGGAGGAATAGAATATATTCACATTCTTTTACTGAAATGTTTACATTTGTCAAGGGAGCATTTCACTGTGCAAGGCCAATATTTTCTTAAATGACTTCAAGGTACTCTCACATGTTTTTAGTGCCCCCACATGTTATATACTGTATCTCCCTAGTGTTTATGTAATCGGTGAAGCTATGAATGTGAGTAGCATGAATGGCTGAATGAATTCCATTAAGCACATCTAAATATCAGGTATGGCCTAACCGTAGCTCCACTTTCCGTGCTTTGGACTGTTTTCGTTATTTTGTACAACAAAGCCAAAAAAAGCCACTAAGGAAGGAATACAATTCAAAACATCATCGCTTTCGGTGTTCTTTTCACATATAATCATATTTACGCTTCGCCGGTCGCAATAATATTTATTTGAGATACCTCCTGCAACTCTTTACTGTGATATTCGAGGGAAGAGGTCCTTCTCCTGCAGATAAAAACTCCTATATTCTGAAAATTTCAATAGAAGTCCGAAAACAAACGAGAAACACATACAGGTACAGCACATCGACTCACTATGCGTATGTGTGGGTGCGTGTGGCTGCAAGTGTGCATGTTTAAGAGAGTGAAATATACAAATCACTGCTTCTTTGGCATTTGCAGGAACTCATCTCCAAGCTAGGTGCAATTAAGTTTCTTCTGTGTCCTTATCTGCTTGTAATAATCCTTTTTGATGCCACATTGAAATTACATTGTTATATTTATGCAAACTCAAAATTTTCATCCGTGGTTGCATGCTTCAACGAGAATTTCAACCAGTCTGTTTGTGAAATAGCATGCAATTATAAAAGTTGGTTTTCTTGCAAACGTAAACAGAACTCATTAAAAGTAAACATTTTGCAGCAATCCTCAAGGGGAGTAGGTGACTCCTCCGTAACAAAGCACATTTTTACTAAATTGCCTTTTCCTATAAAATTGTTTTGCTTTTTGATACGTGTCTCTGCTGCAGTATCCGTAAAGGACATGTTTTTGACACTAATCTTTAAAAAAAAACCCAAAAAAAACAAAGTAAAGTCCTGCCAAGAAACATAAACAAAACTGCTGAAAATGGTTACAAGTGCAATGCACAAACCACGAGTATAAAAACAAAGTCAGGAGGCAACGCAAAAAATGGCTCAAACCCCGAACAAGTTGAAATTTCAGCAGTTAACAACACTACACGAAAATAAACAGGTATATGAGTACATGGGACGTAAGTGGGCATGCGTGTACCTCGTATTCCAGCGTTTGAGTGTGCGTCATATGAGTCTCGTGTTGTTTGTTGAGGCTCAAATGTGTGTCCACAATCAAATGCAAGCGAAGCGAAGCACCAAAACAAAACAAGACAACAAAGCAATGACATAAAGCGGATTATTTTGTTCTGTTGTTGGTTAAATATAAGCTTTAAGTTTGTTGACATATCCGGGGGAGCGTGGGTTGCCGCTGTTGACGGACATGTTTTCATACGAATAGTTCTAGACTTTTCTTTGATTTACTCGGGGTCTTAGGCAAGTTTCTGTTGAAGAATTTTATTTTGCAAATTTTTATACACAAGTTTGTTGGTGACTATTTTTAAAGGTTTACACATTTTGTCTCTTTTTATAGGTTTTAGAATAAGGAACATGTTAAGACCCTTGTTAAGACCCATCTTTAGACCTCTGCTTCAGTGCCTGCTTATTGAATGAGTAGTTTTGTAATGCTACAGAGTTTATTTTTGATCTCTGGCTGACATATTTAATATAATTATTTTAATTATAATTAATATATATTTTTTTCGATTTTGATTTATATTATTTTGATTATATTATTATTTCATTTATATTAATTTTTTTCATATCGTTTTCACTAATTTTTTTTGATTTATATTATAATTTCGTTTATATTATTTTTTTATTTATAATATTTTGAAAAAATTTTGTATAGACTCGTATATTAGTTTTTTATTTCTATTAAATTTCTATTAATATTGTTTTTATATTTCTATTATAATTATAATTATGTTTTTAATTATACAATTTTTTTAAATCTATTATTTATTTATATAATTTTTATTTATTTTATATATATATATATATATATATATATATATATATATATATATATATATATATATATATATATATATATATATATATATATATATATATAAATATATATACTCGTATATTTCTATTCATTTTATGTTTTTATTTATAATTTTTTTTTTATTTTTCTTTTATTTATATTATATTATTTTTATATATATTTATATTTTTTTTTATTAATGTCTTCAATACTATATTTTTTCTAATGATATAATTTTGTTTTATACATTGGGTTTTTATTTCTATTATTTTTGTTTTCTTATTATTTTTTATCTAATTATTGTATTCATTATATTTTTTTAATTTTTATATTTTATTTATACTTGGTGGTTTAAGACTACGATTAATGAAGGAATTGTTAAAAAAAAATGTATTCAAAAATGTCTTGCGTACACCTCCCATTTTTATTATACTCAAATCGATATACCTGTAAGCAAATTAATTCACAGCTCACTTTCTCACCCTAGTTCACACTGGTTGCAATCAATATTGGCGTAGGTTATGATGAACCCTTTTTTACATTCCTTTTTTTATTGAAAGGAACGAAATAGCAAAGGAAACTAACACCTACAAACAACAAAAATATTTTGCATATCAGCGCACTAATTAACCCTCCCTCCCTCACTCATTCACTGAACTTTAAACCTACACCTTTAATTCAACACCCCCAGTCAACCAAATCAAAGCCAGCTTATGCACGTATTTGTAGCACAAAGCAATGCCTGCCGACCACGTTAACACAGTGACCAAACATAATCGCCTCTTTGCCAAGTGCCATCGATGGCTAAACACCGAATGGTGAGCGCGCCCCGCAACGCCCGCCACCCCTCATTACAAGTACACATTGACCCCGCTGTAAATGTAAACTGAGTAGCTTGAACCTAATGCTGAAAATGTCAACACAACGCCAGACAATTGCACTACAATACGCTCAAATGACTGAAAAGCGTTAGGAAAGGGGGCAGGCGGGAAGCCACACGGGGTGTGCATTTCCCGTCCAACGTTGGCGACACGTTGTGCAACTGGCACGATCGATGGTATTGTAAATCAATTGGGATTTTGAGGCGACGCGCAATACTTGCTTAAAGCAAACCAGAGCAGAGACACCCTTGCTTTCACACTTTAAAGGGGAGGGAGCGGGGTTATATCGCTAACCACCCTTAGGAAATTTGCACTTTCGCGTATTTGCGTTGCCATGCACTTTGCTCGCAAAACCGATTTATTTGCAATTTTGATTTTTTTCGGATTTTTCACTTAAGCAAATACACTCGCTTGCGGAGCATAATTAAAGCGTCATTACAGGCGCCCAGTCCGGAAGGGTTCTTCTTGAGTTCTGTACTTCGATTGCTGCCACCATTATTTTGACATGCAAATCCTTTTTATGGGGTCACATCAATTTTTTTTTATGTTTTTGTACAATTTGCCTACCGAGCTCCTTTCGCTAGTCAATATTTGAGAATTTGCAAACTGTTTAAAAAATTGCATGCCTCTTTTTTTGCCACACAGCAATGCATTTTATTTGCTTGGCCGCTTTTTGCACAATATTCCCGACTGGGATTGTCTGCGATCTGTGAAAGGGCGAAAGTGCAGCTTATATTTTTAATCCTGCTTTGAAAGGAGATTACCACTCTTTCATGCTTTCTGGGTTATATTTACAGTGACTCTTTTTTTTGTTTGTATTGTTTTTTTGCTGAGTTTATGCCAGTCACGTGATGCTTCATCTCTTGTGTAATTATGGGGTTTACTCTCATCTGTGTGCCCATAAATGGATTTTAAACTTAATTTTACATCAGTCATGTGAAAAATATTTTTAATTATAAGGAAAATTTCGTCTACTGTTCCAGTGAAAGTGTTATTTTAAGCTTTAAAGGGATTTTCTTAATTAAATTGAAAATCCATTGAAAATGGTTGCTATAGCGAAGATTTGGGCAACTCGAATCTCTTCCCGATCTTTTACAACAAAAACTACAATTTTCCTATTTTTGTTCGTTGCATTTCGGGCGTGAATTTTACGTGAGAAGTTTTTTCTTACTAAGGATCCAGAGATGCATATGCAGAATATGTCTTATTATGTCTATACGAGTATTCTTTGATCTCAGTCTATAGGAAGGATTCCTTTTGATTTTAGGTATCATCATTTGTAATAACGGTGAATGTTGACTTAACCATGTTCAGATGATGAGTTAGCGACTTTGAAGTAATATGTTAGCGACATTGAATTGATGAGTTAACGATGTTGTTAAGAACTGTATCTCTAAATTTGCCGTTCTAAATCATGTTTCCCTTATTTTGCTTTACAATAACGATTTCCATTTTTCTTATGCCAGATGTCTGAAAATGCCAAGATTTTTTTGGATTCTACTTCACACTGAGTATGGCAGCAAACCTTACGTTAGGGAGAGTACCTACCTTCTGTATTATTAGGTTACAACAAAGGTTCTTTTCATATTGTTTTCTTTTTTCACATTATAAATTCCCTCGAACATTGTTACCTCTTCATATTCATTCTCATATTCATTGTAATCGTATTCTCTAACTATGTAATTGTAATTGTAATCTTATTCTCTAGCAAATCTGATAGTTTCTGAAATATTTATGTGGGTACTCTTTCACTTTATTTTATTTGAATTCTTGTCTTAATTGACTAATTTTTCAATGAAAAGAAACAAAGTTTGGCGCTAATTTTAATCAAAATATCATAGTCCTCTATTATAACCAATGTTAGGTTCGCTTCGTTTGGCAAAGCCCCACAAATATTTTCCTGTGGGGTTTCATCATTTATGTTCGCTACACGTTTTTTCTATTTCCGGTGCATTTTACAGTCTTCGTCTACTATTAAAAAATTAAATGTTTATTTTCTTTTTAAACTTGGAATTCTGAATTTGTTTTCACCCGTTGTTTGTCTTTGAGTTATATCAACTCGATTTCGAAATCTTCCCATATATTGTGGTATATAGTGGTTGGTATATTGGATCTTCCGGTATATTTTAGTCTGTCATCTCTTTTACTCCTACTCTGCATACTTGTCCATGCTCTCAGGTTCATTTCCATTTCGAAAAGTCTCTCATCAGGTGTAATTCTTCAACGATTTTCCCACCATCTGAAATTCTGCTATAGTTCATAGTCTTCTCACATATGTCTATATATACGATTGATTGATTTTATATTGAAGTCTCTTTATCTCTTTACTTTTAAATATCTTCCCGTCTCTTAATTTTTATCACCTTTCATAGTCTTCTAATATAGTTCAGTATAGTTGGATATTCTTCCTTATACTCGTATTGGAATATCCTTTCTTTTTGTTCTTCACACATCTTCCAGGTATCCTGAAATCCTGGTATATGAATCTAAAATCTTTATCCCACTTACTCTTCACGGAACTTTCAAGTACCTGATGTATTTGCATACTAATGTATTTCTTAAGATTGTCATCTGTTTCCGGATGTACATATATCTCCTGATTGGTCCTCAATATTGCAATAAGATACATCTTTTTTCATTATCTTTTGTCATTGTAGATAATTTAAGTTTTCCATCTATTTTTGATAAATACCTCACATCAATTTATGGATTAGAAGTCGAATCTTTTGCCCTTTTGGAATCTCCTATCTATTTTCTTTTACAAATTTCCCAGGTATCTCCAATTCCATTACAGTAATTACTCCAGTAAATGTTGTCATCCAAATCTCTGTGATCTTCCTGAGAATTTGAATATTCCACTTCTCTATTTTCAAAATACTTCCAAGTATCTCCAATTTTGTAGCATTACATCGTTAAATCTTCTCATCTAAGTTTCTCCAATTTTGTTACATTACTTCATTAAAACTTCCCATCTTAGTTTCTGGGATTTTTCTGAATTTGAATATTTCATCCTTTTCCCACTGACTTCCTTTATGTTCATAATACCTCATAATTTCTTACATTATTCCCAGGCTTCTCATTTAGTTCTGGTTTTAGTTTTGTGATAGTAATTTCCTCTCATATTTTAATCTTCTTTCGCTTTGCTCCTTAAGCCTTTGTAAGCATCTCATCATAATGCACCCAAATTACAAACTGCTGCTCATTCAATTCTTCAGTGTGTGCTTGTAAACACACTTGAAATCCTTCAAGAACTTCCGCCTTGTTTCTCACTAAAACTGTCGCAACTAATTTACGTTGCTCTGTAAAGGTCACGCAGAGAGCTGCACTAGTTCTTCCATTCAAGTCACTTGGAACACACTTTAATATCTCTCCAACATCTCTGCTGACACAAGCGTTGGGCTTGTCAAGCCCAAGCACAGTTTCAAGCACTAACTGTAAATACTCATATGCTCTCGAGTCCACACGCATACGAGGGGAACTTTCCGTTACAAGGTGGACCCATACATACACACTCGTAGGTAGGTGCGCACACAGCAAAGGCGCTTCGCCGTGATTTTGCGCTTCAATTTCCTGCAGCGCTGCTACACTGAGATGTCAACTTAAATGATGCAACCTTGACTTGACTGCGGCAAGTCTTGTGGGCCTGCCTGCTTCCCCCTGCCGCCTGCCCAGCACTACCACTACTTCCACTACTGCTGACACAAGCGATTATGCAATTCCTTTTACGTGTGCACCCTACAGCAAATGCTTTTT